>JBBMOE010000026.1:7022552-7157982 GCA_037975065.1 Chaetodon trifasciatus | reverse complement strand
CATATATATATATATATATATATAGTGCACAGGGGGTTTGCCTGTAACCCTCCAAGAGATCCAGAAGTTGGCGCGGTAACAGCTCCTCTCCTCAATAGCCACAGGAAAATGGCAACCGTCTTGCACGGCGAAAGGCCATCCACCAGCAAGGAAGTCTAGCGAGGAAATCGCTTATTAGTGGGCAATATGAGGAAGAAAAGTGCAGAGCTTGACAAACAGCACACACAGCTTTATCCTGCTGCAGCTACGACCATCTGAGCCCGCGATTCCCACTCGCAGTATTATTATAACAAAGTGGCAGCCGTAAAACAGCCGTAATGCGGCATTGTCATAATACCTAAAGGGGCATTACGCATAAAACAGAAATTATATCAGCCTGAACTGGCTGAAATTAAGGCTGGGTTACACTATCACATGGCCATTTTATCTTAATACTTAGTGCACGGTCATGTGGCTTATATTGTAGCCCCTTCTGATTGTATCTGGAAACCTCAGTATTGACAGAGACAGGTGATAACCAAAAGAGACCTTAGGACAACAACTGTGTGTAAAAATGTTTTTTTTTTTTTTTTTTTTTTTAAACATTAATAGCAATTGTCATCTTTTTCATTCTCTTGCAGATCTGGATTACCTCTAAATGAAGTAGTAATGAAGTAATACTTTTACTATTACATCTTGTTTGCTGACTGTACCATATTGTTTTGTTGTTGGAAAATGAGACAGACCCAGTGAAAATTGCATGACATCACAGGACATTAAAATCAGTGGCTCATGCAGTTTTTTTTAATTTTATTTTCTTCCCCAAGCATTTGTCCAAGGTTGAATTTCTTTGCATGATTGCCACCACTCTTTTGTGCTCTGACCTGCTGATGATTCATGTTTCTCCATTCTGCTTTGATCCTGCACCTGTAGCTCTACAGGTGCATCCTGTATCACAGCTGATCTGGCCCTGACTGGCTTCTCGTCTGATCTACCATGACTTTGGACTCTGTTGTGTCTCTCAAGAAGATTCACAATGGCCACAGCACTTTGGTTTTAATCTTTCCATGTCCTTATAGGGGCTTTTAGATTAGCTATCGACTTCAGACTTTCTCTGGACTGAATCAATTTTGACACAAGACATGAGAAGAATAGTGTAAAAATTGAAGAGTCCAGATGTACAAAGCTGATAAAAAGTGACAGACATGGACTCATGGCTGTAATTGCTGTCAAACTCCACTAAATATTGACTTAAATGGCATGGTTAAAGACTCTTTATTATTAAGTGTACTTAAAATAACAGGCTCTGTCTTTGTTAATATGTGTCTCATTGACAAGGTTTGTGGAAAAAAAGATATGTTGATTGCTGTTTCCTGTGAGTATATATTTATATCAATCTAGTAAATAACATATAATTATGGCGTCAGGCTTTCCAAATTAATTATAGTCTAAAAAAAAAAAAAGTTTGTGATGGCCAGATATAGTATTTACTCTTTACTACATACAGCACTCCTTTATTTGCTTTATATTTGATTGATGTTCAACAGTGATTTTTTTTTTTTTTTTACTGACAATAAATAACTTATATTGAATGTGTAGAGGAGTTTGTAGTATTTTTACAGGCCTGAGTTGTGCCTGCAGATCTTCCTCTGCAGTTACACCATCCACCAATCAGAGGGTAGAGCGGTCACCTTTATGTAGCCATCGTGGCAATGGAAGAAAAGTCAGAAGATCGCTGTTAGAGTTCATCCTCTGGAAACCATGAATTTATGTGCAAAGTTTGGACCAATCAATGGAGGAGGCTAGTTGTTGACATGTAAAAGTTTTTCATGGCAATCCATCCAATAGTGAGAAGTGTGGACCAATAATGGTGGACTGAATGATGTTACCTCCTATAGAAGCATCCCGCTAGCATGGCTAAAAAAGTTCAAGTGGGAGAGGTTGGTCTGTTCTGTCCAACAAAACAGCATACTTAGACATATAACTGATGTAATGGGAATTCTTATGATTCATCTTCTCTTTACTCAATCATAAGCATTCACTGTCTTAAAGACAAATGAATAACCATGTCATATGATTAGGTGTGTGCGTGTGTCATAATCTGCTGACCATGACACAAATCAGTATTTCTACTTCGGAATAATTATCACAAACATGACATATTGTCTGTCTTAAGAATTACACCCACACTTACCTCAGCTAATGTTGCCCAGTGTTTCCCTCTTCCTACTTGGAATCACTCAACATGCATTTGTTTATTCTCTGGTTTCTACTGAAGGCACACACATGGTGCAGATGACTTTCCTATCCACCTTTCTCCTGCTTCTCTTGCCAGAAGCTGTGAAAGCTTTAGCTCCATTTGTGAGATGAAAAGCATCCTCTGCTTGTTTTTTTCTACCCCAAAGCAATCAGAGTGTATTAAACAAGCCAGAAGATTTCCTGCCAGTTCTGACCTGGTAGCACACAATGCAAAATGTAGAAGCTGGGAGAGGCTGTTAATCCTCTTGGCAGTGGACTCATTTGTTTATGGTAATGATTAGAATGTCTCAAAATTAATGAGCTAATGACTTATTGATGGACAGCATGGCAGCTCAGTGGTTAGTTCCCTCACATCAACACGGTCATGGGTTTCTAACCTGATTATGACCTCTCCTTGCGGAGATTGTTTTTCCTGTGTTCACATGTTTCCTCCCACATGCAGGCCAGGTGGGTTGAAAATGCAATCCTCCCATAGGGATGTATGTGATGACTATATTAACCCATGTAGTCTAGGTCATCCAGGTGTTTTACTCTGTCCTCCATATGACCTTGGAAAGGAAGAACTGAGGTCAGGGAATGAATGAATTGATGTGGATGGTAGAGATACAATCTGCATACAATCAAGGGTAATGGCAGCCTGGAAGTTCATTTTCAGAAGATCTGTAATGTCTTAAAACAAGCTTAATTTTCATCACTAACTGAAACTTTTGACACATCTGATTAAATCCATGTGGGCAAAGAAATAACTGACCCTGCCTTTAAGTAGTGTCTTAAAGCTGTATTATTTGACTTTTAGCCACTATGGGGTGAAATATATTCAAAATAATCCGACAGATATAAATAAATATTAAAAGAGTCAGCAGTGATAAAAACTTCAACACAGGCAACAATCTTTTCCCAACCTGAACCAATGTACTGTTGTTGCCCCAACCTAAACACATATTGAACACAGGTTAAGTAATTTACCTACCATTTGTATGTAAGACTGAAGCGCGCGCGCCTGTGCACGCGCGCGCGCGCGCGCGCGCGCACACACACACACACACACACACACACACACACACACACACACAACCAAAAGTTCATTTTTGAACATAATCCATGCAGCAATTATGTTTCCTTCCAAAAAAATTGCAAACAGTTTGTGTGATTTTTAGGAGACAATTCAGACAAACTTGTCTGCTGAGTTTCCAAATGGATTTCCATAAAAATCATCAATATCTGAGTGTGAGGTGCTGAAATACAAGATGCCTTTTAAAATGCTTTAAGGGTATATTTTATCTTGTTTTGCTAGAGTAAAGTTTGTATTATGGAACATATTTACCACAGTATTGTTCTACCGATTCGTACAAGGCACAAAAAGTTTTTTCCAGTCTATTTCACCCACTGAAGGATTTGTGTTATTCTTTCGCTGACAATATGCTCTACATAACCTGGTTTCCTTTTTACAACGACAATGAAAAAGAATCTGGCATTCCCCGAATAGCCATCATGTAAAAAGGTCTGAAATCTTGTTGCTGTGTGTACATACGAAAAGCCAGACAAGAATGTGATGAAAAATTCACATCAGCAACAGAATTGATGCAGACCGAGAGTGACAAAGAAGGAGCCTGACAGACAGAAAGAGCAGGAGAAGGACAGAGAGACAGACTGAGAATAGACAGAAATGCACAGAGGTGCAGACATGTTTTCCAGAGCAGAAAATGTGTGCTTTTTTTTTTTTTTTTTTTTTTACAAAAAGTGAGATTGAGAGCATTTTACATTTTCTTGTTTGCTACTGGCACCAAATGAAGTTGTTTATGATGCGTTTGACAACACTGCAACTGTTATAAGCAGGAATTCAAATATGTGCCCTTGCTGTTGTGATGTACAATCACTGAAATACAGACAACAGAAAAACTTTCAGCAGAGCTATAATTAGGTTTTGCTGTCAACATGGTGGCAGAAACACATTACGGGGATTCAAACATGTTAGGGGTTAAGGGTGAGAACATTGCATCCATACTGAAAGCTACTAAGGGGGTCTGGACACACACTTCCTGGCAGGAAATTTGTCAATTTCAACAATTAAATTGCATAAATCTGGCCTAGAAAATTGAAAAATCATAAAATATAATGAGAAAATAAGATAAATAATAAAATGTTTGTGTCAGTGTAGGTGAAATGTTTCCATTTCACCTACACTGACACAGAGATTACGCTCACATCATAGATTTATGGAAAACAGAAGACTAAGGATACTGTTGGGCTGTGGCCACGCCAAACACTAGAGTCTTTTCCAAACAAGCAGTCCATAACATTATAGAGATTGAATTGTGGGGGCTATCCCACCAATCAATGACTGTGCTGGATATACTACGGAAATATAATATGATCAGATACTGATACCGATAACATATTATTAACATATTAACATATTAAGTCAGAGCATTTAGCAATACGGCTAGTTTTGTCATTAAATTGTTGCTAGGGACGTTCAAAAACAACCCACAAACCATGCAATCTAGACTGAACATGGGATATACACGACAACATTGCCATAGCATGCTCTCTGACAGCTAAAATGATAGCTAGCCAGCTGTGTGTCGCAAAATAGAACACACAACACATCAGGAGTTGCCATTTTCATCTCCTCCACTGTGTTAGCTAGAAACCTAGCTATTTAAGTAATAAGCTGGGTTGACTGCGCTGACATACCAACAAAACCGGGGTCAGTGGCAATGATGGGATATGGGGAATGTGTGTCTACAGCTGAGCAAAGGAAATGCTGAATTGAATGTTGATGTTGTCAGGCATTTCCAGCACCGTGGCCAGCAGCAGTAGTTTAGAGACGGCCTTCCCATGGGCGGGGGTGTGCAAACTTCACACAGCGGAGGTGAAGGGCATGGCTGCAAGTTATGTCAACAGACACTCCGCAGACATATGCTTACAGAGCACCACTTATCGTAGCAAAGACTGCTATCCATGAATACTGGGATGTCTAAGCTAATTTCAAGAGACTACAGGCTCGAGTTTTCCAGCCCACACCCATTTCTTGGTGTGATGGAAATGATCACGTCATCTTGGACATAGATAACAGCCCTGACAGCAGAGTTGACAGAGCTTCTGAGGAAGAAAGTGGTCTCTTGCATCCCTTCAGGAGAGGAGAGCAAGGCATTTTATTGTGTTATTTTCTCACACCAAAGAAAACAGGCAGGATGAGGCTGATTTTGGACCTGTCTCTGTTCAAAAGGTACATTATGAAGTGGCCTGTGGCCGCATACATCAACTATCAGGGCGAAGCATGCTGAGCTCCTAGCTATCTCCAGCAGCCTCCTGTTGTGGTCACACAGACACCTGCTCTCTATTGGAGCAGTGTACATCCCAGGGGTACAGAACTGAACTGCTGACTTCTAGAGGTCCCTCCCGCAATGAGTGGAAACTGGGTCCCACATTCATTTGGATGTGATTAAGATGGGGAGGGTCGGCAGGGTTTAGGTGGATGTGTTTGCCTCGCAAGAGAATGCACAATGCTCATTGTGGTTCTCCATGAATGTATGAGACAGCCCACCTGGGAGTGGATGCCATCTCTCACTGGCCATGGCCCACAGTTCTCCTTTATGCATGCCTCCAAGTTCCCCTGACTCCTCACCTCTTCGCATGCATCCATAGGAGGAGATTCTAGTGGTCATTCTGGTGGTGCCAGAGCACACAAGTGTGCATTGGTTCTCACAGTGCAGAGATGTACTGTCACAGCTGGATACCACAATCTTTCACCTCTCAATGATAGGCCAGTGGACACACACAATGAACATGAATAATTTGCAAGTTTTTAGTTTGACTCATTTTGAAAGTGGAAAAAAGCAAACAGGGTTCAGTGTGTGTTTGTGGAAGAGGCATATGGTCTGCTTTTCAGTATTGGTGTGTGGAGAGGACTCAGATCCCATGTTGTATCCTCTGCCTCTCATGATAACCTACCTTCAGACATTGTTGAACAGCTTCGCTCCAGCTATTATTAAAGGATATACTGCAGCAATTTCATCTTGCCACGAAGGCCATGGAGAGAGATCATTTTTTCTGTATGTTTTTGGTGAAGCGCTTTTTAAAGGGAGTGACACAACACAAAGCCGTTGTGCTCTCTGGCACCACAATGGGATTTAACCTGGACACTGCTCACTCTGGGGGTCACCTCTTCAAGCTGATAGTTCAAATCTTTCTCAGGGTGTTATCCATTAAAACAGTGCTCATCCTAGTCCTGATTTTGGCAGAGTGAGTGATTTAAACACATTGTCAGTTAGAGACTATGGGAACGCAAGAACTTCGCAGCCAAGTCCCTCATTTACGAAAAGTCCTAGCAAAATCTTTTCAGTCCAGAATTATTTCCCTTGAGGGGTTCTCCTTCTTCCCAACTCTGTCCAGTGCGCCCTTCACTACACGCCCTTCCAGTGCGTCTCAGGATGTTTCACACACATGCTCTGTCTCACTGGCCGCGTGATGCTATCATACAAGCCTACAGGGCAATGGGAGTACAGCCTCCACAGGGCATCCAGGCATGCTTCGCGAGAGCCTTGTTCACATCCACAGCCCTCCTTAGCAACATGACAGTGGCAGACATCGGTGCAGCATCATCTTGGGTGTCTCTGTGTCCTGTCATGTGTTTCTAGCTTAGAGTCTTCTCTGACTCATTCAGTTTTAAACTTGTTAGATGGCAGATGATGTATTATCAGATTTTGTGCTTTTAGGCAAGTACCAAACAGCGCTTGTCTCAACCCATCATCTTGGGTTAGTGGGCTATTATGGATCATTATGGTACATAATTAACAAACCATTCTTCTGCAGTGGCACTTCTGTGTAATATCACTCAACTCCCTTTTTTGCAACATAGGGTCTGTCTTATTATGCTTCATGTTTACAGGGATCTGGACTGGTGTATGGTATGTTTTTGTGGACCTGGGTGTCAAGTGGACATCGACTACATCAGCTTTGCCCTTAACATAATAGTGACAGCTCTTAGAAGGCACAGACTATACAAAACAGAATGCTACTTTTATACTGTAACTCCAGCCTGTAAGACTTTGCCCTCCTGCTCCACCAGCATTAGCTGATGAAACTTCTGGCTCTTGCAAGCAAAGCTCAGGTCTTGATGGCGTTATATACTGTACAGTGCACAATGGCAGGAAAGAAAATTTCCAGGACTGTGCATATACGTAGAGATAAACCTGATAGTGACAGCTCTTAGAGGGCTAAGCCTGTACTGATAGAAGCTACACTACGTAACTGATGTTATGTGTTGGACTAATATCTTAGCTGTGCACACTGACCTGCTTGGTCTGTTGCTGTTGTTGTCCAGTCTTTTTGCTCAACTGTGTACAGAATTTCACACGTTAAAACAATTTCTATGACCAAAAATATTCAAAAATTCAGCAACCAACTGAATACCCTTTTGCTCACTTTTGTGTGTGTAGGAGAACCTAAAACCTAAAAATGCAAAAGGCTCTCTAGAGCCAGTGTTTGGTTTGTCCGTTCTGGGCTACTGTAGAAACATGGCGGTACAACCTGGCAGGACATGGTCCCTCTAGAGATATAAAGGGTTCATTCTAAGATAATAAAAACACAGCAATTCTAATGTTCAGATGATAATACAGAAATAATAACATATTTATATTCAATTTTTGCCAATAGATCCCATTAAATCTTACACACTGGACCTTTATCCCCAAAATGTAATGATAACTTTGTGGGGACCTGCTCATTGTCCCCAAATGGATAAGTGAGTTCCTATTACAGGTCTTCAATGACTTTTATCCCTCATAACATGATTAATACAAGTGCACAGACAAAGACACACATAGATGAATGATTTCCTCAATGTTATGATAAAGTGAAAGTGCTAAACACCCCGCAGCCATGACTGGGAATACAAAGAGACACAGCATACTGTCACACATAAAACATTCATGTCTTAAATAAAAATGACTTACAGCGTGTAGCCATAAAATTTAATCAGTCAAAAAATGTGCTGAGTGTGACCCAAGCCTGAAGTCTTTATTAGAAAATGAGGTAGAATCAGACACAATTGTCTGACAGGATTGGGTTCTGTCAGGATCAGTTCGGGTTGCAGAAAAACGATTCTGGTTATACTTGAGCAGCTACAAATGCAAATGTGTGACACTGCATGAATGTGAAGCAGGGTATCACAGAAAAAGCAAGGATGTTCAGTCATCCTCCCCTAGGTACATTTATTAAAAGTTGACATCTTTTGGCAGTACTGTTAATTTTTGAACAGCCATGCCGATCAAGCATCTTTTTGAATTAGAAATGATAGGGAGAAAGAGAAACAGGCTGACAGAGTGGAAATACAGCTTGAGCGAGTTAGAAGAAGAGTACAGGAGCCTGCAGACAAACCCAGTGGCTGCAATAGTGTCTGCTGGTGGAGTGATAAGTCAGACAGCCCCCAAGTCTGCTGATCCCCTCCCAGGCTTGGCCATTTGTCAGAGATGACTTGAAACTCGCAGTGGCCATTGCACTCTGCTGTATGCAGCTTCTCGCAGTAGGATCACACTTGACAGGTGAAATCATTATGGACACTCCTGCTACAGTTAATGGCCAGCTGGTCCTGGTGTGTGTGGGTGTGTATATCTGCAAAGGAAGATGTCAAATACATGTAAAATCTGACAACATATGCTCAAAGTACACAGAATATTGTATAACTCACAGATTTTTAGCATGACTCGTTAAAAAAGTGGAATCAAGCAAAAGGGATTGGGTGTGTGTGTGTTTTTGTGGATTAAAACATTAAACAAACGGATACGTGGGTATATATAATGCAAATTACATTTTCCATCACGTTTCAGTGACTATTTAAAAACGTGAACATGACAACAGTAATTGCTAGTTCATGAATAAGAATGTCTTTTTTTTCTGTTCCACTGTGTATGTGTGGATGCATATGTGTACATGAGTATATTTATATGTACTTGTGTGTGGATGTGGATGAGCTATAAAAACAGAAAGATACAGCGCAGTGGATATAGAACAACCTGTAAAAATGTCAGAGAAAAGAGACACTTGAAACCTATTTTAAGAAAGAGACTGATTGCAGGGAGATCATCAAGAAAAAAGAATACTTTTGAGTCCGTGCACAACAAGACAGAATATAATAAAGCTGTGGTAAGGTATGTAAGCTGAGAAGTCACTCAGCTACCATTTTATCCTTTATAATGACCTGGTAATAACCTTACTTCCTCTTAAAGTTACTGCGCTAAAGAAGGCACTTTTAAGAGCAGTTAAAATGTCACGCTGAATTCCAGAGATTTTATTGTGATTCCTTCAATTAAGCTGTCTAGTGGTTAATGATGGACTGTCCGGCAGACTGTCTTACCATTGGAAGTTCACGTTGCTTTCTGTTTGACAGGTCAGGAAGTTTTTCCAGGCTTCAGCGTGAGGGCTTTATTTCCACCTTAGTGCTTGTCAATCTTAAACACCACCGGGTGGCCATGGAAACACATCTGAATCCAGTCAAAGCCAAATGGATGCATTGAGTGTTCCTTGAGTATGGTCTTTAATTCTCTCTTTTCTCACAGGTCACTCTAGGCAAGATGTCTTTTAAAAAATAGTCAATTATCATTCTAAATAGCCACAACATGTTTTGTGTTTTCAACTAAATTAAATTCTGGTGTTAGGAATGGACAAGTTCTACTTCCCCCTGAAAAGATAAAACTTAAGTAAGTAAGTAAAAACTTCATTCTCTTACAACAGCAAGTAATCACCTCATTCAAAGAAAGCTCGTGTGGCTCTTTCACACCTTTGG
Organism: Chaetodon trifasciatus; assembly: GCA_037975065.1. NCBI lineage: Eukaryota > Metazoa > Chordata > Actinopteri > Chaetodontiformes > Chaetodontidae > Chaetodon > Chaetodon trifasciatus. The sequence goes on along the minus strand of JBBMOE010000026.1, from coordinate 7,147,955 downwards.
TGTCCTTTCACAGAAACACTGTGGTGTTTGTAGTCAATTAAAGTTGAAGTAAAAGTGAAATAGATAGAAGTAAGTAAAATAAAGAAGAGAAGTAAGAATGGTAAAAGAAGCACAAGATTAGAATTTAAACATTAAAATCAACCAACAACTAAAACACATACCATATGCTGTATAATGCAGTTGAAAAAGACATACAGTACACAGGTGTCACATAAAATCAAGACAAACTGGGAATCCACATTAAAGGTGAGCTGTGAGTGCATTCGGTCCGTTCGATGGAGACTGACTCTGACCTCTGTTCAGCCATCTCTGTCGTGAGGATCAGCTGTCTGCCTGTCATCGGCAGTTCCTGTGCAGCCACTCCTGTGAGGAGAACAGTCAGGGTCTGGACCAAATTACATGGCAATCATCCAATAGTTGTCAAGATATTTCACTCACAGACACAACTGTGAAACCTCCTGGCTGCACCAGAGAAAAAGTCAGGGGAATCACAGCAGTCAGTAGGATGTATCCTCTGGGGAACTTGGATGTCTGTATAAGATGCCTTAAAAAAAGAGGTGTAAAGATTATAATGAGAACTAATTATTGCATCACTGATTATGTTGCAGTGTTCTGTACCCACAGCATCATATTAAAATGTACCATATCTTTTCTTTTAAGGAGGATCTTTGTTAAAATGGTGTTCTGTTTTCATTTAAAATATTAGATGCAGCTATTACTTACTTACTTACTGAGTGGCGTTGTATTAATTACTTCATTATTACGAGGTAAAGGACAAAATGTGAATCAATCATATGACAAACTAGATTTTACAGTAAGTCATCCACTCCTCAGCAATAATCATCTTCATAATTAGCTTTGCAGCAAAATAAGCTTAGTTGATGTCAAGATATATGCTTACACCTGACAGCAGGAGTGACCTGTAATTACACTGACAACAGCTGTGAGCACTGGACAGCCACAGAGCACAAAGCTAATTGGTTTTTGCCTCACCATTATCTTTTAAATACCAATCCAGATTGCACTCCTGTTAAGCCTGCATCCAATATGGCTCTCCTTCAGAGTTGTTAACCTCTGGAGAATAAAGTGTCAAACTCACCAGGCACTGGACAATGTGAAGTCTCCATCTTGAGCAGAGAACTGAAATACTTTGCTGTATTAAGTTTTGTAAACAAGCTAATCCACCATACTAGACCGCGGTACCTCTTCTACCAGGTGCATGATTACATCCTGAAGCGTGAACACCAGGCAGTCATTTCAGAGGGAATGAATGGACTGAACTGAATTTGCATATACTGATCTACATATTCACCATCATATATTAACATGAAAAGTACAGCGATGGGATGCATTTGATGATGCCACAATTATTAATATGATCAAAACACATTTTGGGTTACCCCAACCATTGTTTGTTGTCCCCCAGCTTATTTTTGGTTTTCCCACTTTGAGCTATTTTTGATGTGATATGTGATGTTTTATTCACGCTGTGCTTGAGTAAAACATAGCACATAGACTGAAATATAGCCTTTCTACATATTTATGTATGTGTTTGTGCTTGTTGAACTGGTGTATTGATAAAAGTTCTGGCTTTTTACTGGCAAAGGTTTTATGTCACTTAAAGTAACGAGTAGCTTGAGGACCTCAGCGCTGGCACAGAGAGCCGAGGAGATGCTGCAGCTTGATAATAAATTACACCAAAATGTTAAAATGTCCCGATAAAAGAACTGGTAAGGTCGGAGCTTATCAATACAACAGCCTTTAACAATTTAGCCCTAGGGCCCATTTAACACTGGGTTTCGGTACCATAGCTCTGCCTCAAACACTCTCTCTCCCTCCCTTCTAGGATTGTGCCTGAGTGAGTCAGGTCTGCAATAAAATCAGAGAACAGTAAAAAACCTATAATACATACTTCCAACAGTAACCTTTGTCAAAACATGTTTCTTTTTGTTGTTTTTTTTCACTGTCTACCTTTTGTGTTTCTGTTTCTTCTGTAAGAATAGTGTTTGAGCAGAAGACATATCTGTAGATAGTTGGCGATGAGTATTGTTCACTGTTTTCAAGCAATGTTGGACTGAAAGGCATGAACAAATTGGGATGTGGAACTGTGATGTTGCACTGGCAAAGACTCAAGAGAGACCCGATAAAGCTCAGTGGCCTCAGGAGGCTAGTTACAAGGGATATCTGGTAGCCACAGAGTAACGTTTCATGGCCATGGACCATCGGACCATGGTTACTGTCAAACCCTGAGTATGCAACAGATACGCATATGCACACACAGACACACATGACCAAACTCATGATCTCCTCCAAGCATAATTACAAAACAATAATTTGTCAACCACTGTCATTGCAGGGGGGTCTCAAAACTGCATTTATGGTTCATAATTGAACAGGAACTGAGTACATTTTGCTACAACATAAAATAATGAGGCTTGTTTGTGATTTTGTCCCTTGCCTGGTGGTAGAAGTGGTCAAAGTGGGTTCTATTTTCCTATTTCCCTGTGTGTACTGAGTGTGCAACCTCTCAGCTGCAGCTGAATTATAACATGAATAGACCCATTTCAGTCATTCAAAAATAAGTAACAGGACTGATTTTTTTGGAGGCACTTTCTGATATTTATTCTTAGACAATGTTAAAAAAAAAAAAACAAAAAAAAAAAAAAACTTCCAAAGACCAGAATATCCATCACTGCAAACATTAGGCCTGTGTTGAGCTTGGAGCACAGTTTGTGTGTTTGATATCATTGTGTCAGCACTGTAGTATGAGTGTTTTCATTTTAGAGTCCACACTGCATTACATGCCCCTGACCAGTAATCACCTGGCATGCTTGAGAAGAAAGAGAGCTGTACCCTCATCAGTGTAGCGTAACGAGCGTCCTCCTCAAACGTTGCATAATATAAGCTTCCTGAATCTGCTGAACTCTGTAACTCAGAGCATTCGCTGAGTCCTTATTATTGCAGTCCTGCTGTTTGACCCACTGGCCAAAAAATGGATGGGAAATCAAAGCTTAGTTAGACTAGCTCAATACTCAAACTTTTGTTGAGTAATGTGATGTGTGGTCTCTGTAAAGTGGTTCGGCATCGCTCACAGCCAACTGACTTCTCACGCGCTAAAGCATAAAACATTGTCCCCGGGTATAATTTAAATCTCATCAATAACACAAAGCAGTGCAGGCACATTGCCTAAAAGCCAATAACTGGTGCCAGCACACCACAGCCCTGTGCACTGAATGAGTGAACAGTGGTGGATGATGTGAGGGCCTCACTGCTTTCACCCTGGTTTCTGGGTCAGGTGCTGGGAGCAATGACTTGCAAGGCTAATGGATGGACTCTTCACAGCAGAATGGAGACGGAGAAGCTTGAGGAGTTTAGTGCAATTCTATTGCCCATTAGGGAGAACAAAGCTGTGAGATGGAAATTGTTTCCCGTAGATATGAAGAGGAATTGAAGGTGTCAGTGTGTTTTACAGTAATGATGAAAGCCAGGCTGAAGTGTAAAAGACTGCGACTGAATCAGAAGGGAGGAGAATTGGTATAGTGTGGAGGTGTGGCAGCCAGATTAAATGAAATAATCAATCAACCTCTTCTTCCTCTTCTGGTCAATGTGCACACTACTCACTGACTTGGAAAATTCTTCTCTTTTAAAGGGTTTTGTTTCTACACGCCGGTACCCCCTCTCAATAAAACAGAGCATGTAATCGAGATTCTTTGTCACCATATCTTTAGGAGCAAAATGTCAGTGAGAAAATGCTGCACCGCATTTTTAGGCTTTGTATGTACACCAGTTTGTAGAAATTACCAGGATGACAGAGCAAAAATATCCAAAAGACTAAAAAATCAAATCTAGTTGCTGCTTTCTCTGTGTTGATTTTGTTTTAGCATACAGTATACAAGTAATCATGATCATTATCCCACAAGTGAGAAAATAAGGATTTGCTGCAGCTCTAAGGTTGGATGATTACCCATGCAGGTCAAATACTCATCATTCCCATGTCAGCTCTGTTTACTCGCTACTTTTCAAGGTTCAAGGTTAATTTATTTGGCATTCTACAACACAGGGTTGCACAATGAAATGCAAGCTGTAGTCCATTTCTGCTATATGAGAAAAAAATGTTTTGTTTTTTTTTTTATTGTGGGATCCAGAGGATGAATTGATGAGTCTCAGAACCTGAGGAAAGACACAGAAAGACAGCAGAATGAACAGGCTGGGGTGTGTGCTGTCCTTTAGTGTCCTTTGGGCTCTGCACAGACACCTCACCGACATCACTGATGCTCGGTACATGGTACCAATGATGTTCAGGATGGTTTTAATCAGCCGCTGCACAGCCTTCCTGTTCTGCGTCATGTGCATCTCAGGCCAGTTTGTAGCGCTTCCAGTCACAATGCTTTCTATTGCTCCTCTGTAAAAGTTAACAAGAAAATATGAAAGAAGCACAGGAATTTTGCCTTAAGATTCCTTAAGAAATAGTTGCTATGACAGCCATTTCAACAATCATAAATACAAAAAACATGATGTGTGGATGTTGTGCAGAATAGTACGATTGAGATCACTCTCTCAAGAGTTTTTTATTTATTTCTTTTTTAAGTCAGTACAATGCTTCACTTTAGCCAGCATCTGGCTAACTTGTCCTAAGTATTAGTATCTAAGTAATAGTATTAGTATCCAGTTTCACTATCTGCATATGGATATAAGAAAGTGGTTTGCTATCAAGATAAGTTCACCTAATGAAGTTGGTCACTCAGCAGATGCAGACACACTTGTTTTGATGTTGCCACCAAGCTAGCAACTGCAGCAGGGACCGCCATTCATAGAAATAACAGACTGCACTATCAGGTCCCAATGAATTCATATCAACGAAGCTGAATTTTAAATATCATTAAAAATATACAGGAAATGATCAATGTACTGTAATATTTTAACATATAAACCTAGATAATATTGAGCCATTTAATATGAATCTTTTGTTGCATTAAAAATGACTGTGATTATCAGAACCTGCCAATAAAAATCAAATGCCTGAAAAATTACTTAAAGTCTGATTGGTGCACAGAAGTATGTGACATCACATTTTTCCATCTGAGCCCTTCAAACAAGACATAAGACAAGCAGACAGACAGAACTCTATAATAACCAAAACTGTGTTAACTTTGGCAAGAAATCTTGTGTTTAGGTCCCTCGCAGTATGTAGCCCATTATGAGTTTAAGTTTTTAGAGGCCATTAATATTAGCTTTAGCATCAGATCTGTACCTTTTTTTTATCTTTATAGTTCAAGCACTCTTTGTCCCTGACCCTGCCTCTGCAATGGCTTTGGCAAATGTCCATGATGAAACTCTGGGTTAAACCAGAGGTTATCCTTGGCAGTGGGTTAAATCTTACAGAGGAGAACTCCATGTTTAACAGTCTCTTGAGGCTGGTTCGCTTTTTGATAATTCTGCATGGTGCATCTGTTGACTTCAGGGTATTGGAGGAAAATTAAATTAAATTCTTGTCTCGTCTCCAGTGGGATTCCTAAGAACAACATGGACAAAAACAATGCGGTCAGACTAGGGTGTTTTGTATTGAATGTGCAGAGAGTATTGCCAAATAGGAAGTGGCCAGCAATGCATAATATTTAAGGTGTCACCATAAATAGACGATTATTCATGATGTTGCATGTAACTGGCTAGTTTTACAAACAAATTTTACAAATTCAAACTGGGAAATTCTGGCTGATAAGAGGCAGAATCCAGATCTGTGGGATCAGTTACCCAGAACAGCCACTGTTGGAATTTGTGAAAGACTTGACTCCAGTGAACTGACCCTGTCCAAAAAGGCCTCGGGGGAACAAGCAGCCATTGTTGGCTCCCTGTGTGTGAGTTGTTTTCACCCCTGCTGTGCTGCTACTGCCAGACTTAAACAGCAACAGCCTGAACCTCTGCGTTTCTCTTCTGCATTGTCTGAATGGTGGACTGAGGCTCATATCAGCACACCATGACTCTTCATTCAACAGCAGCTTTTAAAAAAAAAAAAGTGCTCTCACATCACTTTCATCAACCATTAAGTTATCTGATAGAGAAACGCTGACCAGGCTCTCCATCAATATCATGATCTGTGTCGATCATACATACATCATCGTTCATACATGGAAATAAATAAGTCGAGTCCAGTCAAGAGTATATTTAAAATGATGCTGTGTTGACTTTTTTTGACTGTTAGAAATAAATCTGTAGATTTCCATATGCTGAATATTGTTTGTCCTTGTTTTGGCTAACAATATAAATATAATGTGCTAATAAACAAAAATAAAAATGTATAAATCAAGAATATTGTTACCTTTTTCCTTCTGACACTCACTCAATTGTTGGTTGACTTTCAGATTATCAATTACAAATTCATGAATCTACAATCATTCTTGAAATAATTGGTGCTCTCTATTTCTCTCATGCACACATTCACACTTCCTCTGAGAACATTGCTTCAGAGGACAGTTTAAATGTGTGCGGTGTTAAAGTGCTGTTAAAAGCACATTTACATACCCCAAAGCAAAGCAACCCACCACATGAATATCAGTCAGTTGCTTTAACAAGGCTCTCTGATCATCTAACAGCCAACTCAGTGATATAGTTCAAGGAAATGCAGTAAAAGCCATTTTGACCTTTAGTGTTGAAAAGGGCTATGTAGGAATATCAGCGTTTGAACCATCGTTTTTCTAGACAAAATAATTGATGTGCCATGGATAAAAAAAAAAAAGTAGGGAGTTGATTGAACTTATATTATTCAACAAAAACTTAGTTAGGAAGACAATTGAAAAAGCGGGGAGTAATTTCATACATTGCTACGTGGATTTGTGCAGTAATCCTGCTGGAGACAATTTAGCATTGCACTTCACCGTTTGATAGATCTACTGGGACACTTTAATTATATTTTCCACAGTTATTGTGTTTCTATTATTTCATTGTCTTTGTGATAAAGAGTGACAATGGGAATGTTTGCCTTGTCTTATTACAGAAGAAAAGACTATTGCAGAGCAATTGCAATGTTTACATTTCTTCATGCAAGCAGTACGTTTGCAGTGGAAATGGCCTAAACAGCCTGTTAAATGTACAGTATCTGACTGAAAAGGAAGAGATTACTGAGCCTCTCTTTAACAGTCTTGATGTTGTCTTCACTGTCAACAATTTACACAGGCATCAGGGACAAAAGCCGCCCAAGCTGACCACAGTTCTTGCAGTCTTCACACGGTGTCTCCACAGGTGCTGTGTGTATCTTTGAGGAGGTGCACCTCAGCTACAGCACAGCCCATCTCACCAAATATCCATAACTGACCCTTTTACATACTTCACCATGTGTTTCTCTTCTGCTATGAAAGCCAATAAGCAGCCTGCTGGAAATGTTACATTATTGTTGCTTGCAGCCGTGGTGTTAACTGTGATGGACGACTCAACTCAGCAGCTTCAAAAGTCCACTGATTCGTTTACTGGAGCATATGGAAACTAAAGTCTGAAAAATAATAAAAAACATTACTTTTCAAGATCTTATTTCTTTATCAATGCCATTAAACTCAGTTTTAGAATACAGATTCGCTGCACAATGCACTGTTTTGTATGTATTTTATTCAGTTTCATGTATTTTAAAGGCTCATCATCAAAGTAGTTCAGGCTGCTGTGGTGTGTGGCAGTGGTTCATGCTACGTATTCATTCCTGGACTAATATTAAACAAAGAATAACTAGACAGTAGACTATTTATAATTGTACATCTTACTGGCTTCTATCTCTGTTTACCTCCTATAAAATGTTTTGAACAAATCTCATGGGTCTCCATATACAATGCAAATGCTCTGACAAAACAACTTCAGATTTTGTCTACATGTGAAACACACCGGTTTATTGGAATTCAAGGTCTGAGAGATGGAGAACGTAAGCACCAACTGATAACTGATGGCCTAGAAATGAGTTAATAACATTTTAAACTGCCCTGACAGATGACAAGTTCTTGAATAAATGATTTCCGCAAGTCACTCGATGCTCCAGAGACATGTCTTCCAGACTTAATCCACTCTAAAAGGAACTGAATTGAGTTTTTTCTACTTTCTGACTATCTAATACATTAGCTCGAGATTTCAGATCAGTCAGCTCTCTCAGAAGACGACAAAGTTCATCTGTCTTGCTTGACTGGGCCTCCGGATTAAATTGCAGGGCAACTCAGCAGGGAATAAGCTTTCTAAATACCTGGCCGGGCCCAACTCCTGAAATTATGAAGGATGAGTATATTTCCCCGTCTCCCCGGCTGCTTGTGATGCCAAAAGCATCACAAAGGTCTGTTGTGCTCAGTCTGGCTGGGCAAGACACACCTGACCATCTCCAAGTCAAACTCTATTATGTGGATGTTTATGTTGTGTCGTGAAAAGTAAGCTTATTTAAGGAGTTATGGTCAGTATACCCATCCTCACTGTAAATTGTCTTGGTGATGAAGAGGATGCTCTTCTTATTACTCTGTTTTATAGTTCTCATAAGATTGGAACCCATATATTTTTAACTGTGTGTGTAGAGAACGTGTGCATCTGAGCTAGTGTGCGTGTGTGTGTGTGTGTGTGTGTGTGTGTGTGTGTGTGTGTGTGTGTGTGTGTGTCTTATTTCTTCTTCTTACTTCTTTCTTTCACAGATGATGTCAAGTTTAAGTAGAATCTTTGTATTTAAAGTTTGTTTTTGTTTAAAAAAACTCCTGAGACCCAATTTTCATACTCATCATGGCAAGGCAAAACTTATCTTTCTCATACGCTTGATTATAAGAACATAAATTAAACTTTCGCTCTTTGCCTGAAGCATTAATTCCCATTTGACCTGTCCTCCAAGGCAGTGTTGTTAAATTTTGATTGATATCATTTCCTTGACTTGAAGTTTTGCCATATGTTGGAAATATTGTGGTGTTTTGGTGGGGTTTTAAATGTAAGAGACACTTTCTCCTCCTGCTTTCTTCTCTCACTAATTTGTTTGCGAGCAATAAACAAACCACCAGATGTCTTTGAAACTGGGTCTGAAGCAGACTTTGTCCGCCCTATAAGCAGAGGAGAAAAGGCTGTTTATGTTTGAATGGTTAGAGCCGCAGATAAATCGATGATAAAGTTGCACATTGTTCAATTAAACCTTTTTATATTGTGTGAGGAAGTGGCAGTGGCAGTTTAAACAAATGCAGAATGCTGCAGTTGTCATTTCCAATCTGACCCTGCGTTTCTGGCTCAAATTTCCACCGACCATTTGTAAACACAATTATTTCTGCAGCTAAGAAAAACAATAGCCCCTCTGCAATTACTGTAGCTGTTTCCGAGGCTGCGTGGGCATGAGCAAAGGGTTGGAATTTCAAGCCAGCAGGGTTTTGCCGACATCTACCACAATACTTGGCACTTTGATGCGTCTCCTCTCTCTGCACTGACATCTTTGGGACTTCTAGTTAACAAGGACCATTTCGGGGGAGGGCAGAATGTAAAAGAAAGATAACAGAAAGGCTTACAGTATTTAACACAGTATTCACAGGGTGATTGTACATCAAATGGTCAGGGCCTGGGGTATTATTGGATAATGTGCGTGTTTGTGTGTTAATGTGCTTAGTAGGGCCATGCTTAGTGGAGGAATACTTTCAGTGAATACAAGTAGACCAGCTTTGTTTGACACCCTGAGTGATGCGGTTTTAAAAACACTCAGACAGCCTGCTCATAATGCGTCCATAAAACCGCCTCGCATTCTCAGGCCATCAATGCCACATGCCACTGGTGATGGATGCTCTTTCAAGGCCCACTATTAGTCGTCTATAAATCAGAATTTTCAGTGCAGACTCAAATCAATAAATGTTTTCACCTTATCTTACTTACTGTACGTCGTTCCAGATTTCAACTCAATGGCCGCATTATTTAATACGCAACATCTCGTTGTACAAATACATAACAGATTTTTTGCTTGGGATATTTTGAGGCAATGTATTAATTGAATTACACCCTGATTATGCATGCTTGCCCTGCAGGCCCAGTAAACATATCTTGAAGAGAAAGTGGTGTTTTTTCTTTTTTTCTCTCTACCCAGCAGGACTCTATTTATCTGCCCTCTGCAGATTATAATAGCTTAACCCGTTCACGTCTTTTGGGCAAATATCTAAGGATGCACTCACCAGCTGCAAATTGCATTCACACTGTAGAGCCATCCCTTATTTCTTATTCAGGATTCTTGTGTTGGATCAGAGATGGCCTGAAGCAAAGGGAGGACTGAATGCACCTCAACATGAGACAAGAGAATAATTATACAGTCCGACTCCCATTACCTGTGTTTGAATTTCATGCTCTTCAAACTCTTTTAAGGAACGGAAAGCTTCTTTGAGTCTTGTCTTGCTTATAGATGGATTTTCACACCTTTGTGGCTATTTAAAATGTTATGCTGAGTTTACAGATTGTATGAGGTAACTCACATCCATCCTGATTTTTAACAATATGAATTGTAGGTTTGCGACATCATCAGTCACTGGCCTTGTTGCCGTTACTAGCTAGTTCTACACTAGTCTCTCTTCAGCAAAATAAATGTGGTTATATCACAAGTTGGAACATTATAGAGATAAATATCACTTAGATAACTCATTACCAATTTGGCTCCCTGGACTGTGTCTTCTAACTGCTGTGAGCTGCATGGATGGATTAACCTGTTAAGGGGGCCTTAAGCAAAATTGAACTGCTGAGCTCCTGTTAAGGGACATTTCAGGTTTATTACAACTTTATATTCAATTTCACAGTTTTGGCTGCCAATTCTTTTGGTAATAATAACATAATACTCAAGAAAGTAATTGCTGGTATCTGAGAACAAAGCCCAATGGTGCAAAAAACAGAAGCAATCTGACGTGATGAACAAGCCAGTGATTTAGACAGGTTATCTGAATGGCTTCATTTAGAGGTAAAAACAAAATGTAAGTGGACCTGAAATACTGGTGATAATCTCATTGCACAGTAAAACTGTGCATGCACAATTACATACAGTCAGAGGTCAGTCTGACTGTGATTGGATGTTCACAATCTCCTACTAGACACTTAACTGAGCTAAGCATAAAGATTGGAAAAAGGAATAAAGCATTGACTAGATTCTTGGACAGCTTGAGTTAGCCCTGCAACCAGCGAAGACCCCGGGAAATCATTGCACTCGGCTGAAATTCCAGCATTCAAATCCCCCTAAAACCACAACTGTCATTTTTGTGTACAGGATAAAGCAACATGTTAATTTGTGAAAGACACAGCTTTTAACTGTTGGACAGAGCCAGGCTAGCTGTTTCCCCTTACTTCAAGTAATTATGCTAAGCTAAGATAATCATCCCCTGGTTGTAGCTTTGCTTTTAACAGACAAATGAAATGCAACCTCAAAATAAAGGGAATAAGTATGTCACAAAATGTTGAACTAGTCCTTTAACTCCACACACCTCCTCCTCTCTGTGCACTGTGCTCTGTATTCTCATGTAGTGTATGTCTCCAAACAGAGTTACAATTGGTCGGATTGCCACAAACCAGTTGACACACACTGAACCTCCCTTCGAGGCCCTTGGGGTCTGGGCCTTTACTTGGATGGTAATTCAGTCTTGGTGAGCTACACACTAAGTATTTCAGAAATGAAGTGAAGAAAAATTTCTATTCAGATGGAATATCAGACAAGTGGTTTAAGACACAACACACTGAGATCCTGTATTTCAAATGTGCTACTTGGCAGCAGAGTGGGATTCAAAAGGCCATGTCCTTGCTGAACAATGGGAGTGGAATATTGAGTTTGGCCCCATTACAAATTCAACCTTTTTTCTTTTTCTTTTTTTTTTTTTACTGCTATAGATAATGCTCATTGATCTGTGAAATTATGAGCGACTATTCGAAAGGCCTGCCGCATAATTCACACTGCCTGAACTCTCAATCACTCTGCTGAAAACCTGAAGCCCAAACGATAATTTACATCACAATGTACCGCATTGATTTAGATGGAGAGGTGCGTTAAGAGCTTCTTAACAGCTGTGGATGCCCTCAGGTCTATAATAGGTATATGATTAAAAATGCTGAGGAAATTTGATCTCAGTAGAATGAAAATGGTGTCATGCCAATCAATGGGAGCATCTTTTAGAATTAAATCTTAAATGTTTATTGTCTGATGCAACTGATCAAAGCAGGACTTCTGCCATTTATAATGCAAGGCAGACACCCGTGCTGGGAATATGAGCTGTGTAGAGTGCCAGTAGAATGAAATGGAAGATATCCATCAGTGTTGACTTTGAAAACAGATTGTATCATAGCACCTGAATACCGTGTCTGCCAGAGGATGCATAAGAAGAAGAAATGCATCTCACAGAAAAGGTAAATTAGTGGAGAGTGATGAATCTTTGGAGTTTATTTGATGAAGAGCTCTAAGTTCCAAAATGCACATTTGAGATACATGTAAGGAAAGGTGCAGCATAATTAAATGGGCTGAAAAGTCAAGTGAGATTGGCAGTCGTCCTGTCCCAGCCAGAGCTGCACTGCGTCAGGTGCCAAACAAATTCCCGAAGTCTCCTTGAACCTCGGCCGACTCACTTATATCCTGATAAGTGCCGAGATTGATCCCGAGTTCATTTCCTCGCAGTCGCCACCTTTCCCGCGATCCCTATAATTGCTGTAGGGGTACAATATTATATTTGGACAACATCCAGTCAGGGCACTTGAGATATCTACCATGTCTTGCATTTTTAATGTGACCCCTGTAGGATTTTGTTGAGTCCTTGCATTAAGCCTGTTCGCTTTTATCGATGCACAAATTGAAAACATTGATCAGGGATTGAGGTCAAAGGGGATGACAAATAGCTTTTTCCTAAACACCTCATCACTTCACACTGATAATGTTTTTTATCCTCATCATTAGCAAGCAGAGGATGAAAATCAATACATTTCTCATTTACATGTTCAGCCTTTTGTTGATGTCAAGTATGCACAAAGCTGAATAAACTGTCCCTTTTTATGAGATCATTTTACAGTCTGTGTTTTCAGGAGCCTACATGCTCCTGTACTGCAACACAGGAATGACTCCTCACAATAAAATCATCTCAAAGAAACATTGCCAGTCAGTTCTAGTGTAATAAAATGTTGGAAGGGTACCTGGTGTTATAATATTTGGGTCACAATAAGGACTTATTGCTCAGTTCGTGCAGCCTGTGCAGACGGCCCTTTGATGAATGAAAGTCAACTGAATTGTGGCAGACCGCCAGAATGAATAGGAGTGCAAATACCATTAGAGTTAGTAGAAGCAGGGCCTGCCTGCTCCAATAAATACATAAAATATACACATGTAATCACTGGGGTAGCTTTTACTCAAAACACATACTGACAAAAGAAAGAAAGAAAGAAAGAAAGAAAGAAAGAAAGAAAGAAAGAAAGAAAGAAAGAAAGAAAGAAAGAAAGAAAAAAACAGTAGGAGAGGTAGATTTTGTCTGATTGTTGGAGAATGGATAGGTGGTAGATGTCTGTCTATTCAGGTCTGTTTTGCTGTGCTCTCTTAACTACTAGCCGATCACCAGCCAATCATCATACATAGGCTTATTATAAAAACAGGTAGCTGCTTTCTGAGAACTCTCCTGATGCTAAGTGCATGCCCTGTTTCCAGTTTTAACCTGACTCCCGTAATTGTCACAGGTATGAGAGCGTTTTCTGCGACTCTGTTTCCCCTGTTTATCCTTTTATGCTGTTGTTTATTGTCACTAATTTCGCTATTGTAGATCCTGCTATTGTGGGTTGTCTCCCTCAGAAGTTTCCTCTCATTTCTTTGCCTCATAATTCCATCATGGATAATGGGTGTTTGTGTTTCAGGTAGCTGCTGGATGGAGCAGCATAAAGTCCAAAGAGGCTCCATGTTCGGTATGTAATGTCAGCCTATTATGATGCTAGTAATTTTTCCTTGTTATTATCATTGCTTTTAACCTGACGTTTTATCATGTATCACAGGGACTGTAGGCTTGAGTTGGTGTCTAGTAGCCTTATTGGGCTGCTGCTACGCTGGCTCAGGCTGTTGCTTTGCCTATAGCTGGCTCTGCCCACAGCCTGCTTTGCCGAACATGTGTCAGCTTTTCAGCTTTGCCAGCAGCCAGTTTTTTCTATTGCTGGTGTTGTTTTGGATTGTTTGTTGAACTCTGTAGAATTTGTTGTGTTTTGACATAATTGCTATTAGTCCCTTTTTGCCTGAGTTGCTTCGTCTGTGCATGTGCTTGAGTGTTGTGAGGAGGGATGTATTTCATTCAGTTTGTTCATGATTTGCAAATTGTCTTTCATATTGATTTGAGTAGTTTAATTTGTTTGTTTTGCTTCCAATTTGCATTTTTTGTGTGTAATTGATAATGTTTTGTGTAGTTTATTTAATTTATTTTGTGCATATCGCATATTATATTATGCCATCTAAGTGATGTTGTTTGGTGTACTGGTTCTTGCTTTTTGGAAGTTATTTAACTTTTATTTATTTTGTACACTTTTTTTTATTTCTTTTATTTATTTATTTTTATATAGCTGCTGATAACCAGTGTGATTCAGCATTCAGTCAGCTTCAGTAAATGTGCTTTGGTTTGTTTGTTTGGGTGTGTGACCACACTAAATGTATTTTTTGTGTCTTTTCAGAAGGTGGTGTCTCCTTTCCTGTGTGCTGACTGACCTGTGCACCCCTAGGGCTCTATTTTCGTCCCTGCCGCTGGCGGAGCGGAGGCTGCGCACCCTGCGCAGTGGTATTTTCGTGCAGCGCAGGCGGGCGCACAGCGCACTTGGTATTTTGGTAAACCGACGCACACAGAAGTACGCCAGGCTGAGCGTTGCTGCGCAGTAGGGGGAGGTGTCGGCATAATCAGCCGGCGGATTTGGATTTTTGGTCCATTTCATGAAAGTGCGTCACCCCAGACCTGGCCAACTCTGTGCGCCAGCGGCGCACCGCTGAGCAAGTGGATTTTCGTAATCACAACAACGATCACAACTTAGTATGTCAATTTACATTTTAAAGATTTGTCTTTTTTCCTCCATAAGTCATTGATTGCCTGGCTTCAGAGAAATTTGCTAATTTAATCTTTTGAAAAAAAAAAAAAAAAGAAAAGAAAAAAAGAATCTGACACAAACCTAAATTGGGTTTGTCTTCTCAGATCTGCAAGGAATTCCAAATATCTCCCCTGCTTGTTTCATAGTATTGCATTGATTTCTCCTCCGTCTTGTTAGATTAGGGATATAACTGAATTGGTTTAAAACAGACATACCTCAATATCTCTGGCATTGAGTTGTGAAATGAATTAAATTAATGGCAAGAAGATGGAGTTTCACATTGTAGCCAATATTTGTGTCTTTACGCCCTTGTGTACTCATCCAAATGCTTTTCACAGATGTCCTTAGAATCTAATGTGGCTAAAATCTCTCTTCTCCACCCTCAGAGTTAATAGATATTGTAAACATCTATTTACCATTATTATATTCAGTATATTCAATGCAAAATCTAAGCATCAGCAAACATCAATAGTTTTAAGGTCAAATGAGTCATATTTCCCACATGAAATCTGTCACAAAGTTTAAATTTTCATCTCAAAAGGGTTTGGAAGGGGGTTATAGAATCACCTAGTCACAGACTAGTACACTTAATCACATATGCAACTCCAGCTGCATCACAACTCTGAATGCATCTTTCTTACTTTTCCTGGGTTACATGTAAATTAAGGTTGGCTCTCAAGGCCGGATGGGTGGTGGTAATGTTCCTGGAGCTGTTCATCACCTGCCTAAAAAGAAGAATAATTTGTGCACTTTTGCTGTTTTTAGTAGTTTAGTTACTACAATAATGTATGGATACATTAGGTGAGCAACAATCCAGAAATCCAGAAAAAGTCAAACAGATGGATGAATCACATTGATAACTACGACTATGTCCAGATGATTGATGTATTTCCACTTGGGAGAAGTTAAGATGACATATTCATCTATAAATGGATGAATTTTTGATATCCAAAAACCTATCCACTCTACCAAAGACACATGAAGAGTAAAGTGTAGTAATGTGGTCAGTGTTCATCTCGATGTGATACATGATAATCTCTATAAACAGATATGGATGCAGAATTTGTCGGCAAATGACAAATCTGTAAGCAGAATACAGCTTCATTTATATTCATGTAATCTTGTATTTGATTTTACCCAAATAATAGCAGTTATTTGGGAGCTGCTTTTAATAATTGCAAATATTTTGTCCAGTATTTGTGGAATGAATTCTAAAAAAATCAATGTGTATCAGAAGATAGACCAGGAAATCCTCACCTTCTCTCTCTCTCTCTCTCTCTCTCTCTCTCTCTCTCTCTCTCTATATATATANTTGGGAGAAGTTAAGATGACATATTCATCTATAAATGGATGAATTTTTGATATCCAAAAACCTATCCACTCTACCAAAGACACATGAAGAGTAAAGTGTAGTAATGTGGTCAGTGTTCATCTCGATGTGATACATGATAATCTCTATAAACAGATATGGATGCAGAATTTGTCGGCAAATGACAAATCTGTAAGCAGAATACAGCTTCATTTATATTCATGTAATCTTGTATTTGATTTTACCCAAATAATAGCAGTTATTTGGGAGCTGCTTTTAATAATTGCAAATATTTTGTCCAGTATTTGTGGAATGAATTCTAAAAAAATCAATGTGTATCAGAAGATAGACCAGGAAATCCTCACCTTCTCTCTCTCTCTCTCTCTCTCTCTCTATATATATATATATATATATATATATATATATATATGTGCAGAAAATATTTGCAAGCACTAATTGAACTGTCTTATGCCAAAGTAGAGGAATACATTAATGCATAAAATATCAGGAATTTAGCTTTAGGTTTCCAAAGCTCTGTCTACAGACGGTGTCCTTCACTCAGTTTGACTCTACCAATGTCATCATTAATAATACACCGACCGAATCATCCCAGGCTCCTCTTCATTAATATTTGATGTAGATTTTTACCAGGACTGGGCTCCCCCTAACCTTTCACTTCTTTGCATCGAGCATCAATTACTGCAGATGAAAGGAATGGACATGGATGTCTCTTTAATTTATCTTCATGTATTGTCTGTCAAAGAGATGGGACGCAGATGCCGATTTTTCCTGGCAGCAAAGAGGGTTTGCATGTTGGTCGTTGCTCAAATGTTTGCAGGTTAAATCTCCAGTTATGGCAGATGTCCTCTGATCAAGGGAATGTAACCCCAGATACATGAAACCACTCATTGATGTAAAATAAAACCACTTTTCAGCTGCTGAAACACATACTTGTGGATATGCATATAGTTGAAAAAAAAATACTTTGTGCAAGAAAAGAAAGGATCTGTATATGTGAATGCATTGACATTTGTTATAAATATACAAATATGTGGTCATGGTGTGTGTGTGCCCATGTATTACTCCAGTTGTGGGGACATAAATCTATCACAGACAGTCACTTTATGGGGATTCGCTGTACTTGTGGGGACAAAATGCAGGTCCCCATTATAGAAATCCTTAAATTTTAGGGTGAAGACTGGGGTTAAGATTAGGCATGTAGTGGTTATGCTTATGGTTAGGGTGAGTCTCCAGGAAATGAATGGAAGTCGAAGTAAAGTGTGTGTGTGTATGTGTGTGTGTGTGTGTGCGTGTGTGTGTGTGTGTGTGTGTGCGTGTGTGTGTGTGTGTGTGTGTGTGTGTGTGTGCGTGTGTGTGTGTGTGTGTGTGTGTGTGTGTGTGTGCAAAGCCTTAGAGATAAGATAGCCTGTATACTGTTCTTGCACTCTGCTGGTTCCTGATTAACCATTTAGAACGATCAGGTTTCGATTTGATTCTACCTTTATGCCCAAATGGCATACAACTACAGAAAAAAAAAAAAAATCTAACTTCCTCAATTTTACCATCGCAGGAGAGAATATGCTGAAAAAAAAGTAATGTAAATGTTTGGCTGTTAATAATTGATATTGTGCTTACAGTAGTTCCCTGACTTACATCCACCAAATTCATGGATTATGCTGGATGAATATTTTATTAATGACAGTCCTATTGTTAGACTTTGTATATGTATTCAGCTTTTCCTCTTTTGTAATCACTGTTTGCCCACCTCTGGATTCTAGAGCTTACCTTGCCATGTGGGGGTCGGTGTGTCTTTGAATCGCATCTCTGGAATTTTCTTCCATTTTGCTTATTTGTAGATATTCTTCTTTTGCTTTTAGAGAGCTTTTAGTGGGTGGGCAATCAAAGACATAACTCATGTACTTATAAACAGCAGAGAATGCAGAATATCAACCTTTCATGTCCAAAGCTTTTATTTTTCAGGAAATAAGAAAAAATAGATAAAAACTGTGTTTTTAAAATGAGTGAACACCGTATGGTCAGAGTTGGTATTGTGTCTTTATATATGGCTAGATACTTTCATGTGTCAGTATTTTGCTAATATTTTATCATAATACACAAGGGGTGGTAGTAACAAATAAAATATAGAGTAAAAATTAATGTGAAATGCAAAATGGAGTAATAGAAAATTAAGTGATTTGATTGAAATAGTCGTGATGCGATGAAAAGTGAGACATCTCATCATTTTCCCTATCTAATGTTCATAATTCATAATTTGCAACACAAAATCGCCACTTATCATTTAAGGAAAGTGGCCTCAAGAACTAATGGAAGAAAATGAAAATGATCCAAAGGCTTGCAAATTAAAAGTGGAAGTGATGCAATTTATCTTATATGAAAAGTATAGTGATAAATTGTCACCACCATTCATCATTCACAATACCCAAATGACATTTATTGTTTACAGCAAGCAAATGTTGTTACTTCGACCCAAAATATCGATTAAAAACCACAACTAACAGTTTTTGATTTGCTGCCGCGATCTCAAGATGTAAACATGTGACCACTGTATTACAGACAATGTGCTTGCTTTAACACAACAGAATGTTCAATACATTATTGTTTCCCTTAATGTAAACATTTTGCTACATTATTGGGGCTTAAAGTGTCCCAGGCCTGCAAGTTGAGAGCCAAAAACTTAATCAGTTAGTCAGTGGGTGTGGTTTTTGACTAACATTTTGGGTGGAAGTAACAACAGTTGGTTGCTGCGAATGAGTTGGGTGTTGGGTTTTCGGGGCTTTGCTGAAAGCATTCAGACTTTATCTCCATAAATACCCCAGTGTGGGTATTGCCATTGCTTTTGACTGTCTTATTACTGACTGAACATTGTCAGCTGCATTGACTAGCAGCTCCAAGGACACTGATTGGTCATTTGTTCAATGTCCCGCCCTGTCTTTTTACAAAGCTCTAGTTGCCAGACTTGACCTGTCAAGGTTTAGGCCTACTGTTTTTGTAGGCCTGTTTTTGTAGACTGTTTTTGCCTCACGGCTTGTGACAGTAAGTTTGCAAATCTGAAACAAATACGTAAACTTGCAAAAAAGAGTTTTTCAGACAAAAATTTAAATGTACAGTCTTAGAAAATTAAGATTACAGGGACCACTCCACACCACATAATGCCAATCCAAGAAAGTTACATATAAACATAAACCTTAGGAAAATGGATTCTCTTCAAATACATGATTTTACCTTAAATATATTCATTATCGTACCCAATTTGTACCTGATATTATGGTATTCTCACTCAGTCAAACTTACCTCCATTGCTGATATTGGCCAACACAAGCTATCGTAAGGTTGCTAATGGTGAACCAGCACTTGTTAGTTAGCACTTGTTAATGTATCGCCTATTCAGCTTTCTTGGTAGATCCCAATCTGATGGTAGAACACTGAAGCTGTTACTGTTGTACTATGTGACTTAATTAAGATAAATCCACATGTATACACTTCTGTAGGTTTCTGTCATCCCAGTGAACATACTGTGATAATCCAGTCAATATAGGTGGTGCTTACAAGCCTTGACTGATAAAGAACAAAGGAGGAATATGGAAATAAAGAATGACCTTGAGATCAAGGTAACCTCAACAGCATGATCAAAGCATCCCTTGTTCACTTTCTTTTGAGTCAAAGGCATCTCGAAAGCTTTTGCATAATCACCAAGCACCAAGCCCCCACAGGGCAGGTGGGATTCTCACTTAATCTCCGAACTGGAAATGTGTTTCTGCCACCTTGTCTACCACCACCTCCTCCTTGGCTGAAATAATAAAACAATTGATAAGGTCATTTGGGAGTGTTTAGTCACTGCTGAACACCTTTAGGAGGCTGGAGAAATAGAACTGTCTTGCAGAGGCAAGGCAGCGTATCGGAGTGCACCAGCAGTCAAAGGGAGCTCAGGCGAGACGAGCTGTAAGTGGATCCTCCACCTGATGTCCACATCAGTTTCATCTGACTGATTTCTGTCTTCACTGGTCCCAGTCGACGGGCCGAGTAGGGGACGGGGCCACTTGCTCATCACTGCCAGATGGCCACAACCAATTCATACTTGGCAAGCTCTTTCTTGTGTTCCACTTCCTGGTGATTCATCGACTGTCTGTGGTCTTGCTTTTCAGGTTTGATCGTGAAAGTGTGACTTTTCGCATCCAGCTTCACATTGGTGCCATGACCAGCAAATGATGTCATAAAAGTGCCCTGTATGCTAAACGGAACATAGAGTGACATCCTCAAGGCACTCAATGTCTTCCTGTTAGTTTGGCGTTGATAACTGTATTATCTTTCCTGAGTTTCTAGGCATACAATGCATCACATGAAGCAAAGACATGTAATCTTTTACAAAGCCTCTGCATCTACTAAAGTGCAACACTTGAAAATAAAACTAGCAAACAATAATTCTCTGTAGGGTTCAGTGATTGTTGTGCATAGAGTTACCTGTCATTCCATCTCTCCGCTCTTGTCGGTTGGAGGTGACAAGTTTGTATTGATCAATTTTACATGCGGTGCCTGCCAGAAAACTGGAATGCCAGGAGTGTAGTTTGGGTTTCCACAAGGGAGGAGATTGAATATAAATTTCTAAATTGCCTTGTGTGCTTTTCAACTCCTTCCTGTCACTCAACCCACTCCATGCTTTGCCTTGGTGGACCCAGCTCCCTCTCGTAGCAAGAGATACCGGTATTTTATATTTCCATTTTGTTCTTCTTATAGTCAGAAGGAAAATAGAGAGAGAGATTCTGGCATTTCAAGTGCTCCACATGAAGGACTGAAGAGGAGGAGCGGAGGGCTGGGGATGGCAGCGGTGGCAGTGGCGGGAGGAGGGGGCTGCAGAGTTCTCATCAGCAAGCTGCCATGACGAGCTGCCATAGCTGTCAGGGGCTATGAGAGATCTTTTGCCAAGGTAAGGCAAATCCCTCCTCATTCAGTCCTAATAGGACTGTCAGGCCTTCAGAACAGGGAGGGAATGTAGTGAGCCTGGAGCTCAGAGCTCTCTTCAAGACTGCCACACTGAGGCTACCTCATGGTACATGCAACAAAGGCCCCTCAGTGAGACACACAGGCCAACACAGAGAACCCGTGACAGGCCTCACTGTAATGCATCGACTGGGTCTGAGGTGGAGTTGAAAATAGCCCTGGGGCCAGCAGTATCTCATACAGAGGAACTTGTAAGAGGTTGTTATAGCATTTGCAGTGTTCACCTACTACTTTAGTTCGTTTCCCTGTTATCTCCTTTGCTATTACATGCAGTAACCCAGCGACTGGTCATTATTCAGTTTATTACAGTTGTAATTCAGATGAAGATATTCACAGAAATCATAAATCAAAAATTGGTCCATGCACACATTTCATGTAATGAAGGAGAGGACATTTGATTGTGAGATAAATGTTACCATGTTGGATGACACTGCTGACTGTCTTCTTTAGTCTTCTGTGTTAATACAAAGTGACGGAAGGACTCTGAGCCTAAAATGTGTTTGGTTGTTTTGCGTGGATACATAAGACAACTGAATACTGTCTTCCAAGATGTCTCGAGACGCCTCATTTCTGTCAATGTAAGTTGCTCATTGAAGGCATTCGCCAAAACTTTTTTCAGGCTTCCTCAGGCTTCTTCGTTTCTGGGCCCATGAAGCATGCACTTTGGAGACTTCCGCTGGCTGAGCTGGCTGACATCCTGCTGGCTCACACATGAATAGCATGAGAATGATTTTCTTATTTGGCTCTTTGAGACTTTTTAATACAAATAAAACTAAGTAAAATATGTTAATTATTCATCTTGCTCTGGGGTTCTGACCCTTTGAAACAGTAGAAAATACTAGATTTTTGTGTTTCTTTTGGATACTCTGACAAAAGAAATGCCTACACCAAACAACAGGGAATAATAAATCATAGATGAGAAGTTGTTATACAGTATTTTACTGTCACAAATGTGTTCACTTTGGTATATCACAGTAAATAATCCTTATTTGAAGATAGCATAAAGTCATGTGACTGTCCTGACACTGAATTAAATTAAGCTCATGTCAAGTCAAGAAAAAGAGATGAACATTTTTATTAAAGTAATATGTTAGTAAGATGCTGAAAATGACTGTCCATCAGCTGTGTCTCTGTTTGTTTTGTTGTGCTAAACAGTGTGAAATTACCTAATGTTACTTTAAAATGTTAAATAAGTTTCATGACACCAACGTGACATACAGTTAAGTCATTCATTTTTTCAACTCTGCACAAACTTCTGATGTGTATATACTGTATCTATCTGTGTGTGTGTGTGTGTGTATACACACACACACACATATGTATGCAGTGTATCCGCAGGGTTGTGTAAAGTTATATATTCTTTTTTTTTTTTTTTTACATAATGTGTAACTTTGAATGTAAGTAAGCATTTATTTTCATTTCTTTTCTTTTTTTTTTTTTATCACAGCCACTCATCAGGAGAACTGATGAGTGTACTTTCAGTTGTCCGTCATCATCCTCCATCAAGTTTGACATTTTTGTCATATAGGGAGTAAACAAACTTTGCAACGACTGGGCACTAATTCTACCTGTGCAACTTAAAAGTGGCTATTTGATTTCCAGTCGTTACTCCTCTGTGTAATCATCATGAAGCCCCTCCACGCATACAAAGAGCTGGATTAGCTGAGCAGCAAGAGGACTTGTGTTCAATTTCACTTTCATATAGCCTTTGAGCCACTGGAATGCAACCTTGTACCCAACTGACAATAGATTGCAAACTCATTCTCTAGTTCAGGTTGAATGAGTTTCAATTTAGGGTGTGCATTCTTGATCCAAAGGGGAACACAGCCAGTTTCCCCAAAGTCCAGCTCTTTACCAATTATCACATTTATCAGCCAGTTTCTGCTTGTGAAGGGCAAAGTTTCCCACAGGGTTGCTCACTAAAGCACCCTACTGTTAAATAGAGATGATGGTGAAAATACAGAATGATGTGGCAGGTTGAAACAAGGAAAACACAAACATACTGTGTTGAGCTAACTTTGTGACAGCTTAGCCCATGCAACAGTGAAATTGAGAGAGGATTAAATTAGTTTACTTCCAGACTGTACTGTATGTCTAATCCCAAAGTTTATACGCAGCTCAACCTTCCAGAAAATTATTTTACACAAAACATTACTGAGGGAGCAGTTTAGTACCAAGTTTAGTTGGCTGTGAGTGTCACCGGCAATCAGGCTCTCCACACTCCAAGTCATGTTCATTGTCAGACTGTCGGAGGATATTAGTTTGAGCTGAACTAAGATAGAAGAAATGTACATGCACTTCAGTCCTAATGCTTGCACCAGTTTTCTGTAGGTCCATTCAGATTCTACTCAAAATGTCAACCTGCGCAGACTCATATTTGTACAACAGGCACTGCTCATACATTTGCAGAGGGCTTTCTTGTTTTTGTGTTGTTGAGAAACATTGCCATGGCGAATGGAATCGTATCTTTTTTGTCCCATGTTTATAGATGAGCTATTTAACAGTGCTAAGCCTGTATCCATGCATCTGTCAGTGAGGAATTCACAATACAAAGCACAGAATAAAGTATGTGTGACTTTAAATAAAGCTGCAGAGCCATTCCGGTGCTTCTGCGTAAACAAACAAAAGCAGCCAAAGATCAGCAGCAATACATGATCTCCAAAGCAGCTTTGCAGGAGATTAAAAGAGGCCTCAAATCATAGCACAGGCAAAAAAAAACCCTCAAGCATAAGACAAATGTGTTAATTACTTTTAACTCTGACTCCATTGTTTTGATAGAGCGAGCCCATGACATGACGTAGGAGGAGAGCAAAATGAAAAATGTGTAATACCTGTGAAGACATGGAGACAAACAGGGAACTAAACTCCTCAGTGTCTCCAATTAACATCGAAACCTTATGAGTAAATGCCTACTTTGTTGTTTTATTCCCTTTAAACTGCCTGCTTTGCATATTTTCATCTATTAATGCTCTTTTGGAATTTTGTTTTGGCGCTCAGTGAATCAGTCAGAAACATCAGAGTCTGTTTGAAACTGTTCTATAAACCAAAATAAAATGGAGGCAAACTGAAAACACACACGCTTGTCATCTGACTCCCTCCCACATGGGAATAGACTACTAGCGTCTTGACAAACATTGTTATTAAGCTGGAATGAAGTCTGGAATGTTACCAATACGCCATAATGATGAGCCAGTTCAAGTTATCTGGCAATGAGAGTGCTTTCAGCCACATTAAGCAGCGAACACTGTGCTTGTGTGCGCACGTGTGTTAATGTGCATTTTAAAATGTGTGTATGTGTAGTCGAGTGTGTTTGTGCAGCTCTGCTGCTGTGTGCCTTGCTAAAGAAGTAGAAATGAAACACTCCTCAAAGGGAATTTCTCTTACCAGATTGCCAAGTCCCACCCCTCTGATTCAGCACTCTCACTCAGAGGTTTAAATGGCATTCAATCAAAGACTGCTGCTGCCAGAAATGTCTTCCTAATGTTTATATTAGCTTATATTAGCAAATCTGTCTGTCTGTGACATTATAATATGGATAGGGCCAGGGAGAATGTCACGGCGAGTGCAGGATGTGGTGGGTGGTGAGAGAACACGTGAAGCTCCTCGAGCACACAGAAATCATGACAATCTGCTGTTCCTGCTAATATTCACATTGACAGAGGAAACATTGGCTAATCTTTAAATCTCGTCTGACGTGCTGGGCTTAAGAAAAGGTCGACATTAATGTGGCTTTATAATTGTGATAATCTCTCTTCATTATATATTCATAAATGCTGATACTCCACCTATCACTCAGACTTGATCTGCAATCAAAAAACTGACACCTGCTGAAGGTGTCCACACTCCTGGAAAAAGATAATGGATGTGACAGCCATGATGTCTGTGAGTTATTAGTGTACGACTGCATGGTCTTGTGTAAGGAGGTGAATCCACCGATCTCTGCAACTGCCTCATTTGTATTGGGCAGGGAGCATAATGTGCATAAGGCGCAGACAACCCCCCTGGAGTACCACCAGCTGTACACAACATATGCTTCATGCCTCGTACACAACATGCATCCAAAAAAAATGACACTTTCTTCTGCAACATAAAACTCGTATCGGGGTTCAAGCGCACATTTACGTCAATTTTAAACCCCTCATGTGGATTGTCATCATTTAATGTCCAGGCTGTTTCTGTATTCATGTTTTTTGGCAGTGTGGTAATTCAGTCGATAGGGCTGTTGGCTCACCACAAGAAGGTCCTAAGATCTAAGACCTGGACCTTTCTGTATGAAACCACATGTGCCACATTTTTCTGAGAGGGTTGCCTGCAGTTTCTCCAAATTCCTCCCACAGCAAAAATGACCTGCTTGGTAGTTGACCTCAGAATGGAGTTGATCTCTAGGTGTTGGCCAATAGCTGGCCACTGATCCTAAGAAGGGTCAGACATAGACATCATCAGCAATCTTATATTCCAGATTGTGGATTTTTGATGGTGTACAAACATCTGAGAGAGGAGGTCCATTAAAAACAATCCATATGCATATGTGTGTTTACAGTACAGAATCGTTACTTAACTCTGAAAGGACATTCTTGTAATGCATTTGCTCACCATATAATCATAATGACATTGTTAAACAATAATAGTGATAAATCAATAATTAATCTTTCAGCTAGCATGGTTAAGGTAAATGCAGTTTAAAGTCATTTCAAAATGTTCTGGATAACCTTAAGGCATATATCATTTTAACCAGAGCAGACAAAGAGTTAACTTTTTAAAATCTTAAGATCTTGAGTTTTTGGAGGATAAATGTTCAATTGCTGTCCTTTTAAATGAGAGTCAATCCATAAATTAGTTTGAAAAAAGACCTGATATGACATAAAAGATGTTTCAACTGTGTTTTGTATATAAAAGTGGTGCTGCTGACGCTCATTTGTTTCGCCAGCTCAGTTCCTTCAGTGGCAATGACTGAAAAGCAGCCGTGTTACCCTCAAGAGGAAAACTATTTTATTAATTGAAGGTACTTAGAAAAAGTAGTTCAGGCTGCTCTGCTGGAAAATAATCACATCTGCATCAGCAGCGTTACATAATGGGAAATCCAATGACATACAAAAGCACCACTGATTAGGATATTTACAAAAAGCGTTGGTTTCTAAATTCAGATGCAGTTGAAGAAAAACTCACCATGATTGTGAAGCCCACACCCTGCCAGCCTCGGAAGTTGAATTCTGGTGGCAAATGTCCATCACTCAATATTTTCATTCACCCTGGGATTCATCACGCCTACAGCAATTCTAACTTTGTTTTTCTTTTATTTGCCAACTAAAGTGTTAAGATTAGGAGCAAAACATTGAATTTAGTCGAAGTTCCTGCTGGATGCTAGAGACCCTCTGCTGCTCCCTCTACAGTGGAAGTAACAGTGAGATTGTTTTTGCAGCAGTAATAGCACTATTAGAAGCACGAGCAAGAGTCCAGCACTGAGCTGAAAGTCCAGATTGCATTTTCATGAGCGTGCGAGGTTGTGCTACAGCAGCTAAGATCTGTGGGTAAAAACTAATGAGTCCACTTGGGCTACATATCTGGAGCCGTCCTCTCTTGCACCAGCTGGTAGATGTAATTAATATGTAAAGAAACCTGTTCATGGCATAACATGATCGCAGTGCTGACAAAAAATGAAATAAATAAATATGTGTAGTCCCACATTGCCTGCCTCCTGAGCTGAGGAGAAACACTGAAGCGAAACAGGAAATGCAGTCAGAGCTTTACATTTGCTTTTGTTTTGTCCATTGTGTTTTCATTCTAGCATTTGCTTGCATTTCCACTCCTTTATTCACATGGGTTAGATAAATATTAATAAAAGGCGTTTTATTCTTGTTTGCCCTTGGCAACTACAGTATTTCTGTGATGCTCTTTCTTAGCCAAAAACAAACAAACACGCATTTGTCTCTGTCAAATGACTTCCAAATCACCAATTCTTACATTGGTAATGGATTTAAATATCATAGTCACCTTTTCCTTGACACAAATACAATCTCACCTGATTAGTTCATCTGATTTATTCACATTATGTTATGACAGAGCCATATGACTGTGCCAATAAGTGAGTTTAGTTGCTGGAACCTCCAAAGGCCAGCCAATAAAGTCAGTAAGTCTGGCATTAAGCTCCAGGAAAAGCTCACTGTAAATGGCAACTGAAATGGATGAAACCTGGATACCTGCAAGAGAAGTCAAGAGGTTTTAGATGTGTCAAGCACAACACACCCAATGGTATACATGAAGATGCACTGGCATCATGCTCTGCTACCTAAAATAGACATTAATGTCCTGAATTTACGGTCAAAAAGCAAAGGAACTGATCAAAAGTGCAGAGATTCATTCAGGTCAAAAAAATTCATCATAAGCAATAATTCCTTCTTTCATTCCTCTAATTCATACATTAACTTCTGCAGACTTTTGGAGCTGGTTAGATTAACATGGTTTCTTTGCTGGCACTTTCAAAGGCCAGCCAATGAGAAGCTGAGCCTGGCACGACTTCGTGCAGAAATCTTACTTTGACTGCCAGAGGAACATGATGGGAGGTGGATGCCTGCAAAGTGTGCCAGAGGGGAAGAGAGGAGATATACCTGGCTTGGGAGCCAGAGAACAACTCTTTGTCTCCACTCACTGCTCTCTGTTGCTGTTTAAATCTGAAGATGAACATGTGCTGACTGGCACTGGATGGTTTTGGAGCAAATCTGGGCAAATATCAAGGGACACGTGCACGTACAGACACACAGTACTCCTTGGAGTATTCATTATTTTTATGTTATTTTTTTTTTTCCAGGGCAGTTTTATGCGTGTTGTGCTGTTTCCTTTGCTTCCATTTCATTTGCACTCTGCCTCAAACTCGTCCTCTGCCTGATAGACCTGTTTCATTTTAAAACCCATAAAGCCACTTTCATGGCCATTGTCGCAGTCATGCATCCACACTGCAGAGGCCACTGCAGCCGACTCTCAAATCATGTTTATGTAGAACTGGCTGAAGGAGAATCCAACTGTGGAAAAAAGAAAAAAAAAAAGTTTTCTGCCGTCTGCAAGGTTTTCAGCAAAATTGCTGTTCATCATGACAGTTGAAAAGACAATAATCACAATGAATGCATCAGCAGTGCCATATCGTAAACCTTCAGTGAACATGTAAATGCTTCGACTTTGGCTCTGGCTATATCTTTCACGTCATTTAAATGACAAGTAAATATATAGTGGTATCTGACACAATGTCTACACAGGCTGCCTATACTGAGAGCAGCACGATAGCTGATCAGCAGCAGCAGCTGTCAGTGTTTACACAGGATGCATTCAGGCACAGTACTACTGTGTAGGTCACCTGTGTTTTGACAGTGCTCAGAGCCCCACACACAATCTCTTTAGTTACATGCAAAATACATTTATTGTTTAATTTAAAGTGACTTTCAGTAACCTTTACAGCTGCGTCGTCTTTTTTGTGACAATTTGTGTAGCTTTTTTCATGGGTGTAGCTACTTTAATGGTTCTGGAACAGAAAGATGACATTCTTAAGATTCTTACCTCATGTACAAAGCTCTCATTGTTCTCATCTAGGGAAACAGCTGTCATTGAGCACAACAACAGACCCATTTAAATCTTAGAAAAAATTAAACATGTTCAGCCATTCAGAGGTTGAGAACTATCTAGTCATGCAGATAATTTAAGTTTTGTGCCCAGGTGTTCAGAAATCCCCCTGTGAAACTTGTTCCACCAACCCAAAATGATGAAGGTAAATGGAATTTCAGCTTTCAAAGAAGTGAAAAGTCACATCTGAAAAACTCATCAATTTCTCTCTGGAGAAACAATGTACCAAATAGGGACTCTCTCTTGGTTATGAAGACACACTGCCGTCGAGTTTTTACAAGTGTGATATTAAAATCTTTGAGCAGCTCAAGAACTTTGAATAAAACCAAAACTATCTGCTTGGCTATACCAGTACTAAGTGTGAATATATTTAAATTTTGTTTTGCGTGATGTCAGTGAACCAGCCCTTTAAACATTTATGTAAGCCCTTACTTATTCAAGGAAGCCGTACAGTGCACTGCCGCGGTTCAGCTTCACAAAGCCACATAGCTCGGGGGTGCTTACAGTACACTGACAGCAGCGGGGAGTACAGAGCGAGTCCCGAGAGTGTCCCACTGGGTGGAATATCAAACTCTGGAAGTCAGATTGAGGAACCCCCAAAACAAACATGCTATGAGTGTACTCTTCTGTGAACAGAAAACACTTCAAATGGGCTGCTTATGGTACAGCACTCTTTCTGATAAAGCAAAACAAAAGGCAGACTGAGCCACCATATGTCCTGTTAGTAGTACAGTTATATAATCACATGCTTAATATATAGGATTAACAAATTGTTGAACATTGTTTGTATGTCTTTGTCCAGATTTATGTGTAGGATTAATGTGACACAGCATTACAGACTGAGCTGCAGTGTTTTTAAAAAAGCAGTTTGTGTTTGTTATTGAACAAAATGTGTCTACACAGACATCACCATGACAACATCATTTACCACCTACTCATACTAAAACAACAAAATAATAAATGAACTGTGGTTAAGGTGAATTATTGGTAGTCATGACATTAAACTGGGTGGTGTTGATTTAAGTTCATAGATGATGGGAAGCCTCCTGTTTGCAGCAGGAAGATACATTTTTTTCCCCCCATCTTAGCACAAATATTAATATTATGAATAGGACTATTTGTAGAGCCAGATGTGTCATTAGAAGTGGAGCACTAGTATTTGTAAAAGTAGTAGTTAGTTCCATGAGAGGATGTCACAAAATGTCAAATATATTTTAGACATGAAGTGAAGTGTTGTTATAGTTTAAAGTAATAAATGTGCTATTCTAATTTTATTCCACCTACAATGTTAAAGTACGTTTTAAATGTCCATTCAACATAGTTATTAATGTTTTCCTTTGGATATTCTGTTTTTTGACATGAATGTTAATATGTGAATGCAGAAGTGTAAAAGTGGCAATAGCGGTGAGTCCTAGCTTTAATAGTGGTTATAGTTTTATAGTGCAGGTGTTAGTAGTCGTAGCATTAGAAGCAGTAGTTTGTTGTACTTTACTGGTGACCCTTACACCACACTCTATTGCACCCTTTCTCAAAATGTGGGAATCATCTTTCTATGTAAAAAGAGGTGTCTGGACTTCATTTATGTCATGTTTGTATCTGAAACATTTTACAGTTTGACTCTTTTACCATGCGCATACACACAAACCAAACGTGGAGGTGCAACCATCCAAGGCACTGGCCGAATCATCAGGAGCAATTTGGGGCTCAGTGTTTTGCTGAAGGAAACGTTAATGCAATGGCTGGAGAAGCTGGAGATCAAACAGTCAGCCTTGTGATTACTCTGCCTACCTTCTGCTGCCTTAGCTGGGTAGTTTTAAAAGATTTAGAATATTCCATTCAATGTTGTTTCTCACCTGGAGATCTGGAGCTTTATAAACATGTCCTGCAGACTGGCTTTGGCTGCAGGTTTGAAACAGTAACTGTGCTCAAAGCTGTTCTGCCTTCGTGGAATAATTCAGCATTTTGAAATCTCAAAAGTGTCCATGAGTGGGTTCTTACACCTCAATAAGGGCATGATTAGTAGTAGAATTTGAATTATGTGAAATTAAGTACTTAAGATCTAAGTACTTAAGGTTAAGAAGTCAAAATATGTCTAAACAAACACAAAGATGTGTATTATTCTCACCTGAAATGATCAATCCTAAACATAATATGGCTCATTAATGGATGACCATACAGCATGCCTTATTTCAAGAAAGAGGCATCACAGATTCACTTGCCGTAATTATTTTTATATCTACTGTTAGATGCATAAATATCCAGGATTTAATGCCTGGAAATCGAGCTGATGTGTAAATCAATACTCTGAGTGCAATTTTTGAACCTAAATCTCAGGGTGTGTTGTCTGGGCCATAAATTTCATTGTGTAGGGAGCCATTTATGCACATTTACATGGAGACAGGATGTTGATTGCAGGATTGCAGAGTTACTGAGCGCCACGATGGGGAAATTTCGAGAGAGGAAAACACTAAAGAGTTCACAGCCACATCCGCATTAGGTCATAAATCTTTCTCAACTGAATAAGCACTCTTTTTATTCCTCTTCCAAATTCATCATGCCTCCCCCTCCGTGTCTCTTTTTGTGGTTTTTCTCTCCTCTGTCTCACTGTCTCCCTCTCACTCTCTCTTACTTTTTAGTGTCTTTATCGGATAATGAGTGTGATGACAGTAAAAGTTTCATCATCAGCCTCCATCCTATTAGGCTGTTATTGGATCATGTTTGTTTTCGGTAAGCCTTTAGGAGAGAAGAAAGCAGAGCTAAGCCGCATAGCAAAACAGTATGAGACACACTGTCAGGTTTTGTCTTGGCTTTGTCACTCAAAGCAAATTAGTATTTAGCTCATCATTGACAGTCTATATATACGCATTATTATGTATGCAAAAATAAGCAGCTATTAAAATAATTCTTAGGTGGAAGTGACAGAGGAGTGTGTCTAAACCGTAAATTGCTGAGTGCTTCAACTGACATCCACAGTGGGAAGCGTTTGGGGTTTTGTTTTCTCTTCGCTTTCCTGATGTCATTGCCCAACAGATGCTTAAGTCTAATTATTCAGCAAGGAAATGTTGCCTCAAAAATGTCATCTGTGCACTCTTCAGCCAAATATTTGTTCATTTTCCTGCCCTAATTAAATGAAATAATGAACCCTGCTGAAATATGGCACCATTAGGATGAATGACTTCCCCATTTAGTAGAACACTAAGTGGCCAAAGATTAAATGACTTTTGGACCATTTTCTTGCACAGTCAAACGTGGAGAACACAAATATGAATTATTACGAACAGTACAATTATATTAAGTAACAGAAAGGTTAACTAATTCAATCTAAAGTGGGATAAATCATGTCCCGAGCTAGAATCAAGCCTGTCATCAACAATGGAAATCAGCCTTGGTTAATTCGGTAATGCCTCTAAATGACTTGCCGCATCAGCCTGATAACATATACAGTCCAGTCCACAGAGCGGGTGACAAATTGTCCGCTTCCATCAGACTGCCTCTGATCAAACAGATCGATTCGGAAAATATCACCGCGGCCTCAGGATCTCCAAAATTGAGAGGAAGTGTCAACAAAGCTGAGCGAAGAAAGAAATTTCACAAACACTGGCATCTGATGTCAGAATCCAAAAAAAAAAAAAAAAAAAAAAAGGAAATCAATACCCTGACCCCGAGAGGGGCCACTGTCGTGTATGTGAAATACCAAATAACAATCACCTTTACAAGGCTCCCGGAGGCTCATGATAGCATTATTTGAGCGGAAACAACATATTACAGACCTGGGGTTATGGATGTTGTCTGCTTGTTTTGTGGTCAGTTTGCAGAACTAATGGTGTTTGCAGTTCAATACTACAGAAAATGAAATGGCATCATTTGATGTTTGTCCTTTCTTTCTGATGGTTGTTTTCAGCATTGCAGCCTGGTTTTGTTCAATCAAGAGCGCCATGTAACATCCTAAAACATCGGAACGTGGTTTTATTGTAAAAAAAAACAACAAAGTATATCCTTCAGTGCGCTGGCATTCAATGTCCACCCCTTTTCCACTGTTTGATCGGATTCCAATTGGATGTTTGATTTTTGATTTTGACAAGTCGTCTGTCAGTCATGTTCGTTACCATTACAAACATTGATTGGCAGCTGGCATTGAGCTGTCGGCCAGGTCTCTTAAGCATATAGCATTAACAACAGGAAGCCTTTTATTGCTTCCTGCCCCATTGTTTTACATTTTCTGTTACTGTCCCAGGCAGCTGTTTGCTGGCCGCACTGAAAACAGACAACCTTTTAGCTGAGGGAATAACAAAGATAGAACACTGACAGGTATGACTGTGTTTATGTCAAGAAACTTATTGCAAACAATTGGCGTCTTGTCACAAGCAGGACAGAGTCGAGGAAATAATAAATAGATCTATGTTAACAAAATGAGATGGGAGGAAGGATACACTGTGATGTGCATCTGAGGGAAACGGCAGCATGTTACCATCGTGATGTGATGTTATCAACAACCAGTGCAATCAAGTTAATTAAGGTCCATGTCTGCAGCAGTGAGTGTTTTCAAACAGACCATAACTGCAATTTTCTTCCTCCTTGTTTTGTAGACAAACCTTAACCTCTGCCTTCGATTGCTTAAAATCAGTGTCACGTCCTATTTTGCCAGAGTTTAACTGGTGCAGTTAGTTGTTACAGAGCGGCGCCATTTGTGCACGTCTGTCTGTGTGACATGGAGTGTGTCACATTTTCTTCTGTTCATTGACCTTGAATGCGAGGAGTCAAACTGACAATTGCCTTCTGTTCTTTTCTGAAACATTTTTTTTTTTTTATTTTTTACCCCAAATGAAAAAGAAAAAAAAAACTTTGCAAGATAATGCAGAAGTCTCATAGACAATGACAAACACACACAGAGCAGATGCTTGTGTCAAGCCTTGCACTGCTGGTGCTCACAGATGTGCCCACTGAAGCGTTGTATGAGTTGAGCTGGAAACCATGACGGAGACTAAAAAAAGTATTGACCCTTGACAACGGCTGGTCAGTTCAACGCATAGTGTGTTTAAATGCTGAGTAAACCTGATAGAGCAATGAGGCGCGTTCTGTTTCTGTTAAGTAGAGGGATATCTGGGCTACTGGGCCCTGCCTGCCAACTCTCCTCTGACTCCAGTCATCTGATAGTATAAGGGGAAACCAGGAGGCGTGTCTGAGGATGCTCAAGAATTACCGTCTCAATACACACATGTACTTTTCATATCTGTGCTGAGGGCTCATACTGAGTGCAGGCTGTATTTGAAACTATGGCTGGTTTCTATGGCTAGAGAACGAAGGAGTAATCAATGATTGTCAGTTTACTCCCATGGAACTCTAGATTAAAGAGAATCACTTATGGTTTTGCAAGTGATTTTCCAATAAATGCTTCCAAATGAACAGAGTCCATACTTGGAGCAGGTGCCTGCCTGGTTCTATCAGTGCCAGTTAATGTTTAGATTATTCTAAAATGTACTATCAACATTTGCGTGTGCACTATTATGAGCTGTTTTATTAAAGCATGAGAATAGTAATTCACCAGAGAGAGAGAGAGACAGGAGCAGGCTCAGGATTAAGGTTCAGACAGAGAGACAGTTTTAGGCCTAAGTGGAGAGAAAGTTTCAGCACAGCTTATGCAGAGAGACAGCTTTCAGGTGAGACGGCAGGTTCTGAGTGGGAGAACCAGAGATGTGCTCAGGTTGTGATTCAGGCTCAGATGTAGAAATGGACTTAGGGTCTGACCAGGAAGCAGAAACACATTAACTCTTAAATGTGGGGGTGTTTTTCAAAGATTCATACATGCATCAGGTGTTTGGCAACCTAACAAATAACACAGGTTAAGCCATATATCAAAATGATAGTGAATGTACTGTTAGTCAGCACAATAATTGCAGTCACTTGCTTGTGGTCATTGCAACATGTTTGTATGCACTAACTGCATTGCTCCACTGTTTTGGGCCTGAGTGTGGATGCATGGATGCGGCATCTCCAGCATCCGTCAGCTTTTGGAAGCCATGGCACCTCTTTCTTTTGGCCACAAGTGCTGAACGCCAAGGTTTCCCAGAAAAGTTGGTCTCCTGTGAGATCTTCTGGCTTCCCGTGTTGGGAATTTGGTCAGGAACATTACTTGTACTTGTAAGGGTCATTTCTAGCACTATAGTGGAGTTTTGTTGGGACTACTTTTTGGACAGTGTCTTGACGGTATCTTGTTCCATTCAGAGCTCAAGTCATCTTAGCTGGCTTCGTCATCCCCAATATTCCCATTCTGCTTTTTTATTCTTGAATAGTACTGGAGTCTTAAAGTGCATCTTCATTTCCAGAGCTAACTCCTCCAACTTGCTCTGCACTATATGACACCTAGGTGTCTCACCATCATTTAAGTGTGACCGTCAATATAAACAAAACTCAAAACAAAAATCTTACTATAAACTATAAGCAGGATGTATTTATGATGGTTTGCTAACGACCCAAGGTATGCATTTCAGGGTTAAGGCTTGGACAGAATGACAGAGAGATAGTTTCAGGCTCATGCTGAGAAGCAGATTTAGGCTTAAATTGAGAAGCAGTCACAGATTCAGGCTCAGGGGGATAATTGGTTCATCTCACGGAGAGAGAAGCAGGCTCAAACTCAGGCGTTGACGAAGAGAAGAGGTTTTATGTTTCATCTAATTTGCAACATAATTTTTGGTTGATTCTAAAAATGTAGCCTTAGAATGCATGTCAAATCTAAGACTCAAAAATTCATAAATGAGGACAAAACAGAACACAGGAGTAAAGGACAGCCCACGAAACTACTGATAGTAGGTCGGGTAAGGTGTGGAGAGTAAAAGCAAAGAAGTGGTAGGAACCCATTGAGATTCACTGTTGTTCCCGGTAGAGCTACCGTTGTGTCATATCTCAGCCACCCTGATTGAAATGAGAGGCGATGACACAGGGGTATTGATTCTCAACATATCTGCATTTTCCTAAAGGACAGGTCCTGCTGTATTGATTGACCCTGCACCCCACGGATAATGTTAAGCGGTGTACGCTCGTCAAGATCGAGCCCATCTCGCAACATAAAATCTTGACAATAAAGAGACAGCAATTACTGACTAAGCAGTATTCAAATTAGAGCCCTTTAGCTTAAGCTGCTGTCGAAAATGATGTCAAGAAAGTGCTGACCGAAACCTCCCAAATGATATGATTACCCTCAATGCATGAGTCTATATGGTATTTATAGTATGCTGTATGAAATTGTTGACTTCTACTTGTGCGATACAGAGTGTCTGCAATCTGCACTGCAAGGAGGAGGGAGCTTCAAAGTGTCACAGTGTGCCTCAAATGTAGTGCTTGAAGGATTGTCTAACAGTGACTAAAACCCCCTTCTCCTACATTGTTCCAGTATCATAATTGGGGTATGAGTATTCAACGATTTTGCATCTTTCCAAAACAAACACAAAAAAAAAAAAAAAAAAAAGCAACCTGACAAATTGACCGTCCAGGTACTCTGACGTGTGAGGCAGCATTTGAACTCACACTTTTATTCTTTATGCACATACAGTGTTCTTGGAGACAGATTGGGGAGGAAGTGTAATACAATCATGCCTCCTAGAGAGTATGTTTATGTGCTAGTATTTTTTATTTTTGCCAAACACGCTTTGAAGGTTATGCAGTTGCTGCATGGATTGAGTTCAGTGGCAATGCTTTTTTGATTATATCACACACAATATACAACCATGCATTAACATTGCATCTTACCTCAGGCTGATGTAGGCTGCAAAACATAACAGTAAAACATATGCATGCCTTAGTTGGCAAGAATCTTGCTGTTGCAGTTGAGCAGTATATAAACACAATTTCTCGGACATATGGTTGCACCTTAGCGTGGCAATTCAGAACAGGAACAAACACTTTTATCTTTAGACCTGGTCAGACAATCCACCATGTGAATCACATTGTTCCAAGCATCCTCAGCCCTTGAATATGAGTATAATAAAAGACAGACATGCTCATATTTAATTAGCAGATGTTTTTATTCCATATTCCTATGGCATGGAAAGTCTCAACAGTAAAATCATATTATATATTATAAGATCATGCACAGTGTCTCATTGTGAAAAAAAGTATGAAACTTGTGGGAATCATGTAACATAATGTCCGTGGGATATCTGATGGACTTTGTAGGGAGAATAATTAGCTTTCATCAGTAACAGTTTAATCTGTGCAGGACCAGTAGCCTCCAATTTGGACTTTTTTCCCTGAATGTGTGTCAATGTGTATATTTTTACTCTCTTTTGTTGCATTCATTCTAGCCGTGCACAGAAAAATTATCTTCCTGCTTTTATAATAATGAAATCCTAAACGTACTTTTCTGCCTCCACCGCAAGATTTCCATGCCATAAAGGAGTTAGATGCGTTTTTGTGTGCATGCCTTTTATGCCATTTTCATTGTGGCAGGCCTGCATTCATTTGAACTGTGTTTTGCATAACCACCATCGCCTCAAGTCACTCCATCTGTGAAACTCAAGCAGCATGAACAAAAGAAGAAAAGAGAGAAGGACAGATAGAAATGCGAAAGCGGGAGAGAGAGAGCAAGCAAGCAAGAGAGAGGATAAGAAGAGTAAGAGAAAAAATAGAAATAGAAAAATGGAGAAGGGATTAGTGGCAGAGGGCAAGTTTCAGCTGTCACCTTGGACTCGACTGTGTCAGAGAGCAAAACAGTAAATTAAGTGTGCTATTTGTTTACCTCCTTACCAAACACTGTTCAAGTGGAACTGTTTATTTGACCCTAATGTGTACAGTATGGTGCATTCACCGAGTTATATGTGACCATGTGTCTGTACATCTATGTGTGTGCTCTGGCACACATGCCTGGCTGGCCATATGTAATTGAATCCCCTTTTAAAACTCTCCTAACAAATCTTCTCTGACTGTGCACTGCTGCAACTTCAAAGTGACCTTGTTAGACTGCTGTAGTGTGACTGACACACTACGGTGGGTATTACAGAACCATATCAACTGTAATAGCAGACTGCTGACGCACAAGTACCAAGGTGGCGCGTGCCTTTAATCATCTCTTAACGAGAGCACTGATGACATGGACAGCGGAGTGTTATCTGTCCTGTATGCCTTCGTGTCCCTGAATAATTCAGCTGGCACAGAATAAGGAAGACATGAAACAAGCCTATTCGCCAGATTAGCGCTTAATTAATAAACTTTAGGTGGTTTCAATATTTCAGCGAGTCTGCATTATTCAGTTTAAATATCTGTCCTAATTACTTCCCCTCGGGCTGATCTATGACTTTGTTTTTCCTCCCTGGGGTCTCCATGCCTCTGGACCAGGTCTGCTATATATAGAGCTTCATGGAGGCTCTTTCCCAAGTGTTACATTTTTTTTCCTCCATTAATGATCATTAAATCTGACCTGTCCAAACATAAAGTACACACAGACAAACACACAGCCAAGCGTACTGGAAGGAGCATTAGACAGCATGTGGAAGTAGGAGGAAAAAAAAACAAAACAAAAACAGAGTCAGATACTTGCATTCACACTGCAGGGTCTCTTCTCTCAACAGATGTGGTGAGTGTTAAATGTCTGCAGGCATAGAGCAGTACTGCAACAAATCCTCCTACAGAGCAAAATGTGTTGTATGATTTGGATCACATCACTGCACCTCTATGACATTTGCCAGACTCATGATGGATTCAGAACCAGAGATATCTTCTTTTTTATTCCTTTTCTTCTTCCATGTCAAATCCTGGTGCCTATATTACCCACAATTACCGACTACATGCTAATGAAGCCTCAAGCCTCTACCCTCAAGCAAAGACAAGGAGGAGGTCTGGTAAGCTCACTTATTTCTAACTACACATCCGCAGATTTTATTTTATTTCCAGTCTTCAGCCCCAACAGACATCATTTGAGGACATTTATCAGATTCCATGGAGCTCTCTCTGGAATCATAAAAGGGCCTGTATAACAGTTTTTCACATATATTGTACAGTAGTACTCCCCAAGACCTGCAAACATTCTTTGATGTGTAAAATCGGCAGAGTTCCCTTTTAAAGGCACCTTATTGTCAAGTTCCTCTATAAATGCATGGTGACACTACAATATAAATAGAAAAACGTCAGAGGCACAACATCAGCTCACGTCATCCATCTGTGCTGCTCTTACATTTTGAAAATGCAGCCAAGGAACAAACAACTTTATTTTATTTTATTTTATTGTATTATTTGAAACTTAGTCATTTAACAAAGAAGAAAAGAAGATCACCACCTGACCAATGGTGACAACAATGGAACCGGTCCCCGGGCGCTGGTCGACTAGCAGCCCACCGCTCCTGGTCTGCCGTGGAGGAAGGTTTGACCATGGATGGGTCAAAAGCGGAGAAAGAATTTCACAAAATGCATGGCGTGTGCAGTTTCCCTCCTCAACTCTGCATGTTGTGTGTTAAAAAAATTGTGACGAATAAAGGAATCTTAATCTTAATCTTAATCAAAAGTGAAGCTTTTTCTTTTTTTTTCAAATACAATATGTAAATATTTGAGAGCTTTGAGTGTCTGCAATCACATTATTGTCCATTTTGTCACTTGGCTGGTAAAAACAAAATCCCCTTCAGTAGAGGATGCATGCAAATCTGATTTGCTGGGTGAATGATGACTGCACTTAATGGCCATCTACATGTCAGCTGTGTCTCCCTGGCTCCTACAGTGCTACAGAAAGCAAATGGACTACCTGATCGGGTCACATGCAGTGTGAATTTAAGGTAAGAAATAGGGAAAGAGGAAAAGGTAATACAATGAGGGATGACAGGAAAAGGATGTCAGACCCCAGAAACAAAGAGCAAGGGAGGGGAAAGAGAAGCAACAGTTAGCACTGGTCCATTTAAAGACCATCTACACTGTATATTTGAAGTGATTAAATAGCAAATGACACTAAATCAACAAGTCTAAGTGATGTGGATGAATTAGCCCCCTAAAAGTAATTCATTCTTTGACCATGTTGTCTGAATATAAAAGAGTGCAATGATGGGCGCCACATGCGCTCTGACATCTGCAATTTAGATTGGGAGTCTGAATGTGCAGTAAGCACATCAGCATCAGCATCAATCATTGAGCATTTAGTTCACTAAGCTGTAAGAGAGGAGGTTGGTTCGATGTTCTCCTCTCTAATGAGAAAATGGTTCCATCTGAATTTACCTCATAAATCATTGCCACAGTCACCAAACAACTCTGGTTTTAAAGTACCAGTCCCTTCAGACTGCTTTTTATGATTCAGCATTTTTTTCAATGTACTTAGCTGATTCCAGAAGCACCTTATTTAAAGTGCACTGTGAGGCATAATAAGAACGTCAGAAAATAGCTTGCATTGTATTGATTATCATGAGCTTTTGCATTTGCAGCGGAAAAATATTCAAGTCCTTGAGGTTGTGCACATTATCTGAATTGTAGCACGTCATAACCTGGTTATTCAAAGTGCTCTTACTTTCTTTTCATTATACCTGTGAGCCATACTTATACTTGATAGAAACATGGTTTCCTATTAACTAAATTAAGATCTTCTAATTTGTTTGTTTTGGTGTGAACATTTAACCTCACTGCTAGCATCAATTTGCCAATTCTGAAGCAAAGGCGCAACAAGATTTACGGTTTCATAATTAATAAAGCTCTCATAAGTGTGCTCCATCGTAATCAGTCAAAGATGAGATTTATTTTTCTCTGGTGAGTTTGAAGAGGCTTGCTCTGCTGTCACCTGTCATAACCCCCCAGGTGTCGTTTTCTCATCAAACTTTCATTTATTGTCACCTTCCTTCTTCAGACAGGCGAGCAGAATGTATTTTTCTCCATTGCTAAGACCATCTGCTATTGTGGGAATCATTTCAAGGTTGCGTATGCAATTTCACACCACAGTAAGTCAGAGTAGGGTCCACAGTGCACCCGTAGGTCTAGTTATGTGGAACCAAAAGCCACCTGAAAAGGTGACAGCTTTGGAGCCAAAGGCTATGGACTTGGCTTTTAAAAGCGATGTCAAGCATAAGTTCTGTGGTCAGAAATTTTACTTAAGTGACAGGTGGATCTCAGTGTTAGTGTGCAGTCTTTTGTCCTTCATGCTCACTTATTCAAAGTTGCAGGTTTCAGTAAAGTGTTTGAAATTGAATTGCTCTCTGAGGGCCTTTTGCTCATCCATTTCATGACCAGTCATATACAGTCGCGCTGCTCATCCAAATGTCAATTGTTACTCTGCACTTCCACTTCACTTGACTGACTGCTATGTCCTCGGGGGAAATTCATGATTGCATGGCTGAAGATTTTGTTGTTCAAACCTTACATTGAACACAACAGAAAACAGCTTCACTTGCTCTCTATTCTTCCATCCAGACTGACCTATTAATATTCAGTGTCTATAGGTTTACTTTGTAATTACACTGTTTCAAACAATTATGTTGGACATGTAAATGTTTATGTAGATGCACTATATAAACAAATGTTACATTCAGAATGTTTAATACTCAGTCGGTGGCAGTTAAATAAAAAAGGAAACAAAATATATGTAGCTCATAAATTCAAAGTGAGAATAAGCATATACAGTATTTACAGAAATCAATAAAGTTAATGAGGTAAAACATCAAACTTATTGCCTTTGTACTGATTTTAATTGAGTTCTGTTTCATTTATGTTTTACATAGCATTCCAACTTTTTGGGAATCTGGGTTATACAGGTGAGTTTGTATGCATTTACCAATCATTTCAATATTAATAACACATTAATATTAAGATGGCGACCTTGATCTCAGCCATGTTTATGCTGTGCAAATGCTTAGTAGACTTTTCTCCATAGAGTATATGAAGCATCATCTCTCGTTGTTGAATCAACAGAAAAAGTAAATAATACAGTAGAAGCACTGGTGTTCACTATGGTATTCACACTGGGCACAACATGACATTTAAATTTGTATCTAAGTCAAACAGGTGTTCTTTGCTTGGTGTGGCATGCAGGTCTTCTCAGGTTAGCTATGCATGTGATGTTTACAGCATACGGGTTAGTGAGGTAAGCAGCTTATGAGTGGAAGGTCAGCTCTTCAAACTTGGACTTGCTTGAAACTTTGATTTGGCGAAGAGAATGGGTACCTATCTGTACTCCCATGACAAAAGATCGAGGTGCCCTTGAGCTAAGCATTTAACCTCCCACTGCTCCAGTGGAGCTGCTCATTGGCCAGAAAACAATGGCTTTAGTGTGTGGATCCCAGGTGTGAGTGCTGTGTACTGTAGCTCGATGAAAATGACTGTGCCTCTCCAGCCAACCTCCCCTGAATAAATAAAGATTAAATAAACTGTCAACCAAGGAGCTCCACCGTAAATCTCATATGCAGTAAAACTGATTTCTAAAATTGTCACTGTTCTTGGTA
Source organism: Chaetodon trifasciatus (assembly GCA_037975065.1). NCBI lineage: Eukaryota > Metazoa > Chordata > Actinopteri > Chaetodontiformes > Chaetodontidae > Chaetodon > Chaetodon trifasciatus. Next base: position 7,105,601 of record JBBMOE010000026.1, on the reverse strand, counting down.
ATGCATTCATGTTTACTTTTTCCTTAACAGAATTATAAGTGAGCAAGTCAGTGTGAGTTTTATTTAGCCACATAGTTTGCCAGTACATACAGGCCAGAAGGCAGAGAGAGTCTGGATAGCACAATATTACATTCCGCAATAAAAGGCCTATCATCTTGACAACACTGCTTTGTTTATGATTCATTCCTCAACGCGAGTCCAAACTAGGCCAGTGAAAAAAGTTCAGCAACCGGAACAACTTCTGATTTGAGCCAAATCAACTCCAGCACATATTAAAAAGTGCTCTAAAGATTGCTCTACAATCTGCTCTGCTATCTGAGGGAACACACTTCGCAGGTTTCTCTGCCCGTGGCTTGACAGTTGTTGGGAGCTGGCCTCATACTAATCACTGTGGAGTACAGTACATCAGCTGCTGTGTCTGCAAAGTGGGTCTTTCCCCTTGGATTTGGTAGAATCAAACCTCCACAAGATATGTACTGTGTAACTAAGAGAGGAAAAAGCAAGGGCTGTGTGGGTGAGTGTGAGACAGAGAGAGAATGAGTGAGACAAAGCAAAACAGAATGAGGAGAGAGATTGCAGAGTTTGGTGACCTTGGCAGCCATGTGGCAGTGTTGTATTCACCATTCTTGAGTTTGACTGGGGGAAACTATCAGAACCCTCTGGTTCTGAGACAGAATGGGAATTAGATGCTTTCTCTCTTTTTGCACACTGGGACCCGCTGGAAATGGCTGACCAGATGGGCAGAAAGCTTCTGGCTCCAACTGTTGATTTGTCTGGACAGCATGGGATGGATTGAAGGCTGAGAATTTGTGTATGTGTGTGAGTGAGTCAGTGTGTTTATATTCTTGGTAAGAGAGTGTATCAGTGTGATAAAGAGAAAGTGGTTGAAAGGCGTTTGGAGCGGGCAGTCCGATCCAAATGGAGGAAGGACAGAGACAGAGAGAGGGCGAGCAGCAGATCACACTCGGCTGGTGAGGAAGGGTGTCTGAGTGTAATGGGCACATTTGCCTCTCTTTACATACCCGTAACCCTGGCACCACACAGTGGTCTTTGCAGGCTGCCATCCATGGCTGAGGCTTCACTGCTCCCAGCCATGTAACCTACCTCACTTGGCAGCAGATGCAGCAGCGCTCAGCCAGGGATTTCTGGAAACAAGCACTCTGCCGCCTGCATGCCATGTTTATATGCAATCAAACCAAAGTTAATGGGAGAATTCTCCCTTGCAATACAACAAAACAGGGTTTTATCATTCTCACACCCTCAGGCTTTATGGACGCTGTATCCACACACCATATGACAGCCCTCAGTACGAATTTTCTCTTTGCAATGTCACATGCTGCATCCAGCTATTATATAGTGTAGCCACAACATACAGAGCCCCCCTCTTCTTTCAACTTCTCCAAGCTGTAAAATGTATACAGGAGAGACTCTAACAAAAGCACATAGATATACCCTCTCAGATATATTGTCACATACCCCCGCAGATAAAATGTGTTCTGGTTACTGCCAGGAAGATGCAAGAAAAAGCACAAGTAAAATTGCAACCACACTGTTGGGATCTGTGAATGTACCAGATCTTTATATAAGGAGTCAGTGTTCTCGACGTGAGGCCCTATTTCTGAACATATGAGCGGAAAGGCATCTTCATGATTTACTTGCACCATCAGAATGAAACATGCAATCATCAATGAGCTATGTTAGTTTAGTCAAGCTGCTAATGGTGTGATCTAGTGGAGTGCTCACTAGTATTCCCTATATGCTGCAAAAAGGATGGACGTCACAAAGTGGCTGGCTGTAGCAAAACTGCTAATAGGTACAGAGTTAGGGCTGTGAGGCAGGTGGCTAGCATGCGATTATGGCGGTATAAACTAAAGGCGATAATGTATGGAAGAGCATGTGCTGTTCTACAAGGTTACTGGACTATTCCGCATGCTACGGACCATCAACCCACCTCATTAAACAAAGAAACAAAAAGATAAAAGAAAATTTACGTAGCGCAGTGTGTTCACATTTTACTGTCCACTCTCTGGCAAAAAATGGCAGTTCATTTGAACGTTTAGCCTCCAGTCTGTCCAGCATTGCTGCTGTTGATGAACACTATGAAAATCTTCCTGCTTCTGCTGACACACTGCAACAACTACCACCTGCTTAAATGTGTTTTTTATGTTCTATATGGGGGACATTATGTGCTCCTTGTTTGCTAGCTAATTGCCCCACTGTACCCAGGGAGTGCATATAACAGCCACATTCACTGCCAAAACCTAAAGCTGAATTGTCATGTCATTCTTTTTCAAAATGTTTTTGACCAATATCCAAACTGTTCTGAATGTGCTGTGGCTGTAAAATGTTTATGAAACAGTAAGCTGGTTTTACACAATCCTTTTTGGCTGAAAAAAATATAAGATCAACCAGTCGTAAGTTTCGTCTACCGACCAAACTCAGCTCCACTGATCTGATCCAAAAATGCAAATTGGGCTGGAGGCACATCAGTCGTTTCAAGCTGAATTTGACAAAATTTGGGGGAACATTCAACTAAATGACAACAGGGATCTGAACCAAAGAGGAGCATATAATCCCCCAACAGTGAAGAAGTACATTTTCTCAGTTTGCCAAAATTTTTGGTCACTGAAAGGATCCGTCTCTGCCTACAAGAGAAGACAGATCAAAATTTAAGAGTCAAATCCAGAATCCTCCCACAAAGCATTAAGAAACATGGCTGAACCTCTTCCACACCTCCACCCACGCAGCTATAGCTACTACAAAGAATACAGTTGAGAGGAATTCACAGTTTATTTCATCATGACTTGTGGGTATTAGTATTAATTTTTATTCATACAGTAACAACATGCTGACACTTTGTGCTGCCAATGTGTAAATTCATATTGACCCGTGAAGTGCCAAAAATACAATTTTGCACTGGTAAATCCAGCTGTTTCAACATGAGTATACATAGCACTTGGATGCTGCATGCATTCTAGTCCACAGTTTTTCTATGTTAGAAAAAATCTATGGATTTTTTTATTTTATTTTCTTTTGTGTGTTAGAAAACAGCTCTCCTCTCTCTTTGTGAAACAAGTCTTCCAGACATGCCACCACCGCCATGGCCTTGGGTGTATTTCTTTCCAGCTGACCCTATCTGGCTGTGTGAGTGTGTAACCCATATTCCTGCTCATATTCATTCATTCATTCATCTTCTATACCCCTTGTATCCCTTTCGGGGTTGGGGGGGGCTGGAGCCTATCCCAGCTGTCAACGGGCGAGAGGCAGGGTACACCCTGAGCTGGTCGCCAGCCGACTGCAGGGCAACACACACACAAGCATTCACGCTCACACTCACACCTAGGGGCAATTTAGAGTCACCAATTAACCTAATGAGCATGTTTTTGGTCTGTGGGAGGAAGCCGGAGTGCCCGGAGAGAACCCACGCATGCACGGGAAGAACATGCAAACTTCACACAGAAAGGCCCCCGCCTGACCCCGGGATCGAACCGGGAACCTTCTTGCTGTGAGGCACGCGCACTACCTGCTGCGCCACCGTGCCGCCCCTGCTCATATTTTCAGTTTGTAAAAAAAAATAAAATAAAATAAAAAATGAGAGAGAGAGACAGAATTGTGTGTTTTGTTACCTATGTGTTAAACATTTGTATCTTTAACCTATTATGTTTTTGACTGACACTGTGGTGTGCATTTCCAGTTCCAATAATGGCTTTTCATATTATAATGAGACAAACTGTCACACCGAATATAAAACTAGCTGTGTTATGAACACAGGTGGTTTGGACAAGCGGCCAATTCTATTGCAAGCATTCCACCTAAAAATTATGTTTATGCACTACTAAGTGGTTTTGGATATTGCTGTCTGGATTACATTCACGGGCAAGGTTTTTTCTGGTCCAGGAAATGTTAAGTTCCTGTGCCAAACAGAAGTTCTAGGGAAGAAGTCAGGGTGGATAAGTGCAGGACATATGCGCCTGCATTTCACACATGGTTAGATTTAAGCTACACACTAAAAAATACAAACATGTAATATTTTATGCTTCAAGTGAGAGTTGACTTTTTCAGTGCTGAAAGCTCAAAGCTATAAATGTTACCATCCTCTGCAGCACATCTCCTCTCCTGCAGATTTCTGTGAGTTTGACAAACACCAAGGCTGCTACCTGGTCTTGACGACACGCTGTGCTTTACTCTAAGAAGCTAGTAGCTGCAGTCACACTTTTCTTAGTAGGCTTGTGGTGTGAAAATACATTGTTCTTTAAGTCCTGCATCAATCTTTGTCTTCCTCAGATTTTCAACAGCTCGAAGCTCTCTGGCCTAGAGGTTAAAGGGATTATTTAAACACAGTAGTATGGCTCAGTTTATGTGACAATCAACATGCCATGACTTAAGGTATAATTCTAGGCACACAATTGTGTAGTCAATTATGAGGGGTGGATGTAACAATATGAAAACATTTGATAGAAAATGGATAAAAATGGATATGAACTGAAAAATAGAGTGATTTGACAATATACAGCAAATGTGATTAATATTGTTGTGATATTGTGAAAACGGAGCCATGTTTCAACATTTTCCCCATCATCAAGTTCATCAATTATCATTCACAACACAAATTTGCCATTTATCATTTAAGGAAAGAGGCCTCAACAGTGGCAGTAACTAATTGATGAAAATGCCTAGAAATTAAAAGTGGATGTGATGCAATGTATCTTAATTGAAAAGTACAGTGATAAATTGTCAATTGATTTGATAAACTTGACCAACATTTTATTCAATAAATCTAACACTCCACAGTTTCTCATATGAAGAAGCTCAAATCCAGCCCATCCTCACCAGAAAAACAGCTGTATAGGTCGTCTGTGGAAGTAAGTTATTATGACCCATATTTCCACTTATTAGAGCAAGACCGTATTTTGAGGAAGGTGGGGTGGATGGATGGGTCAAATTACAGGACGTTCACTAAGGAGACAGCCATTCATGTCCCATGTGAAAATCAACATTGATTTATTTCTGCTTGGTTTTTCAAAACCAAGCCAAGATCTTTTCCTCCACCTGATGAACTATTTCGCAAAGTTGACCATGTCCCAAGGAAGGCCCACAAAGCCTATCAGTGTACTCTCCAACAGTAATATAATATATTACATTATATTACTTTGGGAGTCACTGGCAATTGACCAATTGTTGCACAAATCTCCCCATTCCTTTATCAGGATTTTATGTTCCGATGTTGAAGATGTAATGATATATAGCTGAAGTTTCCTCCCTAGTGTCTGATAATCTCATTAATGGGAGCTTTACTGCATTACAAGAGCTAACTATTGAAGCTTTACACCCTCACTTTGGGCAAATATTGAAATAGTTGCTACCAGGGTGAGGTATTCTGAATGCACATGAGCATGGATACAGGGCACACTTCAGCTTAATCCATAGGGGTTTCATTAATTCTGTTCTGCAAAAAGAGGATCAAGCTAATTTGCCCCCAACGGTCCAACCTAGCTGTTCATTAAAAGTAGCATCAGAGAGACCAATTAATCAGTGTTCCTTTAATCTGTCAAACAGGTATAAAAAAATGAAGGTACACTCCCCTTCATAGATAGATAGTCATTAGGGGATACCGCTTTTTCTCTAAATGTTTTTTTTTTTTTTTTTTTTTTTGTATGCATGCATTAGTTACTCTTGCTTTTATCCCTGAGCAAGGATGGTGGTGTTTTCTTTTTCTTTCTTTTTTTTTTTTTTTGGAAGTAAGGCTTGCCAATTTATGATGCTGCAAATTAACAAATATTGGAAGAGAGGCTAATTACTTCCTGCCATCCTCAGAGAACACTTTCTCGTGACGGTCTTTATCTGTGTCACTTAAAGGACAGCTGAGTGATTTGCTGCTCCGGAAAAAGAATTTACTTTCACTTTACTCTTTCTATGGGCACTTTCCTCTTTCTGTCCTTCTTCTTTCTTTTCATCTCACTTCATAGGCAGTTTGTCATGTAGATTTTAAATGTCATCAAGTTAACTTTCATTCCCAACCAAAACGCCCATTCACCAAATCATCCGACACTTGTCTAATCCTGGTCAAAAGGAGGATTTCCATGGAGCTGATGTGTGTTGACTCACGCAAATAGACCACACCACAATATGGGCTTGGACCCTGGATGTTATTGACAAGCAGTTGTTGCGATGGTAACGTCTCCAAATGAGCAAGTAATGGTGAGTCTTAGTCTCAATGAATCTCATAACCCTCATTCTTATCGTCCATATTTGTCCTACTCATGAGAAATCAACAAACAAACTGTAAACTTCTGATAAACACTGCGTTTCTCTAACTTCTGTTGTTTTCTTTCTGTTCCCCAAATGCTGCCAAGCTTTGTGTGGGTCTCTCTCTGGCTCTGCTTTTTCCTTTTTCTATTTTTCTGCTGGACCCTCAGCCATGCAGGAGCCTCTCTCTTTCTCCTGGCTGTCAGTACTTTATCCAGGTGTTTGGATGATGGTCATCATCCCGAAGAGATTCAGCCTCTCCTCTTCTCTCCCTTCTCCTAGTTTGCATGTCATTATGTCTCTCTCTCCCTTCGTGTGCTTGTCTGTCTCTCCTGTCTGTGTGAATGCTGTGCTGTCCCCCTTCCAGATCTCCATGGTTGAGAAGAGGTTGCGTAGCTCAGGTTCTACCATCCGGTGACACCTGAAACTGCTCTCTGTCCTCCTGAATCTATATTCTTTATTTGTATTTTACAATTTTGATATATCTGCAGTAGAAGTAGTTGTTCATTTTATATTGTATAATGTTCTATGTTTTGTAGGAAACATATTACCACTCAGATGGTGATTTTAGCAACATGTTAAGGAAACTTTTGCACTGAATGAATTTGCCAACTATTCAAAATCTTGATACAGAACATATCTACAAAATACTTAATAGTAATGTATCAAATTTTCTTTCAAACAATATCTAACCTTGGCAGCTAAAGTGACATTAAACTTTTATAGTTATATTAAGGAAGCTCAATCACTTGTAGCAAGCAATGGGACAAACACATTTCCAGTATTTACTCAAAATCCTATTCATTTCCTAACTATGATCAAATATTTTAGTAGCTTGCTATAAAGCTTGAACTAACATGAAGTAACAACAGAGGAAATTCTAGAAACTATGAGGAGGATTTTAAAATATAAAAGCCAACAAGGCAACAAACGGTGAGAATAGTTGTGGCCCATACTTGCTTATTTCAGACAAACTCCACTACCCGATTCAATGAGGTGTCAGGTTGGGTCAAGGTTGCATGGTGGCACTCTGCTGCTGCTTTGGTACTTCGCTGTGTCCAACCTAGAGCTTGTGCTTGTCTGTGTCTGACAGCACGGCTACATGTGAAGAGGTCTTGCTTGACCTCTAAGCAGACTTAGAAGAGAAGAGCACTCGTACTACACAAGGTTTCTTGTCCTCCTGGGAGGCGTTTATGCCCTCTGTTTGAAAAGATGCTTTACATTTACCATCGCCTAATGCAGACAGTGACATGAATTGATTCCCCATATTGATCCGGGCCATGCTTACCAGACCTCAACATATTGCTGAGTTATGTTGGAAGTTTTTATAATGAGTTTTCAGCTGGAGCCAAAGAGATCTTCAATAAACATCAGCGTTCATTTAGAGAGGACAGGAAGTGCTGCAACCCTGCATCAAACCATGGAGACAGACGTGCTAGCAACGACAGAATAAATAATAGCATCGAATAACAAAGAACTGTTCACGTTTTTTTAAAATCTCCTTCGACTAAGCATAAGTACTGAAAAATATGTGGCAGAAACGGACTTTCATTGCTCAGAACCGATGAAACCTCACAGATCTGTGTCAGAATGTGTTCAGCTGCATCATGTAGGTTGGGAGTGTCGCCTGGAGTTGCAAAATGGGATCAGTGGCATTAGCAGTACTAGCAACATGTCAACATTACAAGCAGTAAATTGGAAACATTTTAATCTAAAAAAGATTTTTTTCTTCTGTAGCCGTGGTGGTTGTTGCTTTTTCATCTCTTCAGAGTAACCTTCTTCTTATTATTATTATTTTCTCATCATTATTATTGTCATTATTATTATTTAGCATTTAGACATTGTGGTTAAGCATGCAGGCTGTGAACTGGAGCTGTTCCCTGGACATCAACAGCAAACAGATGTACAAAATGTTCCAGACTTTAGGTCCAGTGTGTAACTACTGGCATCATACACTCACGTCTGAGCAAAACCCACACTGGAAAAAGGGACATCAAGGTAAGATGAAATACCTTAAATCAAGGCAAAAAAAAATGCTTCTTTTATTATTATTATTTTTTTTTTAGTTTGACAAGATATATCATCTTGCCAGGCAGTTTTATGTTCGAGTGCTTCACGTGTTTAAATCTTTGTTCTTCTTAATGATCTTAATAAGATATAATAACTTCTTACTGAGATTTTATTACTGATTATGTTCCAAAACTAGAATTTCCAGAAAGTCAGAATTTCTTTATATCCAACAAGTCCTGTAGCCTTTAGAAGAATTATGACCTGGATGAATGAGAATCCCTGAAGACAACAGCAGCTTCTTTGAGACTTGATATTTTCACTTCTTTTAAAAATCTTAATAAATAAAAAATTTCTGCTCTGTTGACAGATAATTTTGCTTATTTTTAGTAATGTTTTCACCATTTTAGAGTCTTTTTCTTGTTTTTGAGAGTTACCGCAGTGCAGGTGACCATTAATAGTGTCTATCTAAAAAGACATAAAAATGGCAAATTTAGATTTATAATGCACGCTGTAATGGTGGAGGCCAGCTGCCTCTCCAGACACTGAGCTCCATTGCCAAATGACCCCCCAAAATGTTGGAAGTCACATAAAGTTGCTTAAGTTGCTGTGCTTCATTACTGAACTAATTATTGAACTCAAAATTATTATCACTTACAGAACTCATTGTGAAAAAAACACATTTCTGTAACATGTTAGTGAGTACTGGAGTGCTGCACAACACTCCCTGCATCTGTATTCTTACCTGCCTGTGAATCATTATGCTCAACTCTGAGTGAAAGAGCTGTACCAAAGGCTCTAGTCACATTGACAGCCAGCATTTTAGCCCCTGGGATGCGGTCAGTGTTAAATCTGTTGCTGCCACTCATGTTGCCATTTCCTCTCTGGCTGTAGAACATGCAAATGCAAACTATATAAAGTGGTCCTTTATAGTCATTCATTGCCAAACGTTTTGTTTTCACATTTGACATTTTTACCAACAGTTGTCACTTCAGAACTCCATCACTGGATTCTCACTCTTTGTTCTCTACCATCAGCCTGACTGATCACCAAAGCAATGGATTCACATCAAATACACTAAACATGAGCCAAAACACGGTGCAGCGCTCTGACAGAAACCCACACTTCCTGAGATATAATATATCAACCCAGTTAATTTGTTCCTCTATGCAATTTATAATATTCATCCTTGCGGATGACTAACTTCACAGAACTCTTCCATTTTTCCAAAGAAGCAATTACCTGACGTGCTAGTATCTGTCATGTCTCAGGCAGTAACAGATTAAACTAATTTCTGAACTGACCTTGATTGTAGGAGCCTGATGCATTTAGGTGCTAAGCGACTAGCTTCTCCACATATCCGTTAATGAGGTACCAACAGCTAATTATGCAAAATAGGTGTCATAGCAGGAGACTGATACACACATTGCTTGTAATTTCCTTCTCTTACTGTGATGTTCTAGAGAGGCCTTTTAAGGCATGCATGTTCATCATGTTACTCTGAAGAATTCCACTTTGCAAAAGACGCCCCCCCCCCAACACACACACACCCACAAAATACAATTAGCGATACACAATAACTACCAAACTTTATGATCCTTCAAGAGGCAAAATGTAATACAGCATAAAGCAAACATGGAGAAATGGTGTACTGTTCTACAACAACAGGTTTTGAATTTCAGGATATAATACTAAGCACGGTCAGTGCTGCGGCGCCAGTTAAAAGACAGAGAATATGAACCATGGAGCATCGATGGATCCAAGTCCACTCAGATGGGAAAATAGCCAACATTAATAAGAATAGCGCTGAGCCATTAAACATTTAAAATTGCAAAGCCAGTCATGAGGGACAAGCAAAGCATTTTAAGGAGGGTTATAAAGCTATCAGCCAAACCATGCATTCCACCTTACTTAGTGCTGAGACTTCTCTCTACGAACAAACCTGAACATCCCATAAGGACTGCTTTATAAAGCAAATTTCACATTCAGAGGACGGTCACTGCTTTCAATGGAAAATACAACTAGACACAGCATTAAAGTGATGCGTGGGGGAAACTTTTGATCCCAAAATATACTAACCTGTATGAGGTGCATCCAATGGCATTTAGACATATAAAAAAGGTTGAATTTTACTTGTACTAACTTAAAAAAAAAAAAAGAAAAAAGAGGCTTGGTGGTGTCTCCGTAACAAGGTATATCCATATGAGGTTTACAGGTGAGGAAAATGATGAAGCTGATCAGTCAAGGTTATTGGCCATCAGTCAATTAATGTTTGGAAACATCCAGGACAGCTCCAGTGGTTGTGACAACTGATATAATGCTTGTAGGCCAAGCCAGGGTTCTGTAATTTCTGCCATGAAAGCCAAGTGATTTTGATTTATATTTAACATCCCAATCACAGCACTCTTTATAATTAGCAATTTTGTTTTCCAGTTTGGTAAACAACAGGTCAAAGGAGAGAAAGGGAGCCAGAGTGAACAGACAGTCATACAGTCATATGGTAGCTGCAAAGCCAAGTGGACTCTTGTCTTTTAGCCTCATTAGCAGCATGCCTTGATCCAGCAGTTGGCCACTCCACCACTGACTGGTCAAGACTGAAATATCTCAAAAACAATTTGATAGATGATTTTTTTCCCAAGCATTCATGGACCAGAGGTTTGACTTTTGAGATCCCATGACTTTTACGTTAGCGCCACCATGAGTTCACAGGTGTCATTTGTTCAATACAAATGCATTAATACATAGCCAGTGACCTCAGCTGCAATGTGTGTGTAGTGCAAATTAGCAAATGTTAGCATACTAACACGTGAAGTTAATGAACAATTTCCCTGCTAAACATCATAACATTAACGCTGTCACTGTGCACATGTTAGCACAAAGCCACTTATATGACTTCTAGCTGTGTTATTTAAAGCATCAAAAATCTATGACTATCGGCCAAATCAAGATCTTCTCTTGATTTGCTTTTTTTAGATATTGAATTTTTTTTAAACATGAAAATAAATATAGACAGTACTGCCTAATCTGTAGTTAATGAAGGGATTCATAGTCTGTCAGTCATTGATCTCTCTGGACAGAGTCCTCATTCCAAAATAATATCCTGTCTCCTCTGTGTACGTTAGTTTTTTAAAGGGTAAGCCCAGCATATCTCGATGATTTGGTCAGTCATTAGTAATTGTTAGAGTAGTATTAACCTGTACTGGGATTCAACAGGACCATGTCCCGGCTATGATCTGGTAAATGCTGAACATGCAATAAGAAAACATTGGAATAGCCAACTCTGCTCTGAGCTCAGCTGGGTCAAGGTCAGCTGTCTGTTTGTGTTGGTATGTTTATCTTTTCCCTCTCAGACACCAGCCTCACACAACATTTGCATTTGACAGTGGATACAGATGTGAATGTTGGCAACGCTCAAATTCCTATCCTTTCTCCAGTATGTGTTTCATACACTGCTCACACGATTATATACTGGTACACACACACACACACACACACACACACACACACACACACACACACACACACACACACCTCTACACTCAAATTCCCACAGTCACTCTTACTTTCAATTTGGTCTGCTCATTGTCGGGTGTCATTCAGGACTGTGTTTTCGTGAAGTGTAGGCTACTCAACATGCTATAAGTCACTGTTGTCCATCAGTATTCCTCAGATTCACCATTTTTATCTGTTACTGTAAGTTTTTGATAGGTCTTGCATGATTCGCACTTTGCTTGAGTCTGTCAGTTGGTCTGTCAGTCAGTTTGTCAGCCACTTTGTTCCAGACTGAAATATCCCAACAACTACTGGATGGATTGGAAGGATGGTAGATACATTTATGTTACCCTCAGGACAAGGTATCTTTGGATCCCTTAACTCTTTATCCAACACATTAATACCTTGGTTTATAATCAAATGCTTGCAAATCTAATGACTCTCCATAAGTCTCAGCTGTACTTTGTGGTTAGTGCTAACTATCAATCATGCTAACATGCTAAATTTAATGTATTGTCATTGTGTGCATGGTAACATGCTGATGTTACCTGAAAGTGCAAGTGCCAGAAGGGGCAGACACACAGAATCCAGCAAGACACCTAAATGCTGTGTACCACTGAAAGCTCCGGCTGGAGGGTGACATAGTGCAAGTTGGATGGTGCTTGGATTTGGCTGATCCGTTTCCCAAGGTGATGGCCAGGTCAAAAACTTTCTCATTTTACAGCTAAAACGTATACTAAAACATGTTTCTGAAGACACTGTAAGTGAGAAATAGGCAATGCAGTAACATAATTTTGATTCAGATTTCATCAACAGTGACTAATTTGACAGTTTGATCTGATTTTTGCAGCCTGGTGTGTCGTGTTGGATGGACTCATTTGCATAAAGTATAGGAAAAGTCGCAATTATGCAAATTCAAATAGGGTGCCTAGTCTATGAATGTGCCATGTCTTAACCATCATGCATTGAGCAGTTGGAACTACTGCTCTCCATTAAAAAAAGTGTTAAGAATAGAAGCCGCCAATGTGACATATCCATCAACAGGTCTACTTTCTTTCTGTGGCTCTAAACTATTAGTTTTGCTTTGCCCGTATTGTCTTTTACCACATTAATGTTCATTGTACTGTTTTATCTCAGTTCTAGGCTCAGCCACCTTGTTTGTCTTTTGATGGCTTCATCACAATTTCTTGCATTGTTTTCCTAACACACATGCTAAATCTACCATAAGTTAAAGCTGCAGTAGGTAACTTGTATAAAAGTATTTTTTTGTCATATTTGCCCCTATGCCCAAACAGCAGTACATAAAACATGTAAACTGTTAAAAAAAAAACAAAAAACAAAAAAACAGCTCCATTGGTCCCACCCACTGCCCCTACTGCAATTTGCAAGAATCCACCGTGCCCGATACAAAAACACCAATCAGAGCCAGAGGAGCATCTGAGGGAGTGTCTGACATCTGTCAATCACTACTCACACAAATTGCGAACCGCCCCCTCGCTCCACTCAGTCAAACAGCTCTGTGAGCGGCGTCAGGAGGCTAGTGAAAGCTATGGTGGAGCAACAGCCACCGCAAAGGAGAAACTGCCCATACCTCCGCTGCCAACAACAGCATATAGAAAGAAGAAAGAAGAAAAAGAAGAAGAAGACATACTTTATTAATCACCACACAACATGCATATGCCATTCTTCAGCTAACACAACAACAACACACAACATGCACATGCCATGCTTTTTGGTGAAATTGTTCCTCTGCATTTGACCCATCCTGGAAAGTCTTTCCTCTGCGGCAGAGCAGGAGCGGTGGGCTGCCAGTCGACAGCAGTGCCCAGGGACCCAGTTCCTTTTGTCACCACTTGGTCAGGTGGTGATTTTCTTGCATTTTTTTAGTGGGGGGGTTTTGTGGAGGATACCCCAGGTGAACACAGGGAGAACATGCAAACTCCACACAGAAAGGCCCCTTTCCTCGAGATAAGTGCAGCAGAGAGGGACAGGGAGTGATGTGGAACTTGTGTTGGTTCAAATTTTCAGGCTAAGTCTGCTCTCTTCTCGATCTTACCTACTGCAGCTTTAAGAGGAATTCTGAAAGATTTAAAATTATATTCTATATATTGATGTTGGCCACAATGCTAAACTAAATTGTGATAAATATTTGATGTTGGTTTCCACAAATAGGACAGAACTGCACTTTTGATTTGTGTTAATTTTCAAAGGAACAATATTTAATTTTGTACACTGTACTGTGAACAGCAAAAGCCAGTAAAAAGTGAGTGGTGCACAGATGATGGGTGCTTACCATTTCAACAGGGCTATGACCCCCTCAGCGTATTGTGAAATGGCTCAGTATAGAGCAAGAGGTAGAACAGTAGTTAACACAAATTACATTAATCATCACACATTAAAAAATCACACTTCTTGTATTAGAAATCCATATGAATCCCTTTCTGTCAGGGTTATAATCACTGCAGCGGATCCTTTATTACGTCAGTACGTCAGTGCAGTCAAGTGCTCTTCACATTCTCCATTTAGACAATTCAAAAGGCCCACACACTCTCGAGCTGCAACTGTGTGGGATCTATGTCACATAGTGACAATTGTGGTAACCTCTACATGTCACCTGTCTGGAACATTTTATGTACAGTTGATTCAAAGCCTCAAAAGTGATGTATTCACTTAGGCCTAATAAAAGAGGAAGGACAAATTTATAACAGAATTTTTAAGATATGGTGGACTGGGCTGAAAGCAATGGTGTGAGGGTCAGTAATTTTTGTAGGTAATAAGAGGAGGTAATCTAAGTATTACCAACTCTTGCAGTTTGGAGCATTTTCTCAAACACCTCCTGTTCCCATTCAGTTAGTTGGATTGGTCCCTGGGAATACAACAGGAGTCTATCAGTCTGGAATTGAGTGCACTCCATGAAAGATCAGACAACAGATCAATACTCAACATCCTCAAGGATGAGTCTGCTAAGTCAAACAGAAAGAAAAGAAGTGCTTTGATATACAGGGAAGGTAGGAATAGCAAATCATGCCTGAACACCTGAACTAACAAGTCTACCCATCTGCGCTTAGATGGCAATCAATGGGGATAAAATATATGCTGGAATATTTTTTGAAACACACACAATTCAGCAAGAGCTCATTGTTTTGCAGCCATGTTACATTTTCATTCTGCATGGACACAGAATGAAAAGAAACCTCTCTCTTCACCACACACAGACACACACATTCACACTCAAACACACCAAACATAATCAGACAGTGTACACAGTCAACAGTATAGAAATACCTAATGGTTTTCATTGTAAATTCTCACATTAAATTGCTTTGCCTTTTTAAATACAGGAATATGATTATACCCATCAGTGTTCAAAACCAGTAAATCAAGGATTAAAAAGGAAACGATGCAGTTGCTGGACTACGAGACTTTTGATTATCTGCTAAACACGGTTGTAATGAGATGCATCCTGAGGGAAACAGTAGTGTTGTTTGGGTATTACCTCTGCCAATCTAGGCAAACCAGAAGATGACGATTGGTATGACTATTTTGTATTCCCCATTGACTGTTAATAGAATTCTTTTTTTTTTTTTTTTTTTCCAAATGAATGGGGATGGAGTGAGCCATTCAATCAAAATTGTCTGTGCATGGTTATCAACTAATCCTGTCTATTCCAAAGACTGCCATGATGGCAGTTTCAATTGGACAGAACCACATAGCACACTGGAGCACTGCATAGCAAATCAGATCAGCATGTTTTTGAGATTTATTGAGTTTCTGTAGTGCGTTTAGGAGATGAGATTTTTTTTTTTTTTTTTTTTTTTCATTTACTGCAGCTACTTTGGATCACTCAAGTGGTAAGAGGTAACTCAGTAAATGCCACTACTTCTGCTCACTGGTGCTTAAATCACTTCCTCACAAGCATGTAATTTTCCCAGGTGGCAATGGACTAAGTGGGGAAAAAAGCTAGCTTTAATGGGGGAATGCTTTCAGGCATCATTGAATTCTGGTCTGCTGTTTGGCTAAGTCGTTCACAACCTCAGGGTAGAGTGTATTCACCTCACCATCTCAGTAGAGTATGTTTATATCAAACAACCTGCACAGTCTCAGTTCTCATTTACAAACTAAGTGAGATGGATCAAGACAATCTCACAGACCTTGTCAGTCAGAAAATGCATCATGCACTGATTTTGAAATTACACTGCAATATGGAAAAACTACAATTTTATGGTTGATCTGGATGGGTTAACATATATTTAATAAACTAATAGTCTCATTTATCATATACGTATCAGAGTAACAAAACTTTTTTTGACATTGAGACACACTTGTGTCAACAGCAAATTTCACTTGCAGCTATTGCACTTCCAACTAGAAAAGCAATATCTGTGAAAACGTTTAACACATCGCTGTTGAGGTTTTAAAAGTAGTTAAGTGTGCCGCAAGCAGAAACAGTAAAATTGGTGGTGTTGGAAGGCTTTTATCTCAAAACTTCTGCACATCAAACCAACTGTATGGTTAGGCATCACTAAAGGTAAGTAGAACAACATGCACTTTTGGTAATTGTGACCCCAACAAGTTGGCCGGCGCAAGTTGTGTAAACAAGGAAAAATCGATTAAAAAAAAAAAAAATAGTGATTTTCGTTTTTGTGCAGAATATGTAAGTTGAAATCATGAAGAAGCCACTCCATGTTTCAAATAACAGCATTGGGGGCCTTAAAACCATAAACTTTGTATTTGAATTTGGTTTGTTTTAGCGGAAATTCTCGGTCCTAGTTGGGGGTGTGGCGATTCAACAGTAAATTAGCATACTGGCTTTCTTTGGCGATTCACGTGCTTCTGTTCTTTTTTCGGCCAATCAGCTGCACGTTAAAAGAGAACCACATGGCTACTTATGCAGCTTCTGGTTATGCCGACAACAATCTCACTTCTGATTCTGAACCCAAACTAGAGGATGAAACTGAAGAAATCGACAAGAGCGACTGCATTACACTGGAGAACATCCCTAATCTACAGTTGAGCTTAGCTGAAAATGAAGACGATGAAGAATACGACGAAGAGTAGTAGTAGTGATGGCAGCACGTGCGGACGCAGCGGCTCCTCTCTGTCCCGATAATGTGGTGTCTACATGTTTGTCTTCGTCGGTGTGTTCAAGTGAATTTATTTTTTCAGCGCGCTTACAGCCCTGGGACTCTTTCTGACATCAGCAACACAGCAATCTGCAAATTAAACCCGGCACACACTAAGCAGTTACTCGACCTCGGCGGCCCGTTTCCACACTGACCCCCACTACTGCAGCGCACCCCCAGAGGAAGCGCCGCAGGCGGTGTGAGAGGAGGCGGAAGCGGGGAAAGCGCGGGGGTATCCGGGTGAGGCTAGCAGCGAATCCACACAAACCAGCTATACCATCTATCGTACTTGCCAATGTACGCTCCTTGGACAACAAACTGGACTATATACACCTTCTGAGATCGACCCAGCAGACCGTGAGGGAGAGCTGTGTTTTCATTTTTACGGAAACATGGCTCAATAACAGCATACCGGCTCCGCCATCCAGCTGGACCAGCTAACATGCTACCAAGCAGACAGACCCGCGGTGGCGGGGTCTGTGTTTGTATCAGGGATGCTTGGTGTCAAGACGCTGTGGCGATTTGTAGACACTGCTCATCCCTCGTGGAGTTTATGATCATCAAGTGCCGGCCTCTGTTAATGTCCTGTACATATAGCAACATTGACAATAAAGTTGACTTGACTTGACTCATTCAGCTCATTCAGCAACAGACTGATCCATCCCACTGCACCACAGAGTGACAGAATTTATTTTATTTTATTTAATATTAGAAATAAGTATCTACATTTGCTCCTTCTAACTCTTAAGTACATTACCTTTCTTGTTTTTCATTTTTATTCAGGGGCTTTTTGTAACAAAAGAATTTCCATTTCCATTTGATAACCATTGTTCAAACCACTACAATAGTTTCTGTCCTGCGGGCTAACAGATACCAGATGTCACTGATAGCTAGACCAGTAGGGGGTTGGACTTATGTAAATGAGATGCAATGAGCAGCACTGTGTTACCTGGCTCCCCTAGGTGAGAATCTTTCAGGCTGGACTTCTCACTAAACTAGTTTGAGAAGTGTCTACATTCAAATGGCCACATCTTCTTCAAATATTTTCAGATTTCCATGTGTTAGACATCGTTGGAAAGCTTAGAAACTACACTTTCAGAATCTGTAAATAACACAAAATGCCCCCCAGGAGACTTGTTGCTGGTTTTCTCATGGCTGGTCACAATTTGGTCAGACTGAGCCATTGAATGGTGTAAGAATAAAGTAAATATTTGTTAATTTTGAATCCTTAGGATTTCAGTCTTGACTGATTTGGCAACACCTGTGATTATTGGTGGTAACAGCAAGTGCAGCTTAATACTACAGGTTCACAGGCCTTTTCCCATCATGAGCTTACTGATCTGATTTCATGTACACTGCACAAGTAGTTTACTACTCAACAGTGGGGCACAGTGAGGGGAGTTGCCCTGCTGAGGAGTTGGAGGTGTGCAATCTGTCGCTTGGCTGCTCCTGGTCATTTCCACTTCTACCTGTGCTGTTAAAAACTGATCAGCTGACAAAACTGTCGAAAGTGACCATTTCGTCCAATCCATCTATAGTTAGTATCAATCAATGAAACCTTACTGACTATTGACTGTAACTTTAAGGTTCAGACATTCAGATCATCTTAGAGGCTCATGAACAGCTGCAGAGCTGTGCAGCCAATAGCAACTATTAAACCTGGTTTATCATGACTCAAGATCACGTTCACCTTGACTTTAGCTTTCACTGCCTTTAGATTTTGACATTTTAACGTCATAAATGTGATCATTATAGATTACTTTATAGTAGCCTACCCTGACATGACTGTTCATGTTTAAAAGAGCTGAAGCAGTGAAGGATATCAGAGAGACCCATGCCCTTCAATTGTCTGAATAATGAGACTTCCAAACATACCCTCAAAATCCTCTATCTGTACTACCAGGAAACACATTAATTCTATTTTGGTGTCAAAAATAACCTTTAGATCCTCCAGTATCACATACTGAACTGTTCTGTATAGCATGGCTTTATCTCAGGAGTGTGAGGCACTTAAACTCCAAAAAATATCTGTTGCTACCAGCATGGGATATAAATAAACATCTTGGACATGCTCAGGTATGAGAGTGTAACGTACTGTATGAAATTGTGTTAGATCCCATGCAACAGAGGACTAAGAAGAGCCAATGTAGTGATGTAATCGAAGGCAATGTTAATTGCAACTAAAGAGAATAGAAGACAAGTCTACTCTCCTGCTATCTATACTTGAAGAGTCCCACAGGATGCATGCTATTCACTTAAACAGTAATGGCTTTAATCACTCATTATATAATAATGGGAATGTCTATATTGAAGCAGATATAATTACCATCTTCAATGAGACAATTATGTTAATAATGGTATGCTCTCAGGTTCATTTATTTATTTTAATGGGTATCTAGAAAGTATCAAACTAGAGCTGAAGACATTTGTCAGAATACAGTATCTTTGTTGCTTTGATCTCCAGGAAACACATCTTCCTTGAGGCCAACCATAAATATCTGACACTTGATCAATTTAATCAGAGATTAAAAAAGGCTTAAAGAGTTCCAGTGGGATCTTCCAACACATCCTATTCTATGTTAAAGATTATCGGCCATAGTGTGCACTTTGTTGTCCCTTTATGCAAAATACTGCACATGATTAATGCACTCTATTTGCATGGGGGGGTAAACATTGTAAGCTAATGGCATTCAACAAATGAGCTCATAGTGAACTTGTGCCAGAGAACATGCTTTACAAATAAATTTAAGTTCATTTTGGTTTTAGTGATTATTCCTCCAAAACAACATTGTTTGATTAAATGTGAATGTTGTGTGTATACTCCAGTTTCATTCCAATTACAGTGATATCAGCAATTAATATTTCTGTTTAACAGTGAGAAAAAACATTCCTGCCTTTTTGCCATGGCTGAACTTTTTTGGACTGCTATGCAACTACAGAGTGATGACTCTGTGGTAGATCCTATACCGTTCATTAATGGTTTTGGTCTAAAGACCCAAAATCATGTACCACACAACAAATGAGGAATGCTACTTACTATTTTCTAAATGCTATGTGTGTGTTGTCAAATTGATGAAGGTGTTTCCTTAATTTTCTTGTGTGTTTTGTCTGTTTGCGTGTGTTTCTTAAGTTACAGTGTGTTGAGCTGTCTTGGCTACCACATTTGAACCCAACACAAAGGGTAAAGGCAATGACCAGCTGATTAGAGAACTCATCTGCTCACTCATTATCAGTCACACTGGAGAGCAGCGTGACTAAAATATAAAATTGTCACTTTTAGCACGGTGGCCAAATATATTCAAGTCAGGTTGAGAGCTTTTGAAACTGAGCTAAGAGACAGTATGACAGAGCAGCATCCCTCATCTATATTTTCCCTATATGTTGATCTCTCTTGGGCTTTGAATTCAAAGTATTCATTGTTGAGTATTGCTGGTTACTTGGTTTACATCAAGGGTTAATGTGCAAGAGCTTTCGACTAAGTCCTCCATGGAGGTTTTGACTGACTAAACTTGACTAGACATTTGGTTTTAGGCTACACAAATGAAATGGCCAAACTCCAAACCATATTCACATTTTACTCATAATAGCCATGCACAATAAGATGACACATCTCCAGACACCCATTATAAAGAAAGAAGTCAAATGTTTCCATTTCCCCTCCAGGCCTGTCGAAAAGAACTGTCTGGCATCCACTCTCCATGGATACCCAACAACCACTCTATGTGGGACTTTGAGTTGCCAGCCGAAAATGGGACAAGATTTGAGTTAATTTACTGAATAATGTTGAAGAACTTTGAATCAGGTACTTCTCAGTTGGAGGACAGCAAACGTCCATGGGAAAAAAATGGGTCTGGGGCACACATATTGATTTGCAGTCTACAGTTGTGCAAATAGATGTTTCAGTGGTACTGTGTCCTCAGTATGGTCCAAATCTGTCAAAAGACAGACTGCAAACACTTACTGAATATGGCCAATCTAGAACTAGTACAAGTGTGATTGGATAATTGGCTGACCGTGTTTCAAATCTATTGTATAATGGATCCAAGGGTGGTAGTTGCCATAGCCAATGTCCCAAGTGCCACATCCCCATGCAGAATGATCAGATCACATCAGACACAAACAGACACAGTCATACCTTAAAGTTAAAAAGTTATAGGTATAGAGAGTAGTACAGCATCCATCACGTGTAATATAATAGAGGAAACATGACAAATTCAGGTTTTCATTTAGACTCAAAGTCTCCACTGTGTTGACAGTGTGGATCCAATATGCCTCGCTGTGAGCTGCTGAAAATGTTAAAGATTGCAAATCAATCAGTATGCAGCAGTCCCTTTTTTTAATTGAAGTTTTTGTTGAACTGAATTTTTGTTTGGATTGAATTTAGGACAGCATGGTATACATTTAACCTCTTACATAGTGTTGACTTGGCTGAGGATTTTTTTATTATTATTATTTTTAAAAGAAGTAAAACTGAGTGCATTGAGTTTATTGTGTGCTTTGACTTTATTCCTTTTTGGCTGCTATATTTGCCTTGTGGAAGTTTGATTGGATAAGCTTTGAATTCAAACATTTTAAACATAAATAAATAGCTCCCCATGTGGCACAATGGGGGTGAGGAAATCTAAGTGTACTTGTATCATATCCATAAAGTCATTCCCAGGATGATGCAGTTAAACGCACTTACAATACTTCAACTTCAGCTCTGGTTTGTGGCCCAGTGTTCTTCCATTTTCCACAGTCGTTAAGTTCCTGAGCCTCTCCTGATGTCCCTTTGTTGAATAGACAACTGTCGCTTGGACCTATTGGAGTTTTGGTGTTGCACTAACCTGAGGCTTCCTTAAAATATTGTCTTGGATGAGTTTTAGCTTTCTTCTAAAATCTTTTGAGTTGAATGTTTTGAGTTGAATGTTGTTCTACTGTACTGACCTGAACTGAAGAAACAGTCTTTGGTAAATAGTAAATGAGTTGAACTGAATTGTACAGGATCAATGATCTCAGTATCTGCCTGCTTGAAGTTCATTGCGTGATCTGAATTTTATTCCTTTGTGCTTGCTCCAGTGAGTATTCATGATATTTTGCTTTTTGTAGAAATAAGAGTTAATGTGAAAGACACATTTTGACGCAAGGTTTGACTGATCAAACTTGACTGGACATTGAGTTCAACTTCTCAAGCAGAAAATGTCAATTATGCTGTAAACTTTTGTGTTTTCCTGTGGTTTTATTCACTTTTGGCCCTTTGTGCTACTGTGTTACAACGTTGTCTCCAAAAATGTTAGAATAATTATTTAAAAATGGGATTTGAACCGTGGCAGATGGTCAGGGATCAGCACAACCCACATTATTTATTGCATGACCTATTCTGTAAAACATGGTGACTCCTAGTCCTCCATTGGTGGCTTGCTCTAGGAGTGAATTAAATGTTAAGAATTCATGACAAATCATGACCAACTTACTACAAAGTTGTTAAAACATTTTTAGCAAACCACACTGGCAGTAAAATTAGTAGGTCCAGGGAGGAACAATTAAACCTTACTCCCTCCATCAGCTTCCCCATGCTCATATTGAAATCAGTTACTGTAATTTTCCTTTCCCTCAAAATAAATCGTGCTATTTGTTGCATTACCGTCATATCAGTGTACTTTCAGATGGAGTTAGCCCTATGAGAGAGCGATTGCAGAGCTCTTTCCTCCTCTTCCTCTCTTCTGATCCTGCCAACACAGGGGGCAAGCAATTAAACTCCTCGTTGGATTGAGGTTATCTCTGTGTCCATGACACAAGCACAACAAACAGAGTCCCACTGCAGGGCTACATAAACAAGACGTGCCATGGGATGTTTGCTGCCTTTTAGGAAGCAGCTATCAGCACATAGAGGAGATCAGGGGAGACCCACCCCTCCTCTCACATCGCTATGAACAATACAGATTAACCTCAACAACACCCATGGCTGATTAAGTGGCTCTGGAGGGCCCTGCTGCTGTTTTGGGGGATGACTACTCTGGTAAAAGGCATGCCAAAGGGCAACATTTTAAAAGCCTAAATAATGAAGAGCAAACCTGTGGCCCTCTCATTACTGCTCCTGTGATTGTTTGGAGATGTGGAGCTGTGCAGCAGAGTAGCAGTGGGGGTGCCTATGCTGTTATCTAACGCAAAGATTGAAGCAATTTAGATCCAATCTCTCTCTCAGGGCTCTGACCTATTGCCTGCTCAGCTGGGAGGATATTTTTCCTTCTGGAAACAATGACCAGATCATTTCCATTGGTTTCCTGGAGCTCAAAGATGTACATAAAGAGAAGTCATCTAACTTCTGAGTTTTTGGAAATTATTAAATTCTGGTCCTTGTTCAGCGTCCATTTAGAAAGGACTGTCATAGCTACTTGTTTTATTTTATATTATTTGTTTCAATCTTAGTTTTGTTCACGCAGGCCAGATGCTCCATTTACAATCTCACTCACAATAAATCAAAACAAAACCCAACACATGAGCCCTAACTACTTCTACAAAATACTTCATCACTGAAGCAATTTTACAAGGCAGACTTAATAATACCAAACCAAACCAAAAAAAAATAATAAAACATGCACCAGTTGGAATTGCGCCCTCTGGCCTCACAGTTATTTTCCCTATTATGAGCCAACAGTTATGTCCCCGCTTTTCTGTCAGTTGCCTGTTTTTAGGCAAGCTGCAAGCCCAGAGAAAGCCCCATGCTGGCCCATAGTGGTTTTCCTCATGTGTGGTAAACTACCTGGGCCAAATCACACAACAGGGGACTTCACAGCTACACTATGCACAACTGCCATATCTGGCTCAGCAGTCTGTCCCATTACTCTCTCCAAAAGTAATGTTTCTTTGGCTTAATGATAATAATAATAATAAAAAATATCTAGACACAGATATATAATTAAGCAGGTTCTGCTTTCTCACATGAACCTGAGACCCAAAGCTTTTCACTTACTTTTTTGAATCACCATCTTTGGGAAAAAAAAAAAAAAAAAAAAAAATCAGATGGCATATGGTGGATGGCAGGGCTTGTTGTTATGGGTGTTTAGTTTCTCTCACCTGTGCCAACTTGGTATTTACTGTGGAACTGGTTGCACCTAAGGAGGGAGAAAGGTGAGGTAGAGGGTATGTCAGTAACAAGCAGTGCGGTGAAGGACTGTGTCAAGGATTAGCATGATTTGTGCTCGTATCACCTGCTTGCTCAAAGAAGTGCACCAAAAATTGTAGTCTGTTCTGTGGGATTTTGTTGGCTTTCCCTGCAACTCTCATGAACAGATCCAACTATTTTGTGTGGATAACATGTTGAACATATGTTTGGCTTTTATGTACATCCTTGAAGATTCACTGCATTCTCTCCCTTAATTAGGGCTGTGGTGTAAATGTCAAAACGTGATCTTGCCTGCATGTCAGACAGTGGTGGACTGTTTGCAAATGAACACTGATACATATTCACAATTATTTTAGGAATGAATGAATAAAGAAGCACGACTGAAGTGCTCTGATCCGCTGGGCAATTTTTAATAGACCATTTCTGGAGCAAAAGAGGCTGTTTTGAAGATTTGAACAATTTTTCAGACACGTAGGGTCAACATAATTAACACAATTTTTTGTTATATAATTTTTAAAATAAATGATGTGATAACTAATCACATTGGGGCGTTCAACAAGCCTGTAAACCAGCCTCTTCTGCTCAACAAAGTACAGAGGAGAGTGTGTGTGTGTGTGGGGGGGGGGACTAATAGATGATAAGAAAATACACAGCAGACCTCAAATTGCCGAAGTGGCTCTCCACCATTTTCATTCATACATTTCATACATCACAAGCAAGGTTGTAGACGGGAGAGAACAACAAGAGTAGGTGCCCTAACGTAACTTTCTGGTCCAACTGGATATAGGTGCTACAAGACAGTGCTATGAAGTAATGCAAAAAGTGCATAGAGTAGACAGAGAGTTTTTTTTTTTTTTTTTTTTTTTTTTTGAAACAAGGTGTTCAGTAAAGAGCTTGGTCTTTACTCTTTTTCTAAAGATTGAGAGGGACTCTGCGGAACGAGTGAAGTTTGGTAACTCGTTCCACCACCGGGAAACCACATAAGAAAAGAGTCTAGCTAAAGACTTAGGACCTTTTGCAGGTGGCAACACCAGGCGCCGTTCCTGGGCAGGGCAAAGTAAGTATGAAGAGGGAGAGATTAACTACAACAGAGTTAACTAAACATGAGAGAATCTCTTTGCAAGAGAGGGGCCCATACAGTAAACTGAACCCGTGAACACCAACACAAACCCTGCTGCTGTTATTCTATCTCCCGCTCTGTTTCACTCACAAGGACATGCACGAACACCACCTGGTTTAACACTACCTGGGGAGCAACAACAGGACTCTTGCTTAAGCCGCCTTTTTTTTCAGCTGCAACAATTCATCTAGACTGAATATGTGGCACCGAGCTCTTTCCTTGTCTACCTTTCTAACCACACTGCTCACAAGGAACATGTATTTTTTAAATCAATTTCTACACTTTTTAAGGCATTGAGACAGATAACCACACCATAGTAGACACATTGATAGTTTTATTTGTCTGACTTTACGGCAAATATCCTAACAAAACACAAAAACGTGGGATAAATCCATACTGGATAAAGCTTCAGAACATTATATTATTATGGTTCTAACGGATGTTGTGCTTTAGGCTGGTATCCAGTTAATCCACATTAGAAGGTGACTGTTGAAATGGTGTCAAGGAAAAAAAAAACAGGAATCAAACATGACACACATATGTACAAGGGACAAACTGGCAAAGACTGAGGGGAACACACAGACCTAAATACACTGGGTAGGGAGAACTAATGAGACACAGATGAAAACAATCATGCAATTACACAGACGGGAAAGCACAGGAAGTAAAGCAAAATATGACACATAAGGTAAATATTTCAACAAGGAGGGAGGTCTGAAGGAGGGACTTAGGGGCAAGTGGTCAGTGAGCTGAAGAATGGACTGGACAGGGAACCTCAGGCAGTCAGCCTGATAACTGGGCATGGACAAAGTAGGGCACCTCAGGCGGATGGCCTGGGGACTTGATAATGGCAGAGCAGGTGACCTCAGATGAGAAGAATGACACCGGAGGTCTGTCAAGAGGCTGGGTGCGAAGGTGGAATGGCCTAGGAGGTCTGGCCAATAAAGGCGGAACCTCTCAGAAGATGGTTAGGAGGTCGACAAAGGCAGAACCTCTGAGGAGGACATAGCCTGATCGCTGCCACAGTGTTAATAATTTCCTCATACTCTTCAGCATTGAGAGTTTTCCTTAAGAAACACCTCTAGGCCAGGAGAGAGAGAGAGACATGGCTAGCTTGTGGTAAAGGTGGAGTTTGAATTTCAAGTTGGCCACCTATGCAAACTTTCCTTTCCAGGCTGATCTCATTCCCAGGTCATCAAATACGTAAACATTTTGTACGTCCCTCCTGATGTCATACAGATGCGCAAGTTACTCTGTAGCCCTCCTGGGCAGCACTTCCACCCAGGAGACCAGGGTTGGTTTCCCATTTGAAGCGAGATAGCACTATCAAAAAGTCCCAGGAGGTGGATGATGACGGTGGATGATGAAGACATAGATCTATTTTGTTGACATAACAGGGCTTGTATCAGTGAAGCAGGACCTCATTCAGCTTAAAAGACCGCAGAGTATGTCTTACAGATTGAAGCATTGCAAGTCTGGTGTCCTACCTTGTCCAGACCTGTCAGCTCTCCCATTTTTTGTGGGATTCTCCAGTATTTTACCCTCTTACCCATACTTAATGAGGACCAACTTGGTCAAAGTCATGCTTTTTATAGTATGCTACACACATTTTAGTGTATCACACAAAAGGAAAAGCGACAAATCTGCCAAGCATAAATGCACCCAAGAGGCACAAAACCATTCTCCAGCACTGTCTGTATTTATACTACCTCCCATCCAATTACACAATCACCCTCTACAACCACATTTCTGAGAAAGTTTGGACACTGTGTTTA
Organism: Chaetodon trifasciatus; assembly: GCA_037975065.1. NCBI lineage: Eukaryota > Metazoa > Chordata > Actinopteri > Chaetodontiformes > Chaetodontidae > Chaetodon > Chaetodon trifasciatus. The sequence continues at coordinate 7,078,733 of JBBMOE010000026.1, read as the reverse complement.
AAATGTAAATAGAAACAGAATGCGATAATTTGCAAAACACCAAAACTCCATATTTAATTGAAAATAGCACAAAGACGACATATCAAATGTTGAAACAGGGAAATGTAATTGTTTTTGAAAATTCTATCTTCATATACAATTTGATGCCAGCAACATGTTTCAAAAAAGTTGGCACAGGGTCATGTTTAGCACTTTGTTGCATTACCTCATCTTTTAACAACACTGTAAGTGTTTGGGAATTGAGGAGGCCAATTGCTGTCATTTTGAAAGTTTTCACAATCTTGCATGATTAACAATTTTACCTGTTTAAATGTTCAGAGTCTCCTTTGCATATTTTACATTTCATAATATGGCAAAAATTTTCAATGGGCTCCAAGTCGGGACTGCAGCTAGGTTAGTTTAGCACCCAGACTATTTTACAATGGAGCCATGCTGTTGTAATACGTGCAGAATATGGTTGGGCATTGTCTTGCTGAAATAAGCAAGGACTTTCCTGAAAAAGATGCTGTCTATTTGGCAATATATGTCGCTCCAAAATCTGTAGGATTCACCATTAATGGTGCCTTCACAAATGTGCAGGTATTTTCAATCAAATACGGGGTTTCAATGTTTTGCAAATCATCTTTTTTTTCTATTTACGTTTTACACAGCATTCCAACATTTTTGGAAACAGTGTTGTAGTATCAATTACCTCACGTCCCAGTAGTCACTCTCAAAATCACAATTGCATCATAATGTATAAGTAATGTATACATTTCCTTCAGAACACATAATTGTAGTTACATAATATAGGAACTACTTAACCCAATCCTTGTTGCTCTGCTATTTTAAAGCAAGTGGTGCCTAGTGGTGATTTTAGGATTCACTGCCTTGTCTTAATGCAAGGTGTGTGTGGACAGTGATGAGGGTGGTGGGACCGCCCAGGGCAGGATGCCAGAAAATTTCTTTTATTTTCAAATCCCAATATTGCTTCAGTGATCTGTCCAGTTCTGTTTGTAATCTGAAATTCAAAGAAGAGACAGTGTGTACTAAGTAAAGCAAACAATTCGATTTGTTTGCTAAGATTTTTTAAATATTAAATGTGTCAGTTTAGAAAAGCAATAGAATTGAAATAAAACATAAAATACATGTTGGGATTTGGTCGGGGCAGATTTTGGTTATTAGCAGATAGTTATTGACACAGATTAACACATTAATATCAATAAAATTATTATTCTGAATTCATCATAAACAATAATGGGGCATCATCCAGAGATCAGGGACCAATAACCAAACAATGGGGTATAAAAGGGTTGTTCACTGAGAATGCCAATGTTTAAAATACAATTTTATATTTATCAGGTGAAGAGTGAATGGTAGAGAGAGAGAGAGAGAGAGAGAGGGAGGCAAGATGGAGGACATGATGGTGCCATTGGCTACGTCACAAGAGCAATGAAGCTTACAGTAACACGCTAGCATTAACTGTCTCTTGCCCAGACAAAAGCCTCTTTCTTACTCGAGAAGACTTTGGGAGGGATTAAAGTGTGTTTCAGTCCGTCCAGTGCGTCCAGTGTTTCTTTGAGCTCAGACAATGACGAGGGCCATTGTGTTACTTCATTGGCAGTTCAACATCGACTTAATTGAAACAGAGCAGGGCATAGATGTTATCTATGTCTTGAAGAAAATGGTTAATCCATGTCGTCCTTCTACAGGCAACTGTGAGATCACCGGATATTGAACAGCTGATCTATCTGAGGACCCAAATGTGTTCTGGGAACACAGTATGTTACTCATTCAGGAAGTAAAAGGACTGTTGCCTTGGTTATTTTAAGTACAAATTTTTGATTAGGAACAATAAACCTCCTGTAGCAACTTCATGTTGCAGTAAAAAGGCAAGGTGGAGCAGAGAGCGTTGTTTCTTATATCCTTGATGATGTCATGGCTGTGTCATGGGGATTTCCCTGAGTTCTGGTGGGTCTTGTCCAGTGGGAAACCAGGAGTGGGATTCAAGCCAAACCTGCACTTAAGTGTGATTTGCAAGGCCTGGATGGATTTTGGCATTATTACTTTATTCTGAGTTCTGAGTTTATTATCAGGCTATGGATTCTACATGTGGGCCTTTGTTTAGACTTTTGGCTTCACATGCAGGCTGTTCATTGTTCATCCACATGATATGGTCCAATTGATTGATAATAATTTAATTTCCTCAAATACTGCTTCATCTAGAAGTCAGAGTACTTTACAATAAATTTCCTCAGAGGGGTCCTCCACACTGAGAGCTATGTCTGGTCTACTGCTGGGGGTGCTGAGTCGGGGGGTGCCCCCTGTGGTCATAGTCTGCGACTCCTCTCAGTGTGGACGGCCCCAAAGTTGGCGTTTTCCTCGATCCTCAGTGCCTTGCCATGTCTCACTACTGTCAGTGGTGAGAGGGTGTGTCTGTATGTGTGTGTGTATGCATATGCATATGTGTACGTGTGTGTGTGTGTGTGTGTGTGTGTGTGTGTGTATGCGTGTGTTTGTGTGTGTAGTTGTGTGTGTATATATGTACATACGGAGGGTGGCAGGGATGGGTTTTCTGTTTTTCTGTTTTTCTTAATGTTTTTAATTGTTGTGAAGCACTTTGTGTTGCATTTTATTTGTATGAAAAGTGCTATATGAATAAAGTTTGATTTGATTTGATTAAATATGTTGGAACACAAGGCACACACCATACATATACAGCACAGGAGCATTCCGATAGCAAGATACTGAGAGATTCCTGGAGGACTGACTCCTCAGTCCCTCTGATGTTGTCATGGGTTTTGATACCCTTGTGGCCAGCACCAACATCTTCCAACCAAGAATGTCATGGACTGTAATTGTGTTTTTGCCCTCTCTTCTGTCAGGAGGTCAGTGGTTAGAGTGGTGGTCAGGTCTGGGCATGAAAGGAATTGAGTTATCGTGTTAATTGTTATTGTCGGCCTCACAGGATCTGATGTCAAACAGATGTCCATTTTAGAAAAGTGAGAGATGAAACAATTAAGAAAGAAGGAAAATAGTGTTTGGAAAACCAAAGTTTTAATTAAGTATAGAAAAAAAAAGATGAAGACACAGAAGACAGTCATAAATAACATGTTACACATTTCACTACAGTAAGTCCATGTACTAGTCCATGTGGTCCATGGGCCTTTTTATTGTAGCTGAAACATTATTAGGTTACAGGCTACCTTGCTGCAGGGGTACTGCATGAGACCAACATTAAACCTTACAAAATGTAAAGGTGGTGTAGCCTAGCCTATCTATTGGAGCCATTACAAAACATTTCTTCATGTTCTCATACTCATCTACACCAGACAAGGAACTGTGCGTGCACTCAACAGGGCAACTCTGACCTTGACGCTGCCTCCCTCCATAAAGTTTAGCACTGATATGAAAGGAGCTCCTTAGCAACACTGATGAGCCTTATCCCTCTACAGCAGCCAATGTTCCTAAATTTTGGCTGCCCATGTGAGGAATACCAGAGTTTTTGATGTATTTGATAACTACTTTAAATTTATTGAAAGCAGCAATCAGAGTTTTAACACAATCACTCTTGATTCTTAGGAACTTCCTGAAAACTTCAGACTTGGCCAAAAGCTCTATGAGTGATCTGCTCATCATTGTCCTTTACTCTGCATTGCAATTTCCAAATCTAACTCTGACTCCATTGTTGGATTTGAATATTGGTGGCTGTACCGTGAGTTTTTCACCCACAGTCCACACATACCATGCACTAGTGAGTTGGCTGCAACTGTAATAGTGTAATGTTGTTGTGCTATATTATAAACAGGGCATCATACATCTTGGAAGTATTCTGTGGATTGAAGCAATTTATTTTGAATGTGGATTAGCATTTCCTCTGTCATGCAAGCTGTTATTGAACCATTTGAAGTACATGCATGTCTGTGGCCTCTTGAAATGTTACACTCTGAAGTTTTAGCCCCAGCAGTCAGAATCAATATAAGTACTACTGGCATTGAGTAATAGAAGCTTGAAATCAATAACAATACCCCAGAAAATGAATATTTTACATTACAAAAAAGGCCATTTACTTATTATCCACCTTTTTATTTAAGACAACTATATTTATGCTTTCATTATTTATTTTAGGTCATCTATACTTATATTTAGCCTATCTATCTTTACCGTGTACTATATTTATTATTTCAAGCCCTATGTAATATCTGTATTTGCACTGAAGTCCTTGTTTTGGCTATAAAGTTACCCGCTGAAGTGGCATACGCTTATTTTACAAATTTCATTGGCTATATGAAATGTCATGTCATCTGCACCATTGATTGCAGTTGACTTCACCTGAAAGAAGAGAGCCATGCACTTCCCAAATTGGACTCTAGTTAGCTATTGTAGGGTGGGCAGGACATGGAAACTCATAATTGGTCAGGTGAGGGTGAACTGAAAAGTGCAGCAGCCATTTTGAAACCAACATATTTCCTAGACGTATACTGGAAGATATGATAGCTAATTTGAAATGATGCAACAGCTTTCTGTGGATTGTTATAGTGTTTTGGATGAAATGCTTTCATCAGTATGTTCATTTGAATTTGTTTACATTAGTATACTGGGTTTCATGTTCAAGTTACTTCCCTAAAAATGGAAATGTTTCTGGTTATTGCTCAAAGTATTGCAAGCATTTTATTTTATGAACTACACACCTTACTTGCAGTGGCTGTATTACTCATTGATTCATGACTTTCCTCTGGAAGACGCTGAGAGCATGTACACGAGAGAAACCCAGTGAATGTCCTTTTTCTCCACAAATGCAGCTGATGTTGCTGCTGGTCAGCAAATAAATTGTTCAGACACATTCCTGTGAAGTATATTATTTCTCTCTTTCTACACATCACAATGCAGTCAGACCCACTAACATAACCAACCAGCAATCAACTACTAGAACAGACAGGAGAGAATATAAACAGACTTTAAAAAAAGACAACAGAATGACTGATGTATTCATTCATATAAAAACTGCCTATTTATATAAAAATGACACATTTTTTCTATTTTTTCCAGTCCTGCTCCAGTCACATGATGAACAATGAAACTGACTCCCATCCTGCAGGAATCCCGCAACAATCCTGTGACCCACAGAATTCCCAGAAAAAATGTCAGCCTCTACATGACATTTGACCATCACTTCATCATATACATTTGTGTGTTATAAGCAATCACCTCTCAATTCAGCTCTAGCCCAGATGTGTTTGTGTGTGGGGGTGCATGTATGCATTAGAGAAAGAGAATCACCCACTGTCATTCTCCAAGGACAATAGTGTTGTAGGGGATGATTTATGAGAGTCAGAACACTTATCATAGCATGATATATACATTCCACTCTGAAAAAAAGAGGCCAGTACTTTACCATGACCTGCAATGTATCTTTCTGTAGCATTTTGACATTTCACTTAAGACAGTTATCCAAGGCTGTGCATATTGGTGTGCAGACTGCAGCAAGATGTTTGCCCTGTCACATTGCATGATCTGAAATGCGCAATAACAGATTGCAACAGATCCCACTGCTCTGGTCCCTCTATCTTGGGTCTCCTCTGAGAAGTGAGTCAACACAAACAGAAAAGGAAGCCCCCCCACCACATGCCACAAAAATAGAAAACATTATTATTGATGCTTTTTCATTCACAATACAAGGGTTGACAGTACAGATGTAGCCATTACAGAAATCCCAGTTTTCTTGAGATGCTGCTTGTAACTGTGGGTTCTTGCAGCACTGCTGCTCAAGGGAAAATTCAAATTTTGTTCTTTTTTCAGCTGTCAAAATGCACAAGAGACAATATGGCAACCAGTTGAATGAGAAAGAGATTTGTGTTGCAGTGTTCTCGTTCAAATTTGAGGACTGGTTAAAGCCACATCACGAAAAAACTACAGCTCTGATATAGAAATTTTGCTGTTGTTTTCGTAGTAATAAGGTTACTATTATATTAATTTTCCATACAGAAAACTTTATTCAATCAGTGATGATTGATTACTAATTAATGTGACAGATAATTAGAATAATTGGGTTTAAAAGTACTATAAAGACTTTTCACAATTAATGAAGGAGAAATTCTCTCTCACATCCTGTGTTGAAAACCACGTCGAATTTTGTTGTCATTAATTGCTATGAATACAGGTGATCTTTCCACCAATGGTATGTATCCTTTGATATGCAGGATCTTTCTATTATTTTTCAATGTGCAAGGCAGTTCAACAGACTTCTATAGACAGCCCGTTCTCACTCCCAACTCATCAAATGATGAAAGAGTGAGAAAAGTCCACCTCTGGAGGTGGTTGGGGTGGTTGAATGTGACAAGCACAGGACTCCCATCTATCCAGGAGACTCATGTCTGGGACAAAAGATCCAAACTTTGTATGTTTCTGCTTGGATTTGAAAATTCCACCTCCGCAGTTGCCACACCAATCCACCACAATCCCGCTTGCTCAAACACATTTATTGCCATTCACGTCCTGTCCACCAGATGCCCTCTGACTTTTTTCTCTTGTCCCAGTCTCCTCACTCCCACATCCATCTACTCTCTCCTCACCTACAATAACCCCTTTCCCTCCCTTTTCAGTCACCGGACTGGACTTTCCCTGCTTACCTGTTTCCTCTCTCCCTCATCAGCGCTGTAGATTTTTAACCAGCCCATTGCAACTCATACTCTGCCAGTTCATTTTTGTTGCTTTGGTTTCGAGCGTCTGTTATCTGCATGTTTACCTTGACCCATACCTACCTGCCTGTCTACTTACCTACATATCTATCTGTACCTGTCATATGTTATTGCATCAATTAATCACTAATTCATCCTGCTGCCTTCCTTCATCTGCATTTGGGCCCAATACTATATCCAAAGTCATCACAGACATAAATCTGCTCTTAGTGATTATCAAAGCATCACCAGACTCATTGTCTCAGAGAGTCCGACAGTAGCTGCTCAATGCATGGCCTTTTACAAAGAGTGGTGGTCAGACAGCATCCACACACATCCAGCATCATGCACCATATATTCACAAGGCCACACCTCATGCAGCCCTCAGCTCCCCTATTAAATATGCTGGAATGGAGGTCCTCAGCAGAATTTGAGGGTGGACATAAAGTTAATTGTTGTTAATATGATAATTGCTTTCTGGAGTATAACATTAAGATTTTAGACAATGATCACTGAGGTAAGCAAGCTTCAATTCCAGTTGATTTTGAAACCAATGTTAGTTAGCTACACCACTGATTGGTAATTTAATGTTTTTAAGAAAAAATATAGCATATAAACGGCACCTTGTTTTATAGAGCAAGCAGTCTTCAATGGTAATCCTGTGTGAAGTGTCCACTTGTTCTCTTCTATATATTATCTTTTCATTTACCTGAAACTATATCTCTTAACATGACTTTAGTCAGCTGATACAACCCATGAGGTTAATGTCTCTCAGAATTAAACAGTTCCGTAATGTAAACTTTTCAGTTTCATTGGTGCAGCCACTGAATCTGACCAGGCTGTGATGTTTTTTGCTTGACCTACTTCTCCATCCTGCCTCAGCTGCTTCAGATGAGTCTTAATTAGCAGCCAATTGAGAAATTTAACAACATCCTCAGATCATAAAGTGGGAAGTGCAGCAGATATTTAACATGTGAAGGCTTTAAACACTTGCATGCCACTCAGCTGGAACATAGTTAGAAAAGCAGGACTGGATGGGGATGTGTCAAACATTTGGGCACTTTGGTGGGCTTGATTGATCTGGGCCTCTGAGAATTTCTGATGTATTTTGGGACTTCCAGTGCAGAGAGGACTGTGGCATGAATGCACAGTCACACAGCATCAACAGATGTTCTTTTTGTGCTTGGATTTCTCAATGTAGCAAGTTGATGGAAACTGCACTCTTACTTTGAAGAGATGTCCCTCTTTTATCGATATACAATACTGCTCTGAAAGGCAAGTTTTATTATTCAAGAGCAGCACATACAAAAACAAAAGAACACAAAACTTCAGATTTCTCCCCCCTGACATGATGTATTTGAATGTCTTTTCTAAGAACTACTCTGTTGCAGCCACTATAGCATCTGACAGAAGGAAACAAAATGTCTCTGGTTTCCATTAATGGATCATTTTAAAGCTCTTTACCACCACAGTCCATTAAGTCTTAAAGGCATTTTCAACATCAGAGAGGCTAAAGAAGTGATAAGCAAAAAGTGGGGGGTGTATTGTTTTGTTATTGTAATTAAAAAAGTAGCTTCTAGTGCTCTTTAGAGCGGTTTGAAAGGTTTTATCACTGCCTCAGGGCCACAGCACCTGAGCAAGTACTAGAAAGAAAGTTCTGTTATTTTACAGCCTGGATCTTATTTTTGCTATCATTCCTCTGTGTCACGATAACACTTTACCTAACAGATTAATTGCTGAGATGTAGTGCTACAGTGAGACCACTACACAGGACATGCATGGGCTGCACGGTTATGGCATTGGAATCAAAAAGTGTTTTCTAAGTGGTTTTAATCCAGTTATGAAAAACACTTATTTGAAAGGAAAAATTAAGTTGAATGTTCCCAAACATCCTATTTTAATCATTCATCACATTTCAAAATGGCATGCACACCCAATTATGGCAAGTATTGTAGGTGAAAGTTAAACCAGGAAGTAGCTCTGCAATACCGTAGAAATGTATGCCTGTGTTCAATTCAAAATAAGTTGTGGTATAACAACATCATGTCCGTCTTTACTGAGAGAAGACAGTTATTATCCACAAGACCAGTAAAAATTGGTTGTCAGTAATGTCTAGTCTAGTAGTAAGACTTGATGGTTACCAGTATGTTTCAGAACTGATTTCAAGATTTTGCTGATTAGCTTTAAAGCACATTGTGGTTTAGCTCCCAGTTATATTGATGAGTTTCTGCTTTCCTGTGAGCTAGAGTGCAGCCTCAGATATTCATGCAGGGCTTTTCTGGCTGTTCCTTAGTCCCTGCTCAAGACTAAAGGTGACCGGGCCGTTACGGTCAGAGCACCTCAGCCCTTGAACTCCCTGCTTTAGAATCTGAGGCATGCAGATTCAATGGCATCTTTTAAATCACTTTACAAACCTTTCTTTTCAAAAAACCTGTACATGTAACAGCAGTGACTTCACACTGTCTGCTGTGCCTTCATTGAGACTTGGGTCAGTCTACATGATTTGGTCCAAATTTAGCCCGATTTTGTTGTGGCCGATTGTGAACAAAAATTGGTCGTCTGTACTCATGTAGTGTGACATGACCTGTCATGCGGCGTCTGGAACACCCTACAACACCCTGACAATGTGACATCCCCCCGACATGTTCCTGAGCGTTAACCAATCAGGTGCTCTCTCCAGAGCGCAGTCAGGTAACGACGGCGAGGAAGAGGAGGAGGAGGGATGGTAAGGTTCCTGCTGTCAGGTGGGACAACTAAAGAGAGGAAATATTTGTTGAGCTGTGGCAACAGTACCCTTGCCTGTTAGTCGTTTCCTCGAGGGAGGAGGACCGAGCCAAAAAAGACAAACGTTGGCGAGAAAGAGCAGAAGCTTTTCATCAGCCTGGCAGGGAGCTGCTGTGCAGTTACAACACTATCTCTGGTCCTAGCTGCAGGAATATGTTTACCATTACTAATTCCAGATCTAATGTTAAAGTAGCCCGTTTGATGCCGCCAACACAGCCAAGTCTGCTCCATGCAAAATAAATAACTGTGGACATAAAATGACTATGTGAAACTCGTACTTGTCCTAATTGTTATTCAGATGCTGCCCAGTACATGTATAAATAATGACCAAATGGGCCAAAGTTTACACCTTCTCTTGCATTTGATTTTAATGTAATAATGCATCCACAGCCATTTTCTCTTTCTTTACAAGACCACCAGCATTAAACACAATGCTTCTGTCAGTTTGATTAACAGCTGCTTCACCCACCTCCCCAATGACATCTGATGTCGTGGGTGATTGCAAGATAAGATCTGCTGGTCAATCGGGGTTATACGTCTAGTCTTCCCAGTCACCCAACCAAGACACGGCACGAGTTTCTGGCAGTGTGACTGTTAAATCTGACACGGTGACCATTGTCTAAGAGTTCACGTTCCCCGGGCACTCATGATCAAACACCAAACATACAAGCAATTGTTGATAGTTCCAGTTCAGGTCCTGTATTGTGTTCTTTTGCTGCTGTCATTGTTACTGTGGTGGTCCCCACCGGCCTACACGCATGTACGCACAAACACACATGCACACACACACAGTTAGGTTTTCATCACTTTTGGGGACATTACTAACTCTAACTCTAACCCTTACCCTAACCTTAACCTAATCTTAAAATGACCTTAACCTTAACCCCAGTCTTCACCCTAAAATTTAATGATTTACATTATGGGGAGCTGCATTCTGGTCCCCACTAGTGAGGTGAGTCCCCACAATGTGACTGTGTAAACAGATTTATGTCCCTGCAACCCGAGTAATTCATAGCCACACATAAACACACACACACACACACACACACACACACACCCCTCTGGTCAAATATCTGTGAAATATCCCCATATATATTCAGTGCTATATATAAGGTGGCCATATACCAGAGAAATAAATGAACCGCTAACTCAAAGGGACTGTATGTTCAATGGTCTTTCATCATAAGCGATAAAGCTAAAAGAAGAATTGTTTTTTTTTGTTAATGCAGAAAAAGACAGACGATTAATTCTCCCATATACTGTATATATGTATATACATTTCTTGAAATGCACTGTGGACTGAAGGTAAATTTAAAATATACAGCACTTAAGCATTTATAAGCTCAGTGTTGTTGGTTCCACAATACTGATGTTAACCAGAGAGTTTCATTTGTGTTTCAATTTTGTGTACTCAATCTATTATAATGGTTTTATCATTCAGTGATTATTATCACAAAGTAGCGAATGAACATCCGCAAAACTTGGGTGGCTGAGATATTCAGTAATTTAAAAAAAAATTAACAATCCAGGAACTCTGCCAGGAGATTTTCTTCATCAGCGTCTATTCTATTGCACCATCTGTTAGAGTCGAAAATAATTAGCTCTACAATTACCTGTGAATATATAAGGCCCACTTCATTCCATGTAGTCATGATTGCCACATCATGTTTTTTTATTCTTTAATGTTACCTGTACACATTTGTAGAGAATGACTGTGGGGAATGTAAGATGCTCCACAGAGATTTTTCTGGAGATGAGAGTAAATTATTTCATTCAGAACTGACTGAATCTCATTTTGAATTAAAGCCCAAAACTTTTCAAATAAGATGTAAGTTGTTTTACGACAAACTTGCAGTAGAGAACAGTTATTTACCTTGAATAACCCCCTAAGTCTACAGACACTCATGCCCACATATAAAGCAGATACAAGCGATGGACATAAGTCTGTAATGGAAGAATGCAATCAAATGCAGATAAGCAACATAGTCTGAGATGAAGTTGCAAAGTCAAGCTATAAAGTTTTAAATTCATCAGCATTAGTTTTCAGATGCCAATAGTAATAATTTGATGGTGGATAGGGCAACAGTTGCAGTTGCATGAGTCCCCTTCTTTAAAGGATAATTACAGCTTGTTAGAAGCATGCTGAGATCTGGGAAAAGAATTAAAAAAAATAGGTCAAACTTGGCAAACCGTGCTGCTAAATTGTTAGAAAGGCAGTTAACAAAGTTCCAGGTTAAAAATAAAAGATAAAAAAATATTGAAAGGTTGCCCAGAATAACAGATTGGATCTTTCAAGTTGAGAGAGTACACTCTTGGGATTTCATTAATAACTACTACTAACTTCTATCAAACTTGGAGAATATTTTAGAAATCAGGAACCATGCTGCATAATGGAGAGATTTTAATCTTTGCTCCCTGTCAGTCATCAGTAATAAAGCATAATTAAAAAAAAAAAAAAAAAAAAAAAAAGATTAGAAACAAATACTTTTTGAAAGACAAGTTTGACAGATTGAGTATCTTTATACATCAAATACATTGTTTGTCACTTTATTTCTATTAATAATGGTGTATGAAATATTGCATGCAATTCATTCTCAGTCATAAAACTATTATGAAAGCTTGCATCCGAATTAATTTCATAAACCTTATTGACTTCATTCAAACCAATTTTGAATTTAACTGTCAAGATATCGTCAATCAAAGCACTTTTACTAGGGCAGTCAGAAAAATAACTTGTGATAACTTTGATTTTCAATTTGTATTTTGATTGAAAAATGATAAACATTTATTGGGACATGACACATGACGGAAATGTCAATCAATCTGAGGAAATGCCATGACTTCTACTAATTCAATGTATTCTTCTGAATCATTTGATACCTTCGCAGAAACGATTTAATTTGATGAAACTCTGGTGACATTCTTCCAATATCCTCTCCCTGTACTGAAGCATATACTGTAATTTCTAAATCCTGAGTCTGTCAGTGGACCTGGCCCTGTTTGAGAGTCTGCTAGTGTGCTGTGTGGTGGTGCTGGGTCTTGGCAGATGCATGAGATGGTGGAGGGCTCTCACTGAGGTGATTAATCAAAGCTGACATTTGGATGGAAATGAGCTAAGTTGGAGGGCTCATCTCTGTAATAACAGGGCACTGCAGAACCATTGTCCAAAGTACAGAATTTAACTTGCATAAAGTAACAAAAAGTGAAGTCACAACTGCGTCATATCAGTTGTAGTGTAACGGATTAGTCCAATCTGCTCATTGGTAAAATGAAGAGTATTGTCAGTAAACCATTTAAATAGAGTCCAAATTTGGTTTAGAAATTAACACTCTTTGTTATCAGATGACATCATTTAAATGTAATTAATGTTTCCGACTGATAAAGAAAGAAGAAGCAGCAGGTTTCAAGATTTGTTGATCATTATCTATGACTTAGTTTTCCAGTTTTATAAATTAAATCAAATATACTAGCAGACAAAAAATAAACAAAAGCAAGCTACGGAGCAAGTCATTTCACATAACAGCAATAATAAAAGTAAAGGTAATATGACATAATTAGATGTTGTCCAAGGCACTAACTGAACATTTTCTGGAGCTTTCAGCCACATTTTGTAGTCCTCATCAGCAGATAATTTGATAACATGAAGAAGAAGAAGAAGAAGAAGAAAGAAGAAATACATATTTATGCCACATGATAACTACTGAACCATCTCCATGACATCTTGTGGCCATCATCAGCTGGTGGAGTTTGCTCAGTGGTGACCGAAGGCTCTGGAAAAATTCCACTTAGTGGATTCCGTGCTATTAAAGACATGGTGTATCTCTGTATTTTGACCTATTGAACATATTCAGGTTTGGCGTTTACAGGTGCACAGTGCCGACATAAATCATTGTCCTGGGGACCTTTTTAATGCTGCCTGCTGCCTCCTACAGTAGGCCTCTGGTGGCCATGCAGAGGGATTAGAATCTAAAGCATGGACAAATAGCAATCAAAATGCTTAAAATGAGTTTAAGCGCATAGGTGCCATGCTAGACAGGCAGCGTTTGCACTTTTGGGGAGATTGAATTTGTTCCATAGGACCAGGCTGCAGGATATGATTAATTTCAAACCCACTTTCCACCTTACATAATCACCACTTGCTGTGCTTTTTAGGAAGGCTATTCTGTGGAGTGACAGAGTAAGTGTCAGAGTCACTATGGCTGTGGAGCAAGGAGGTTATTGGTTTGCTGTGCATATAAAGTAGTGTTCCACTGAAAGTGGCCCATCCAAACCTTGGTTCCAATGGGAGATTTTTTTTCAGGAAACAAATCTTAATGTGTACAATAACACTGCTGCGAATCATAGTTTACATGCAGAAGCATCTAGCAACTTGTTGCCAGGCAAAATGCTGACAATGGATTCCGCTTTTACATTGTATGACGGCATGTTTGAACATTTAGTTTCAATGTTTTCACACATTTTTCCTCCCATTGTAAGTTATAGTCATTGTTAGGCAAATTAAACTATTAGTTATAGCTAATGATATTTAAGTTAATAGCAATTAGTGATTTGGCAAGTATAGTTGTGTGCACATCTGGAAACTTCAGAGATATATAAAAATCAGTTTGAATAGGTGGTAGACTGATTAATCGGTTGGCCAATTAATTGGACAGATGTCTGCCTTTTTGAGATAATTGGCATCGGGTGATGCCTACCCTCACAAGGCTGATTACACAATTAATGTATGCAGACATGTCAGAGACAATGCTTTTGTTTATATTTTGAAATATTTCTCTGTGTTCAAGTAAATAACATGGGTATTAAATAAATGGTGACTGGGACCAAAAACAAGGAGATGCTGCTGAGTGATACTGTGTGAACCAGTATAATTTAATAACTATTTATTTATGTAACCTGACAAATTTTTGTTCTCTCTCCTATAAATGCTGTTGTTAAGTGCACTAAAACTTATGAAAACACATAAAATAATATTAGTCTTAATGTTCTGCAATTGTGTCTCATTTGTTAGAATGATTGAATTGTTCTATTTTTGTATATGTAAAACAATAACAACACTATGATCTCAACATTATATTTTGGCCATCAGCCACCCTGCTCTATAAATATTGGTATATTGAAAAGCCTATGACTACAGGTCAACCACAAGTGAAGATACAATGAAAGAGCTCCCTTACAGTCAGTATTATTTGTGGTGTTTTGATCAAACACTGGTCATACATATTGAAGCAGCATTTAGCTTAAAAATCAAACTGAAATACTTTTTTCAGTCTGAATTAGCATTTATGTAAATGTATTTGGAGGTGTGCAGTGACATGTAGTCTTTGTTCAATCAACGTCCTTTTGAGTAATCATGGACATGGCAGTGACTACCATGAGTGGTTTGTGTTTTCCCCGACAGTTTAAGAAATATACAGTACATTGTCTTTAAGTTGACAAATAACCTATGGCATGTGGATCTCATTCACACTCGTCTTTTGTGACAATATTTTGGGATATCAACGACCTGCGAGACGACAAATCACAGAGACTCCGGGGAAGGAGCTAAGAGCAGTTCAAAAGTCCCTATGAAGGACAAGACATCGAGGACGCGTACATCGCCCAGATCGGCGTTACCGGGGCCCCACCCTGGAGCCAGGCCTGGGGTTGGGACTCGCAGACGAGCGCCTGGTGGCCGGGTCTTTGCCCACAGGACCAGTTGAGCGGTACCGGCTAGAGATAGTTGGGCTCACCTCTACGCACAGTCTGTGCTCTGGAACCCAACTCCTTGAGAGAGGCTGGACTCTCTTCAACTCTGGAGTTGCACGCGGTGAGAGGCGGCGAGCTGGTGTGGGCTTGCTTATAGCTCCCCAGCTCAGCCGCCATGTGTTGGAGTTCTCCCCGCTGAACAAGAGGGTTGCTTCCCTGTGGCCTCAGGTCGGGGATAGGTCTCGCATTGTTGTTTCAGGTTACGGGCCGAACAGCAGTGTAGAGTACCCAGCCTTCTTGGAGTCCCTGGGAGGGGTACTGGAAAGTGCTCCAACCAGGGGCTCCATTGTTCTGCTGGGGGACTTCAACACTCATGTGGGTAGCGACAGTGATACCTGGAGGGGTGTGATTGGGAGGAACGGCACCCCCGATCTGAACCCGAGTGGTGTTCTGTTACTGAATTTCTGTGCTAGTCACAGTTTGTCCATAACGAACACCATGTTCAAGCATAAGGGTGTCCATCAGTGCACGTGGCACCAGGACACCCTAGGCCAGAGGTCAATGATCGACTTTGTAGTCGTATCATCTGACCTTCGGCAGCGTGTCTTGGACACTCGGGTAAAGAGAGGGCCTGAGCTGTCAACTGATCACCACCTGGTGGTGAGTTGTATCCACTGGCAGGGAAGGAAGCGGGACAGGCTTGGCAGACCCAAACGTACTGTGAGGGTCTGCTGGGAACGTCTGGCCGAACCCGCTGTCAGGGAGGTCTTCAACTCCTGCCTCCGGGAGAGCTTCGACGAGATTCCGAGGGAGGTTGGAGACATCGAGTCCGAATGGACCATGTTCTCCACCTCCGTTGCTGACGCAGCTGCCCGTAGCTGTGGCCGTAAAGTCGTTGGTGCCTGTCGTGGCGGCAACCCCCGAACCCGGTGGTGGACACCGGAAGTAAGGGATGCTGTCAAGCTGAAGAAGGAGTCCTATCGGGCCTTGTTGGCCCATGGAACTCCTGAGGCAACTGACGGGTACTGGCAGGCCAAGCGTGCAGCAGCTTGGGCGGTTGTAGAAGCAAAAACTCGGGTCTGGGAGGAGTTCGGGGAGGCCATGGAGGAGGACTACCGGTCGGCCACAAAGAAATTCTGGCAAACCGTTCGGCGCCTCAGGAAGGGGAAGCAGCTCTCTGTCAAAGCTGTTTACAGTGAAAGTGGGGAGCTGTTGACCTTGACTGGGGATATTGTCGGGCGGTGGAAGGAATACTTCGAGGATCTCCTCAATCCCACCGTCATGTCTTCTGTAGAGGAAGCAGAGACTGGGGACTCGGGGGTCGGTTCATCCATCACCAGGACTGAAGTCACTGAGGTAGTTTGCAAGCTCCTTGGTGGCAAAGCACCGGGGGTGGATGAGATGTGCCCTGAGTACCTCGAGTCTCTGGATGTTGTAGGACTGTCTTGGTTGACATGCCTCTGCAACATAGTTGGCATAGGCAGTCGGGGACGGTGCTTCTGGACTGGCAGACTGGGGTGGTGGTCCCTCTTTTTAAAAAGGGGGGCCGGAGGGTGTGTTCCAACTATCGGGGGATCACACTCCTCAGCCTCCCTGGGAAAGTCTATTCCAGGGTACTGGAGAGGAGAATCCGGACGATAGTTGTACCTCGGATTCAGGAGGAACAATGCAGTTTTCGTCCCGGCCGTGGAACACTGGACCAGTTCTATACCCTCCACAGGGTGCTTGAGGGTTCATGGGAGTTTGCCCAACCAGTCCACATGTGTTTTGTGGACTTGGAGAAGGCATTCGACCGTGTCCCTCGCATCATTCTGTGGGAGGTGCTCCGAAAGTATGGGGTTGGAGGCCCTCTGTTGAGGGCTGTACAGTCCCTGTACAACCGGAGCAGGAGCTTGGTCCGTGTTGCCGGCAGTAAGTCGGACCAGTTCCCAGTGCACATTGGACTCCGGCGGGGCTGCCCTTTGTCACCGATTCTGTTCATTATTTTTATCTACAGAATTTCTAGGCGCAGCCAGGGGCCGGGAGCCGGCAGATTTCGTCTCTGCTTTTTGCGGATGATGTTGTCTTGTTGGCTCCCTCGAGCCAGGACCTTCAGCACTGCGGCGGTTTGCAGCCGAGTGTGAAGCAGCTGGGATGAGAGTCAGCACCTCCAAGTCTGAGGCCATGGTTCTCGACCGGAAAAAGGTGGCTTGCTCCCTCCAGGTTGGGGGAGAGTTCCTGCCTCAAGTGGAGGAGTTTAAGTATCTTGGGATCCTGTTCACGAGTGAGGGAAGGATGGAGCGTGAGATTGACAGGCAGATCAGTGCAGCAGCAGCAGTAATGCGGTCGCTGTACCGGTATGTCGTGGTGAAGAAAGAGCTGAGCCGACAGGCGAAGCTCTCGATTTACCGGTCAATCTACGTTCCTACCCTCACCTATGGTCATGAACTTTGGGTCATGACCGAAAGAACGAGGTCCCAGATACAAGCAGCTGAAATGAGTTTCCTCCGCAGGGTGGCAGGGCGCTCCCCTAGAGATAGGGTGAGGAGCTCTGTCACCCGGGGGGAGCTCAGAGTAGAGTCACTGCTTCTCCACATCGAGAGGAGTCAGCTGAGGTGGCTCGGGCATCTCTATCGGATGCCCCCTGGACGCCTCCCAAGGGAGGTGTTCCAGGCATGTCCCACCAGGAGGAGGCCCCGAGGAAGACCCAGGACACGGTGGCGCAACTATGTCACTCGGCTGGCCTGGCCTCAGGATCCCCCCGGAAGAGCTGGGGGAAGTGTCCAGGGAGAGGGAAGTTTGGGCGTCCCTGCTCAGGCTGCTCCCCCCGCGACCCGGCCCCGGATGAAGCGGGAGAAAATGGAACGGAATGGAATCTGTCTAAATCTGTGTTAGTGAGCACTTCTCCTTTGCCGAGATAATCCATCCCACCTCACAGGTGTGGCATATCAAGATGCTGATCAGACAGCATGATTATTGCACAGGTGTGCCTTAGGCTGGTTTCTACAATCTCTCCCTCTCCCTCTGGTGTGTCATGCCTAGCCGACCAATACTAACGGAATCCGCTACCGAACGTGCGTGAGTGAGGTCAGCATCAGCTGGCTGGGTTCGACGCGACACATCGCCACCAGCTACAGGGGAATGCTGCTGCTTTTTCTTAGCTTTTTTTTTTCAGCTTTGGTTTGGCTTTGCTTTGCTCCTTCCTGCATTTGGGTGCCTTTGGGTTAGCATTTGTTGCTTGTTTTTGCTGTTTTGTTGTTTTGTTCTTGCTTTTGCTTCTGCTTTCTGCGGCTCTTCTTCCCTGCCTGCTGCTTTGGTTGGAGACTACCCGTAAACATGTTGGGTGTTAAATCCCTTTGTTTTTCATTTTGTTTTTTTCAGTTTACTCTGCCTGTTGACCTAAGTTGTTAATTTCTTTGATTTTGATATTTTGTTTGGGCAGAGGAGTGTTTCTTTTTCAGTATGTGTTTTCATTTCTTTATTAATTCAGTTTTCTTTACTACTCTGGCAGTTGGCAGTTTTATTTTTGTTTAGCTCATGATTTATATTTTCCAGCCAACTGCCTGTTTTGGTTATTTTGGGGTGTTTTGCTTAGTTGTATGGGTGTTGGTGTAGCAGAACTGGCCTCTAAGTGACCCTTCCTTACCCTCTCTGCATTCCTTCAGGAGAAATGGAGTTGTAAAACACCCCAAATTTCAAGAGCTGATTTCTGAGATTTGAACTGTTACAGGGACAGTGCTAAGCTGAACAGAGACAAGATGTCTGGCTCAGAGACATCTCCTCCACACTCTTTCGGGGGAGCAAGAGACACAGACACCTCAACATCATGTTTCCCATGGAGGTGCTAATTCCTTCTTGATAGCCCCATGGGAGATACGGACAATAAAGCTGTCTAGGTGAACCAATGCCAGACCTCAGAGGAATCCACAAACAAAATAATGCTGATGGGTTGTAAATTAGACATTCCTGAAACAAACTGTTTTGTAGATCTGTATGTCTTGTTCTCCAGTATACCAGGATAACCAATTCTCTATGTTTGATCTCACTTTAGATTTTCTTACAGTGTCAAGCCCGTAATCTGTGTGATATCAATGCTTTTTCTGTGTTTGTAGCTTGTAGAATGATAAAGCTGTGATTTTAACTTTTCTTCCAAGTTTGTTTGAGTTTTTATCATGGAACCATCTCGAGGTTCGTAACGGTTAGGTTGAATACGCTTGACGTGATACATTTATTAATAAGTAACCGTTATAGTGATGATCATTTTGGGCAAATATAGTCTTCCCTTCTTTATTTCTTTATTTTGTGTTATTTATACCTTGAGTCATCATATATATTAAGATGAGTATTAGAAATTTATCATGATTCCGTTATTATGAGTTATCATTTAACGTTGTCAGCCACCCATAAGAATTGCCTAACGCATGTTGTGAACAATGTTGGAATGCCATTGAAAATTGTCCATTCAAAATATATGTGATTGACCATAGTGAGAAGCAGATGAGCCCCTCGTACGAACCATTAATTAATCCTCGCCTTACAAGATGAAATGACGTCGCGCGCCTACGAACCATCCCACATGCGCGACAGCCTATCGGTGATTAGACACGCCTTGGAGCGAGGAGAAACATCTGCCGCATGCAGCGGACAGTCAGTTAGTCAGTCCAGTAGTTAGTTAGTCTGTTTTGTTAGTCTATAGTGTCTTGTCTTAGTCTTCCGTTTGCCTTCTTCTAGTCTTAATTTTTCCTTTTCAGTCTAAGTTTCTATTCTAGTTTTTAAGCCTTCATTCGGTCCTGTTTTTGCGTTCGTCTTCTTTTTTTTGTTGCTGCTCATAGTCACGCTGAGTAGCCTGAGTTTATTCTTAAGAAGACGTATTTTCTTTTCCTTTTGCTCGCCACATTAAGCCACGTGATTTGATTTGCTTTGTTTTGTGTAAAATTCTACTCACGTAATAATAATTTTGGAGACACTTTTCGATCGGCCATCGAAGAGACATTTAATCTTATTGTTAGTAATCTAAAGTCCTGTTTCACGGTCACCACTTATTACTAAAACCTGCTGCCATCTGCTAACCCGCTGGTTCGGGCTAGACAACCATCAGAAGCCGCTCCTCGTCTGTAACCAACACCGGAGAGTTCCAGCCCCTGAAACATCCCTGTCCATCACCGGCTCGCCACCGTGGTTTGCTCGATTCGTCCAGCAGACTGCCGCGCAGATCAGAGCCACGGACACAGCTTGGAGTCTTCGTGTCAGTTCGGAGCAGACATCAAACAGGAGCGTCGCTGGCCAAGTAGGCATGTTAAGCGGGTTTGAATAAGAGTTGGTCCGTGAGGTTATGATACTGTAAATTTGCCTAAATTCTCTTAACCATTCGTTCAGTAAATTAACTCTACATTTGCGTCCCCAGTTTTCCCTTTAACTACTTCTCACTATTGCCAATCTCATTCTGCCGTTGTTTGCCATAAGTTTCTCTCTGCTTGTGTTGTTTCAGATCTCATATATTCTCTGTCGTACTATTCATGATACATTATTCATTATTCATGTGTGTTTAATAAATAAGTTCTTTTTTTATTTAAGCCGTGGTCAGACGATGTCCTTTTGAGCTGAGTAATAACGATCCCTATCTCCGGAACTTACCCTTCAGATTATCAGACTGGTTTACTGTTGGTTCATTCGTTATCATAACATCAGCGTTACAGGAGTCAGTCTCCATACAGTCCTTCTTAGCTGAGGAAGGTGATGGGAAAATCGAGGGAAAATCCCCTTTATTCATGACACAATTATTCATGCACATGCAATCACATGCAATCACACACGGCAGACCAGGAGCGGTGGGCCGCCATCCAACCGGCACCCGGGGACCAGTTCCTGTTTGTCACCATTGGTCAGGTGGTGATCTTCTTGCATGTTTTTAGTGGGGGTTTTTTAAGGAGGAAACCCCAGGTGAACACGGGGAGAACGTGCAAACTCCACACAGAAAGGCCCTTTTTCCTTGAGCAGCAGGCACCGAAGGCATGATGGAGGAGGACACGCCCCCGACGCCCAGAGCGGGATTCGAACCGGGACCTTCTTGCTGTGAGGCGACAGTGTTACCACTTGTGCCACTGTGCCACCTTATGTTTTTGGTTGGGTTTTTCCCACACAGATCAGTAGCCCCCACACCCTGGTAAGCCTCAGTCTTAATTTAGTTCCCCTCTTTCTTTGGCCCTGTGTGCATGGTGTTTTATTGTTGTTTTTACATTGCATTTTTGTAATAAAGCATATGCTCTTCTTTTAAAATGGAATTATGTCTCATCTGCCTTGAGTAAGCCTTACCTGCGTGCCTTAACGGTGGCTTAGGTTTAAACATACTTCCTGGGGTGAAATTCCCCAGGTGGCGTTGTCGGCAACAATTCAGTCTATGCAAGTTTAACTAGACTTATAAAACCCTTCCTGTACCGACCGACTTCCCTCACATCACCACACTACCTTGATTCTTGGAAACAGGTGCAGCAGAGGCTGGCATATATCCTCCATTCCCTGATTCGTGAATGCAGGTTCAGCAGGGGGGTGTCATTTGAGCTGGAAACACTTATCTGCCTAGTTTTGCTTTCTTATCAATGCTGGGCTTTAGATTTATATTCTACCTGGCCTAATTCTTGAATGCAGGTTCAGTAAGGGGTTGTTATTTAAGGTGGAAAAGCATCAGAGTCTGTTTCCTGGCACGTCCTGCTTTCTCCTCAGTGCTGGGATATAAAATTACATTCTCCCTGGCATGATTCCTGAATCGAGGGGCAGTAGGGGCTGTCATTAAAGCTGGAACTGCACCAGAGCCTGGTTGTCTGCTGTGCTCTGCTTTTTCCTCAATGCTGTGCTTGAAATTCATAGCTAGTCAGAGAGTTATGGGCATATTCATCCAAGGAAGGTGGGTGGACCAGGAAGAAAGACTTGAGGCAGTTATACAACCTAGATTCCAAGTCTTGATTGGTTCTCTCATATTGGCTGTTGGTCTGAGGGTGGAAACCAGAGGAAAAACTCCCAGATTCCCCTAGTGCTTGGCAGAATTCCTTCCATACTTGGGAAATAAACTGCGGGCCTCTGTCAGAGACAATGTCTAAGGATGCCATGGAGACCTAACACATGCTTGGCCAATACTTCTGCTGTCTCCCTGGCAGAGGGTAGTTTAGGTAGAGCAATGAAGTGTGCTGCCTTAGACAACCACTCTACCACAGTGAAAACAACAATTTTACCTTAGGATGGAGGCAATCCAGTCACAAAGTCCAGGGCAATGTGTAACCAAGGACGGCCGAGGATGGCAGCAGTCTAAGGAGTCCGGCAGACAGAGCAGGCCTCCAAAAGTGTTGTTGGAGGAGTTTGAGAGTCCGGGTGGTACCAAGGTGGCAAGCAAACTTAGAAATGTGTGCCCAGTGTAGAACCTGGGAACTGACAGAAACAGGGACAAAAAGACAGTTAGGAGGACCATTGCCAGGATCTGTTTGGAGGTGTTGTGCTTCTTACAACTGCCTCAATTTCCCAGGTAACTGCAGCTATCATGCATGATGCAGAGGGGATGGGCTTGGGTCAGAACCAGGTTGGCTGCACCGTGTCGACGGGAAAAGGCGTCTGGCTTCACATTCCTTGAGCTCGGGCGGTAGGTGAGAGTAAAGTTGAAGTGACTGAAAAACAGGACCACCGTGCCTGGCGGGAGTTTAGTCTCTTTGTGGACTAGATGTAGGAGAGGTTTTTTTTGGTCGGTCCACACAATAAATGGTTGGTTGGTTGGAGCCATCAGCTAGTGGCACCACTCCTCCAATGCCCCGAGCCAACATTTGTACATGGGGCCCATGTGGGTAATAAGCGGGATGAAAAACGGGCTCCATATGGGTTTGTCTAATGTGCCTCATATGGGATTGTCCACGGGTTCCATGGCGGCCCCATGCTAATTGCTCATGTGGGTTTCAAGCAGGATTAGATTAAGTGTTAAGTGGACCCCAACTGGGCAACATATGCAGGACCCATCTTGGTCCCAGGTTCAAGTTCTATGTGGCCGATGTTAATGAAACCATATGGGTCCCAGATAATGTTACCTGGTTCTTGCCCATGACCTCTTAGCCCACTTCATCCCTTATGTGGCCCATATAGTCAGCTCACATGGGCTTCCCATGTGGGACCTGTATTTTTTAAACCATATGGGACACACAGAGTGTTACCCAGGTGAAGCCCATGCCCACTCAGCCCACATATATCCCATATGGGGCCCACAGACTGTTACACAGATATAGCCCATGCCCGCTTAGCCCACATATATCCCTCACTGGGCCCATATAGTCTTCCCATAAGGCCGTCCCATGCGGGGCCCATGTTAATGAAACCATATGGGTCCCAGATAGTGTTACCCGGTTCCTGCCCATGCCAGCTTTGACCACATATATTCCTCATTGAGCCCATATAGTCTTCCCATATGGGCGTCCCATGTGAGGCCCATGTTAATAAAACCATATGGGTCCCAAATAATGTTACTGCCCATGCCCACTTAGCCCACATATAATCATTTTACAATTACAATTAATTTTCAAGAAGTTTCTGCAAAACCTCACATGTTCTCTGTGCTCCCCCTGGCTCTAAGAAAAAATCAGGGTATCATCCTGATAGACAAAGACAAAACAGTTCAAGAAGTCCTGTAGGACGTTGTTTACCGAGCCAAAAAGTCAGCATCAGGCACTCAAAATACCCCAGTGGAGTGTTGAACGATGTCTTCCACTTGTCTCCCTCTGTGATCCTCACCAAGTGGTATGCATTATTATGGAAGTCTAGTTTTGTGAAAACAGTGACTCCATGAGGAGGTTCAAAGGCACACGAGATTAACAGCAGACGGTACCTCATTTGACAGTGATAGCCTTGAGGCCATGATAATCAATACAGGGAAGAAAGACTTATCCTTCTTAACCACAAAAAAGAAAATAGCAATGACATTGGAAAATTAGGGACGAATAATACCTGCAGCAAAGGACTCCCTTCTGGGCACGACAGGTTGTAGAGAAGGGAGGCCCCAGGTAGAAGGTCAATGGGAGAGTCATATGAGCAATTGGGAGGTAGAGAGACGGTTGACTCTTTACTAAACATCTCCCTGAGATTGCGATACTCCTGGCGCACTGCAGACAGGTCTGGTGGTGGTGCAACATTAGGAGCAGGGGAGGCTCTCTCTGGGAAGGGAGCAATCTGTAAAGAGTGAGACAGACAGAAAGGGTCCAGGCAGAGACTTTCTTATTAGCCCAGTCGATTTGTGGATTATGATGTTTAACCCAGGGAAAACCCAGAACCAAAGGGGACTGAGGTGTTGAAATCACACAGTTGAATTTGCTAAGAATGGTTACCTGACTGGAGGAGGGTGACAGGAATGGTATGGTGGGTGATTTTCACCAGAAAACCACCGTTAAGGGCTCTAGCCATAGCAGAAGTTGGAAGGAGCTAAAGCAGCAGCTGACATTGCTCGCCAAACTCCTAGTTGATGTTAGTCTGTCCTCAGCCCCAGCATCCACTAACGCTTGCTGCCGGAGAGAAAAAGACTGAAAACTGAGGGTCACAGGGAGTTGCAATCTCAACAGGAATGAGGTTTAGTCTCAGGTTGACTTACCAATACCCCCACAGCTATTGGTGAGTCCTGTCTTATGGCCACACTGGACAGGTCATGATTTGGTGTCCTGGGTTTCTGCAATACAAACATACCTCCACTTGTATGCACTACGGACTCTCTCCAGCTGCAAGAGTTGAGCGACTGCAGATGATGTCTCCTTGGACACCAAACAAGGTCTCAGAGTGAGAGAAACTGAATGAGAAAAGAAAGCACATGATTTAGGTTCTTTCCTTCTCTCTACGTCTCCTTCTGATGTGGCTATCAAGCCAAATTGCTAAGTTTACAACCGATTTTAAGTCAGTGGGTAAATCTTGAGTTGCCAACTCATCCTTTAATCACTCAAATTGCCCTGTTTGAAATTTTATTATCTCCTGGAGACAATTCCTGCATGACAGATTGTCGAAAAAAAACCTTACGGAATTCAGAAATGAACATATCATAGGACATATTTTCCAACCGACCCTAAGAGTGCTTTTGGCCACACAAGCGCTTCCCCTCTTCATAGCCCCTGCACAAAACATATGTTGGAAATTTCTGGAAAGTTAGTGATTTTTGACAAAAGATCATGGTGCATTAAAGGAGTAAACCACAACATTTACTGGAATCCCCCGAGAATGGTTGTGATTAGTGGTGTGGGGGTCTTGCACCAGAGGTGGCGTCAGAGTGGAAGCAGTTGGGGATGGGGATGGCAAAGAGGCTATGGAGGCAGGGTCAGGAGATGACAGTGAGACTTGTGAGTTAAGTAGATTGACAGAGTTGAGCACAGTTGCTGCTGATCCTGGAGTGTGTCCATGTTGCCCGAGCAGTTTTCCTTGATGTGACTGAGCTTGCTGCCTGCTTTCAATCTCCCTGTCTGAGTCAGCTGGGTCTGACAAGAATACGAACCCAAATGCTGTAACTCAGATACATAGATGACAGTGGATGAAAAGTTAAGATATTTGTAGGGGAATTAGGTCATTAAACCTTTGGGTTTAATGTTTGCACTTGTTAATATAGAAAGGGGCACCAACCTTCATCAGCTCAGAAGGATTTTATTCATTCTGTTCTTTTAATGCTTATTTAATAATAATTAATGAATTAATGGTGGATCAATCTCATCATCTGAAGCGTAAGCTCTCAATACAGTGATTATCTTTTTCCAGCTCAAAAGGATGCTGTCTGACGACTTAAGTGAAAAGTATTATTTATTTGGCACAATAATGAGAATGGATATGAATAATGAAAGATGATGATAAATAATATGGATTATATAATGTAAACAAACCACTGGATGAAGTAGCTATGGCAGGATAATAAAACAAATGATTTTGGCGATAGTGAGAAGTAGTTTTGTGAGAATGAGAACGCAAATGTAGTGTTAATTTCTTGAATTGATGACTAAGCGAGTCTAATGTGAATTGAGGTTGTTATAGTGTACGACACCAAGTCTTATTCAATGCAGCATGGACAATGCCTACTTCTGTGCCAGCGACACTCCGATGATGGCCTGTCCCGAACTGACACAAAGGGGGGCCCCAGGCTGTTGCTCGTGGCTCTGATCTGCACTGCGGTCCAGTGGGGAGAACCAGTCAAGCCGTGGTGTTGACAGCCAATATTGGACAGAGACACTTCAGGGGCTGGACCTTCAGTGTCGGTAACAGACGAGGGGCGGCGCTGTTGGTGTGTGTGTGTGTGGGGGGGGGTAATCAGAACTTGAACCGCACCACTCATATGTTCTCCCTATTTTGATTTATGAATGCAGGTTCAGCAGAAGTGGGAGTCATTGGAGCTGAAACCATACCAGAATCTGGTTCTCTGACTAGGTTCTGCTTTCTCCTCAATGCTGTCCTTTAAAATTCTATCCTCGCTACACTGATCCTTGAATGCCAGTTCTGCAGGGGGTGTAATCAGAGCTGGAACCGCACCATTCATCAGTCCAACCTAGCCTGATTCATGAATGGAGGTTCAGAAGTGGGAGTCATTGGAGCTGGAACCACACCAGAGTCTTGTTCTCTGACTAGGTTCTGCTTTCTAATCAATGCTGTACTTTAAATTCAAATCCTCCCTGACCTGTTCCTTCAATGCAGGTTCAGCACAGGGTGTCATTGGAGTTGGAAGTGCACCACAGTCTGGTTCTCTCCTGGGTCTTGCTGTCTAAACAGTGCTTGGCTTTAAATTTGCATCTTTCCTATCAGTGATTCTTGAATGCACTTGTAGCAGGGGGAGTCATCAGAGCTGGAATCGCACCAGAGTCTGGTTCTGTGGTGGGTTCTGCTTTCTCATTGCTGGGCTTCAAATTTACATCCTCCCTGGCTTGATTCATGAATGCAGGTTCAGCAGGGGGTGTCATCAGAACTGGAAACACACACACACACACACACACATACTCACACACACATTCTTATGAATATTCATACTTATACGTATTATTTAGAATTATATTGAATAACAGTATAAGACCTGCAGTGGCAACCTTTCAACAAGAGTACTTTTGATGTGTGTAGGATTTAGGGTGATCTTTTGACAGAAATGTAACGTGATGGTTATTTTTTCATCAGTGTGAAGTCACATGCAAATAAGAATGGTTGTTTTGATTATCTACAACTTTATCCGCAACCATTGCGCCATCACCTTTCCACTCTACATATATATATGTATGTGTGTGTGTGTGTGTATGTGTATGTGTGTGTGTGCGTGTGTGTGTGTGTGTGTGTGTGTGTGTGTGTGTGTGTGTGTGCACGCGTGTGTGTTTGGTTAATGACAATATGCGTGATGAATGAAAAGACATAGGACTATGCTTTGCTACCTTAGCTGGATTTTGTGAAAAAGAAACCATTAAAAAAATAAATTACATGATTTCTAAATAGTACTGAATGCTCTAACGTGTCAAGATGTTTGCTTTCCAGTTCAGTTGGTGTGTATATATATGTATATATGTGTGTGTGTGTGTGTGTGTGTGTGTGTATTGTGTATATATGTGTGTGTAATGGACATTCACTACTATATGTATATCTATATGTATATCTATATACACATATACACACACACACACACACACACGTTTTTTTTTTAAATTAATGACAATATGCGTGATGAATGAAAAGACATAGGAATATGCTTTGCTACCTTAGCTGGATTTTGTGAAAAAGAAACCATTAAGAAGTTGGAAGTTGGAAGTTTATTGGAAGTTTATTTGTTTGCCCTCAACCAAAACTGATGTGTAAAAAATGGGGTAGTCACTTTTGTGTTTTGTGTCATGTTTGTGACACATTTTTATGCAGGAGGAATCTAATGTTTACAGTATGTGTCAAAAAAAAGAAGTATTTTTGAGTTTATGCTCAGTTCACCAAGTTTCAACTGTCACTTACATGTTTGCTGGATTGTTGTGCTAGCCTGCTTGGTGGCAACAACTAACCTCACAGTTTTGAAAAATTATAAATGCACTCAATACATTATATCCTGATTTGTTGTTTGCAATAAACAGACCTATATTTTGCTTTTGAGTTGTGACTAATTTTATCACGGTAGATTTTCACCATTCACCAGGCTACAGCTGTGCACCGAGACAAACATGGCAGTTTCTTGATTGATGGAATACAGCATATGCACAGCCATATTACTGTTGTGACAGCTGGCACAGCTTGAGTAATTGCTCACTTCTGTATCTTCTTTTGTGCGTAATTGGAGTATTTCTTTGTCAACAGGGTTCACTTTGCTCCCGTTTTGAGTAATTGTGTGTGTTTGAGTGTGTGTGTTAGTGGGCTGGACGTGTGCAGACATTTATGTTTAGAGAGGTTAGGTGTGTGTATGTTTGTGGACATGTGCAGACTTTATGTGTGGGTGGGTATTTTGTCAATGCAGAATGCATTAAACCAACAGATTGTTGTGAGCTGTAACATCATTATTTAATGAAGCTATCTGCTGGCTGTTCTGTGGTGTTTCACTAATGATGTAATTCCAAAAATAATGCAGTATTGAAGCCGGGAAGACATCTGCTATCTGCATGGTGCACGCCATTGCCTGATCTTTAATTTATGCATCACATATGAACATATGATATGGACCTGTATTTGAATGAAAATTGAGAATAATACAATTTCTGTTAAGGTTTTCTGATTACTTATAGAATTCTTATTCCAGAAACTCATTACTCATATTAAAATTGGAAATGAATTGCATTCCTACAAATCCCTTGAGTAGTGAATGTCCATTACACAAAATATGACCTGAGGCAAGCAAGACATATGGAAATACTTCAATTTTCACTCTCTCTGAAAATGTGCGCGTGTTTGTTTTTATGTGAGAGTAGTTTGCCCACTGAAGGTGGATGCAGAACAGCAGCAGCTATAATGAAACTTCACCTGTTTTGATTTCCTATTTAAGCACCAATAGTGGCAGTGGCAGTGGAGGCTCCCTCTGCCTGATCGCCTCATTAAAGAGCCATAAAGCAGTTTGACACTCACAGGATGCCAATCCATCACAGCTAGGCCACTTCTGATGGGGGGAAACCTCTAGGGGAGGCAAGCTGCAATGGCTGGGAGGAAGGGGAAAAAAAAGTCCATGTCAAACTGAGCTGTCGTCTGGTGAGCCGAGATGCCAGCACCCCTGAGGCAGCAGAGCTGGATCCAGATCCAGTAGCCGAGTACCACGTCCCACAAACTCATGAGCGAGGCAATTAGCAGGAGCCCCTATGGATAGCACATTCCTCTCCCAATGATTATTTCTCTCACCACCACCACCCCCTCCTGCCTTCTCTTTCATTCTGTCTTTGCTTCTGTGAAAATTCCTCTGCTTGCTTGCCAGTCTCAGGCTTACAATTCAGCGATCAACACATTTCAGTGCAGCAGTGGTTGTCTGCCCAAGCCAGGCTGTGTGGCCTGTTCTTGTTAAACAGCAATGTTCCTCATTACATGAATTACCTCTGTAGGAAAATAAAAAAAAATAAAATGTCATTTGGGGGGTTCAATTAACAAAAGGGAAAGTTAATGTATATATGTCAACATCTCATCACTGTGTAGAATGCAGTACATAATTTTTTACTTTTTTTCCGTGATTGAAAAAGCTTAAGGCTCATTTATGATCAACTGGAGCTACAGGGTCGTGACTGTGAATACAGTATGTCAGCTTCTGTTGTTAATGACCAAAAATACATTAACACAACTTTAAGACATACAAGTTAAATGAATGCTATGCCTATGCCCACATTACACATACAGGGCTCTATTTTCGTTTCCGCCGGCGGTGCGGCGGAGGCGCAGCGCAAAGTCAGGTCCGCTTTGCCGATGGGGTGTGGCAGCGCAGACTTTGGTATTTTTTATTTTTGCACTGCGCTGCAGGTGCAACTACTCCCCCTTCTCATCTCATTCCCACCCAGCGGTGCAACTCGGAAGGAGGGAGGGGAGAAGGCATAGAGTGGGTTTGACACAGCCGAGGCCAATCACACCAGCTCCTCGCCTCACCCTTAAAAATGCCGCTGGCAAGGCGCATGGCAAGTTTCGAGGATGACTGAGCCCGCGCAGGAAACTGTCCGACGCCCAAACTTCTCCACACTGCCGTCTTGTTGAAGGTGTGATATATGGCGTCATCAACCACGTTTTCAGTGGATAGCCGTTATCACCTAGCAGCCACCCATCCAGACAGGTGTCCCCCTGAAAGACTGTAGGGATACTAGAATTTGCCAGGATGAACGAGTCATGTGCCGACCCGGGGAAATTGGCATACACGTTTGTCACCAGGCAATTTGAGTCACAGATCACCTGGATATTGATGGAATGGACCCCCCTTCGGTTCACATAAATGTGGTTTTGGGTCTCACATGAATGCAGTCGATTGCTCCCAGGACCCAGGGGGAATCCAAATTTCAACAAGAACCCTCGCTTAGTTTCCAGCTGGCTCTCAGGTGTTGCAGGGAAAATGATGTGCTCATTTGCATGTCGGACTAGACTGGAGGAAACTGCATGTATAGCTGAGCAGACAGCGGACTGACTAATCCCCACCACCGAGGCCACGGTATGTTGAAAACACCCAGTGGCGAAGAAGGTCAGAGCCGCTGTCACCCTTACTGCGACCGGGAGAGCGCAGCCAGGGTGCGCATGGGAGGCCATGATGCAGGCTACCACATCAACGACCTCTCTTGGCAGATGTAATTTGTTCCTGTGACATGCAAAAGAGTAGATGATTAAAGAAAATTTTATAGCCTGCAGTGTTGAAGGCGTTATTCTTGTGGCCCACCTGCACTCCTGCTCACTCATGTCTAAATATGAGGTCCTTAGATGGTAAATCCTCGGCCTCCTCCTCCTCCTCCTCCTCCTCCTCAAAGCAATGATGTACTCCATCTTTGTAGAAAACGTTAAGCATTACAATGATAACATTTGTATTTGGAATGAAATGATGTGGGTAATAGTGGACTACGATCATCACTTACGTTTTTTCCGTGTGTGTGTCTCTCTCCGTCTCTTGAGTGCACTGAGATAGATGCAGTATATATGCTCTGTAGGATGCCACGGCTGTTTCTGGTTGGCACAGCGTCGTTAATTGATTAGTTTGCATCCCTGTTTCACCCGTGTACATTCGGTCAGGTTGAGTGACCATTATGCGTGCTGAACGTGCTTGCGATGTGGTCAGATGACATACTGATCAAAATATATAAATTTAGGTCTGACTGTATGTGCTGACTCAGATAGTTGCATTGAATAATGGCTGTTGCTAATTATTGATCGCAGTGAAATGCCAGACACTGTGGAAACCTGCCTGTGAGATATTGGTGACGTGGGCGCGCGAATCCGCCGGTTTACGAAAATCCACTTGCCCAGCGGTGCGCGCACAGAGTTGACCAGGTCTGGGGTGGTGAGCTTTCAGCGCACTTTTACGCCACCGGCGTGGACAGAAATGGACTGAAAATCCAAATCTGCTAGCTGATCCTGCTGACACCTCCCCCTACTGCGCCATAACGCCCATCCTGGCGTACCTCTGTGCGCCTCAGTTTACCAAAATACCAAGTTAGCTGCGCACCCGCCTGCGCTGCACGAAAATACCACTGCGCAGGGTGCGCACCCTGCGCACCGCCAGCGGCGGGGACGAAAATAGAGCCCACAGTATCAAACCTATATGCCATTTTCTTCCCATCAAGATATTAGGAGCATGAGCATGATAATGAGCATGGTTTCCACACCATCAGAACAATTGACAGACAAAACACACAAACACACATATCCCTTGGGATAAAATGTACAACGTCAGCTGGTAATATAATGGTATATGTACAATTATTGGATATGCTCACCATAATCTTTTGAGAAATGTGGAATGATGTGCTATGTTACACCTGTCCAGTTGACAATGCCAATGCTATCTAAGTAAAGAGCTGAGTGAGGGGAAAGGGTATATTTGATATGAAAATGTCACAGAACCTGAGGGACACATGGTAAATAAGCCTTTTCTGCCTCTCCACACTGACTGTAGGATGGCAGACGGCTTGGAAAAGCGATGAGCGCCCCTTTTCCCCAGGCCTGCACATGCTGTGATATTAATAAGTGTCCTTCATCATTTGCCGCAATGGGATCTTGTTAACCTATGCACCACACTAAATCAATCCTGAGGAAAACAAACTGTGTCACCATCCAGGTGCTTTTACTTAGCCTATAAGGCTGATAAATAAATAAGTATTAAATAGATAGAAAAACATTAAATGTCTCTTCGACAGAGAAAATGAAACCAGTGCACCCAAACACATGTGGTAACACCTTGTACCATCTGCATGAATACATTTGCTGACAAAATGTGTCTAGCAACCAGATTTGTTAGGATGAGCATTTTTAAATCAGGTTTGTTTTTCTTATTCAATTAAATCCATATTTAATATTTGAATTATTTTAATCTTAAATTGGGTTAAACGTGGGAGCAACAGGGCAAACAATGGAAAATGTGCACATTGACACATTAAATCAACAATATTATATGAATTAGGATTGTTGGATCAAGATGGTTTCTTTTACTTGTAGTAGTTTTAGTTTGATTTCATTTATACTTGTTTCACCTTGAACCCAAGGCAGAGATTCTGCCCACCAGCTGTTGTAAAGGGAAGCTATGTTACTCCAGGCTTTGTGCAAAACTTGTAAACCTCAGGCTCCACTACAGCCATCATTGCCATCAGCCATGGAGGTAGTTCTTCCTTTGAACATTCCTGCTGGAGGTGAGCACAGCAGGGGCAGTGGGTCAGATACGGTATCATTCATTTCAAAGCAGAAAAATGATTCAATCATTGATGGCAGACATAAAATTCACTGATGGTGAATGCACTAAAATATTGAGGTAAAACTGGCCCTGACCTGTTTAAGAAAATATCAAATAAAATAAAACCAACAATCTTATGTAAATGTTAGTCTCAAAGGCAAGGTATTTTAAGCATGCTACTATCTGGTCCATATGCAAGAAAACTAAAAGGCCCTGCTTTGCTCAAGAACTATAGGCCTATATCTAAACTTCCATTTTTGTCAAAGATTTTAGAGAAGGTTGTGGCCAATCATCACACTGCTGAATTCGGCACAATATTTATGATACGTTTCAGCCAGGGTTTCAGAAATGGCACTCTATTGATAGTGCTCTTCTGAGGGTTTGTAATGGTAATCCTACTGTTGTCTGATGCAGCTGTTTGTTCTGTGGTAGTATCTCCTGACCTCAGTTTTGAGTTCAACAGGACCATTATATTCTGAGTCAGAGGTACGTGATTGGGTGGGCACATACGGCTTAGTATAAAACTGGTTTCCATCATGCTTCACTGACAAGTTTCACCATCTCTATTTGAAACTTTGTGTCAAGTCCCTCCTCACTGTCTTGTGGTGTCCCACAGGGTTTGGTTCTGGGGCGCCTGTTATTCTCTTTATTTTTGCTGGGTGCCTTGGGACAGATCATGAACACAATTAATATTGCTTCTCATTACATTAAAATATGGGAGCTTTTAGGTTATCCAGGCTCTTAGACTGTCTTAACAGTATCAGTGACTGGACAGCAGAACGTTTTTTTAAAACTCACTGACAGAGGTTCAGAAAAGACAGCCCCCATGAGTGTTAGGTTTCTTCTGCTGCTCTCTCTAACCTCTCAATCCTCATGGTTTGACACCCACGTTAAGCAGCTGATCAGATCTTGTTTTTTCCACTTAAGTCATTCTATTAAACTGGGATCTGAAATTTCAATTACTGAACAAGGGATGCTTATGCATGCCTTTATCTCATCTTGCATTGGCTACTGTAACACTTTTTTCCTCACTCAGTATGTCTGCTTTTGATCATCTGCAGGGAATCCAGACTATTCACTAGGTCAGATGGTCCTACGTTGTCCCTATATATAGGAATATATACTGTGTCCAATTTGGCCACTAGATGGCACTGTGCCCATTGGGTATCCCCTGGTTGCTAAGGCAGTTACGCGCAAGAAAGCAGGAAGGGGAGAGTCTTCCCGTTCTGAGTTGCCCAAATGCTCTCCTGTCAGCGTTTTCTTGAAAGGCGATTTCGACCACATGTGTTGAGTACCTCGCCGAGACTGTACTGGTTATGAGAGGGCTGTAAGGTTAACACATTCTGAAAGTCATGTGAGTCCACTTCACAGAAATATATTGTGTTATCATAAGAAACTTTTGTGCATGTATATTGTACTGAAAATTTATTGTTTATTTTCATTGTGTAGTTTGTGGGGTGTGTGGGGTTGATGGCTGCCGCCATATACACACCTACATTGGCACAGAGTTGTGGTGAGTGTAATTTTGAAATGTACTGCACCATTTTAATTAATATTAATGTGCCAGGTATTTCACGCTGTATTTGTAATTGATTGTGTTTTTGTTTTCTTTTATTTTCTGTTAACAGAGCTGCCGCTGCAGTTGTTTATATACTAACTTTATTCATTGTGAATACAATTAAAGTTAGCATACCTCAGTCATATTATGATTGGTTTACACACTTCATATTGGCAAAACAGAGATTGGTGAAATCTTTTGAATGTTTGGATAATGAACCACACTCGTGGAGTTATTTTGTATCAGAAGTTGCGAACCTGTTGGTTTGAAGAGAGTCTGTTAAAATTTAAACAAATCAAACACTCCGAATACATTTAATGCTGCTCTTTTATTCTGAGAGTAGTCGAGAACAAAGATCCCCGTATATAGTATTGTGTCCGGTGTCATTCTCACACTATCACCAGGCTACATATACTTAGATCTCTGCACTAGATCGTAGAGGATCCAGATTAAAATTCTCACTCTTACTTACTTACAGAGCATTGCACTGTGAGACTCCTGCATATTTAGCTGAATTACTTCATCTTTACACATCAGCTTACTCTATTAGGTCAAGTAAGTAAAATATGCTGTGAGTCCCACCCACCTCAAGACCCCTGGTGATCGAGCATGTGAGGCCATTGCACCAAAACTATGGAATGGTTTGCCCACATCCTTGCGGTATGCTGTTCCTGTGGAGTCTTTTAAAAGGCAGGGTTAGGGTGGCCTGTATGTTGTACAGTGCCTTTGTAAAGCACTGTGTCTGTGACTTGTATCTGTGAAAATAAATGGATTTGACTTAGTTAGTCGATAAGAAGACAGCAGTAGCATTAGCTAACAGCTAACTAAAAGGGAGATGTGGAGTAAAGAAGTGGATAGCAAATACTTGAAGTGTTTTTTATTTGCCTTTTTCTTACATAGTGTAGTGGATGTGTCGCAGCTTTATGTGGTTTACGCAACAAAATTAATTTCAAATTGGACTGTGGGAACTGTATTATGAACTGTATTGGCATCACCAAAATCCACAGATACATAATATCACTTTTAAAGTGTAACCAGATTCAACTGTCTGTCTAAAGTCCTGTGAGCTTCCCTGACTTGACAAAGTCAGGTAATGTGCCACTCAGGATAATGTGAAGAAACAAGCCAACAAATTGCATTGTACATTTTAGTAAAGATGCTAACTAAGTTGTGAAAGGTCCACAGTCTCAAAGCTTCAACATTTTTTTTTCTCTTCTTATTAGAGTAAACATTACAGTTCATATAAGTAGCAGATGTAAAAGGTTCACAATTAATAAAAAGCTGTTGTACACAAAGTTTCTACATGAGGTATAATGTGAAATAAATGAATTTCTCATTCCTCTAGCTAATTTGTTGTATAATGTCCCACACACACAGCATCCAACTTGATTACTGAGCTGTAACAGCACTCATGACCTAAACCTGATTAGACAGAATTAATGCATTTCGGTACTGAGAGCATTTCCATTGAAGAGCACACAAATCTGCAAGTGAAAATGCAGCTTACCTCGGGTCAACACACCCAGCTCTATGGGAAGAGATCTAACCAAATCAGTCATTAAAAAAGAAAAGCAGGAGGAGCATTGGTTCTTACTGACTGAACACACTGTGATATATTCATCAATACTGCTGAAACCATGCAAGCAAGGCCACAGATAGTTTAGCCATTCTATTCTTGGCAAGACAGATAGTGCCCCTCTTGTTAAATTCATCTGTCAATTCTGTTAGAGGAGGAGATAAGAAGTGGAGCGACCCCCACATGGAATCAGTCGAAGTCATATCGATCACTCTTGCCTTCATTTCAGCAGGATGGTTAAAAATGATTAGAGTTCCGGAACTGAAGTTAATTCTCGGCGATTGGCTCTCTATAACAAGAGTGTGACATAATCAATGCAAATGATCTCACCCTCCTGTGCTATTAAATCCGGCCCCCCCTTATAGGCACAAGCTTAATCAAGGACTATCTGCCATTGTTTCAGATTGGCATTATAGCTGTCGGAGAAGACCTTACATGGTGTGTCCTGGCAAGTATTCTTTACTGTGCTTTTTATTGTTCACTGTTAAAAGGCTAAGCTAATGGGCAATCTGGACCGGACTGGCAAGATTATACATCATAACCACTATGCGGCAACTTTTTCATAGAACAATACTCATTTTTAAAGTAGCAAAAATCAATATAATTATATTAACAATGAATCACATGACTAGCTCTGAGGGGCTTCATAGCTACATAGTCTTTCAGCTCATTGTTTTCAATGGCAGCAGATAGCTGGTGAACATAGTTGAGTATATATTAGCTAAAGAGCCAGATTTTCTTTTAGTTTGGGTATGGGTATAATGGAGCTAAAAAGAGAGTGAATATGCCACTTACATTTTTCAGGTGGCAGAAAAATAACTCAAAATGAAAACTAATGCTCCATCTATCCGCTGGATGTGTACAGTGACTAGACAACAGTTTGCTAACAACCACAACATATCAACTTAAGGTCATACTATGTCAATGTTGTGTTCACAGCTTGTTTTCACAACCCTCAAGTGCCCAGAAGTACCTGTTGTTGCAGTTACAGTTTTTACCAGCGTTGTTTTTTCTTTTTAAATAGTCCAGACATCAAAGCAGACCAAGTTTAAAAAATGTGCATGCTTTTTGTTATTTATTTATTTTTTTATGTGCACAGGACACTTTGGACAAAGTGCCTTTTTCACTGAAGACATTCTGACACATCAGATTAGGAAAATTACAGACGTAAATAATAACATTATTGATGGTTCAGTTCCATCTAGTCTCTGGTAATGTGGAGTCATTGTTAATGTTAATGTATTAGTCACACTAGTGATTTACCCATAATGTCCAATGTCAAAACATCTGTAAAAAGTCTATTTTTATACATCTTCACAGTTTATATCAGTCAAATTATGCAATGATGTGTGAATTATGCTTTTCATTACTCCTCACCTGCTGTTGTAATAACATGGACAAAATACCAACATTCCTGGCAGCTCTGTTTTCATGATAGATGGTGCATAGAGGGGAGGTGGCATTTTCACTCGGTGGCCTTGAGTCATTGTAAACATGACTTGTCAAAGTCAGAGGAAAGGCACAGTGAGGGGATGTGTCAGTAACAATCCAGCAGCACGGCGTAATTTTGGTGTCTTGAGCTGTGCAGATATATTACTTATCATCTGACTGACAGTGAATGGAAGTCAGTGAAAAGACAAAGACAATGGCAAAATCAAACAGCTGCTGCAGCAATCAGATTTCTCTCTTTATTTTCCTTCAATGTATTACTCCATAGTTTTTCCCTTGAGAGTTGCCATAGCTGCTCTCACTTGTTCAAGACCTGTTGGTCAATACAAAAATTGATCACTGAGATGATTCACCGTCGCTGCCACGCAAGCGGTCTATAACAAGAAAGAAGCACAACCAAAAACATCTCCCTTGAAAAATGCCTTATAGTAAAATGTCTGTCTCAGGAAAACAATCTTTGCTTTACAGCACATACTATTCTGTACACAAGTTGTCTTGGCAATGATTCTGCACAGCCACCGCTTGATGGTATTGCTGAAAAACAGGAATATATGGGCAACTGGCCTCATAGCTGGTGAGCAGCGGTATGTTTCAGTAATCGTTTAACATGTCCCCTGTCACTTCCCTTCGACATTTGGTAATATGTGGCACTATGTAGCACTATAATCATTGTTCGCTCACTCCCTGCTCCCTTTTAGGCTTGATTTCATAAAAGTCCACTTGAGTTTTCAGAGTAATGGCAGACTCTTAAGATGACCAGGAAACTCAGGCTAGGGAATCAAGGAGCACAAGATGTGAAAGGCTGGGCAGCATCGGCTCCAAGATTCTGAGCATTACAGGGTTTGGGGAGAAGTTAAGCTGAAGCAGACGTGGCAGTTAAAATCTGAGGTAATTGCTAAGATTCTTTTCTCTGCCATCCTGGGGAACAGCCCACCAGTCCATGGTGTGTTTTGTACTAAAACTATAGTTGGTTGACTGAGCTTTTATTTGTAGTTGGATGAACTGTACATTTCAGAACACAGATGAATCACATTATACAAATGACTCAAAATGTGTGATGCCAGTATTAATGAGAGTGAGAGTATGAGCTCTTGTTCTCATTGACACTGCAAGTTTGGGCAGTTCACAATTATGGGAGAGTGAAGAAGATGAAATCTGTGCTCATCAATCCGAAGATGTGATTCTAGATTGCATTGTGACACAGGTATACAGCCGATTCAAAGCTTTGTAGACATCCAGTTTTAAAAGTCTGACACTGTCAGAATTTTAGGACCAAATTTGTAAAGTCATTGTGAGTCAGTGAGTCAATGTGAGCTGCCAGTATGAGCTACATCTATAAATAAATCAATAACAATGACACGATATGATGTTACGCCATATAATATGATATATGATATGATATGATTGTCCAAAATGGTGCATTTTCTTGATGAGAGGAGCACAGATGGATGACACGAGTTTCTAGCGTCTCTGTTTGCATTTTTTTCTACTTCATTGTGCCACAATTTTCTACAGGCATTCTTTTCAGTATTTCAAATGCCATAAAAATTGATAACAGACAGACAGTCTGACACAGATTTTGGCCAAGAGTTTATGAGACTCATCTCACACAGTGTGACATGTAATAAACCAGCAAGATTGTGGTTATTGTCCAGTGTGTATTGTTGTGCCTTAAGAGGATAATTCACTTACAGCAGCAGAGAAAAACTATGTGGAGCTTTGTCAAATGGTTCAACTTTGTTGACATGAACATTTTTGCTGTACACCAGAATTTAACTTTGTTGGCACTGCCCACGTCTGAGGTGGTGGTCACACTTAAGAGGTCACATTGACAAAAGCTGTTGCTTATTCCAGTTTAATCTCTGACTAAATTAAAATTGCAATGCTCAAGCCCTGTGATTATAGTTAGGCTATCCCATGGTATGGTAACAGTACAAAGCAGCATATTTGTGTGTTCTTAAATGTGCTCTTTTGAGTGTTACTGACTGAGTGCAAGCAAATAAATTTCTCTTTTTGTAGGTTACAATACAATTTGGCCACTGTTTAAATCCTCTTTCCAAAATGACCAGTGGTTTTTTTTTTAATTTTAATTGTAGTTTAATTTACCTTTTCAGAAGCATTCCAAGTTATGGATTCAAGATTAGAACTTTGATACATTTTCCTTATTAAACAGCACTAAATTCTGCTGTTGGTTGTATAAGGCTTGTCTTAAAGTTTCCATGAAATGGCTAGCAGAAAGCTATTTGCTTCTCCAAATTAATGTGTTTCTTGTGAAAATAGGCAGCTAGGGAGAGACTTGACATGACTACTGATCAGCAGCAGTCAGTAGTGCTAACTGTGCGTTACGTCCCCCCACCAAGCCTAAACTGGGAGTTCTCAGTGAACATGGCCAGACCAGGACCACACACAGCCTACAAGACCAACAAAGGTAGAATTTGGCAAGGACCCCTAGCTGCATGGTAAATTGAGCTAACTAGCTAGTTTGCAGCAGTTAGCATTTATTTTAGCAACAGGTAAAGCTATCTGCCCATCAGAAAGCTCTGTGAATTACACCTGTATTATATTTCCTGTCATTAAACTGACTTCCGTTAGTCTTGGAGG
The DNA here is from genome assembly GCA_037975065.1 of Chaetodon trifasciatus. Lineage (NCBI taxonomy): Eukaryota > Metazoa > Chordata > Actinopteri > Chaetodontiformes > Chaetodontidae > Chaetodon > Chaetodon trifasciatus. The sequence continues at coordinate 7,038,624 of JBBMOE010000026.1, read as the reverse complement.
CAATGTTCGGTGCCGGTCCAGCCATGTCAACTGGGAGATTGCTGGGTCCGGATCTGTTGCCTGGTCACCTGGCTTTGGCTCTGATTCTAGTGTTCAATATTTTCTCCACAAAATATGGCAGCATGATAAAAATTCAAGAAAGCATTCCCTGAATCTAGGTTGAGTCATCAACATTTTTTAAAATAATTTCAGATTGGAAAAATTACTTTTTTTTTTTTTTTTTTTGTCGTCATTGTAGGGTCAGGCCTACTTGCATATAGGTGACATTTAGCACAAATATGTGGTTAAAAAACACTTAAATATCAATGTTGACTTCAGGGGAACTTTAAAATACTTGCTGGAATGAGAACCACCAACAACAAAAACAATAATTTAAGACGTCTTTCCTTTCATTTTATGCTAAATTTAGACCATTTGCTTTGTTTTGTGCTTGTTTTTATTACAGTGGTCTGTCATTGAGACTCCAGCACACAGTTGACTGCGGACACAGCCTAAATATATTGGGGATAATAAGGTAGGTCTTAATTAGAAGCAGCAGAGACAGGGGAGCACAGGACTGCATGTGGGAAAAACACAAAGGGAGACTTTGGGACTTCTTCTTGGCACTTCTGCTGTGTGTTGAATCCCAATTCAAAGGCTGCATCCTCCTATAGTTTGTATTTCATACAGCCTCCCTTGTCTGAAACTGGAGGGCACAAACTGCTGTACCATTTGCAGCCCAATGTGCAATGGTCAGTTGTTGCAATGGTGCATTCAGCAAGTCCTTGTCAACACAGGGAAGTCAGGAAATATCATGGTTTTTAATCAGCCACTTGCAAATACATCACCTGCAATGCAATAAATGAGCTATAAAATCCATGCATTAACTGATTTAAAAAGTTTTGCCAAAAAAAAAAATGGAAAATGGAAGTTAATGGTGACATATGTGACCAGCCATGAGAAAACTAGCAACAACTCTCCCGGGGTGGGTGAGTTATTTACAGATTCTGAAAGTGTAAGTTTCTAAGCTTTCCAACGATGTCTACCACATGGAAATCTGAAAATATTTGAGAAGATGTGGCCATTTGAATGTAGACACTTCTCAAACTAGTTTAGTGAGAAATCCAGCCTGAAAGATTCTCACCTAGGGGAGCCAGGTAACACAGTGCTGCTCATTGTATCTCATTTACATAAGTCCAACCCCCTACTGGTCTAGCTATCAGTGACATCTGGTATCTGTTAGCCCGCAGGACAGAAACTATTGTAGTAGTTTGAACAATGGTTATCAAATGGAAATGGAAATTCTTTTGTTACAAAAAGCCCCTGAATAAAAATGAAAAACAAGAAAGGTAATGTACTTAAGAGTTAGAAGGACAAATGTACTTATTTCTAATATTAAATAAAGTAAAATAAATTCTGTCACTCTGTGGTGCAGTGGGATGGATCAGTCTGTTGCTGAATGAGCTGCATGAGTCAAGTCAAGTCAACTTTATTGTCAATGCTGCTATATACAGAGGCCGGCACTTGATGATCATAAACTCCACGAGGGGTTAACAGTGTCTACAAATCACCACAGCGTCTTGACACCAAGCATCCCTGATACAAACACAGACACCGCCGCCGCGGGTCTAACCTCCTTCAATGAGGGCTGTCTGCTCGGTAGTCACACGGACACATAACCGGCGTTTTCAGAAATCTCCACTTTGGCGGAGTTTTTAAAAATGATCATTTTCTGTGAAGAAAAAAAAAAACTGCGTTTGCGTGTAAACGAGAGGCCAAACGGCATGAAAACATATGCGTTTTCCCTAAGTGTAAACGTAGCCTTCATCTTCAGCTAAGCACAACTGTAGATTAGGGATGTTGTGCAGTCGCTCTTGTTGATTTCTTCAGTTTCATCTTCTAGTTCGGATTCAGAATCAGAAGTGAGATCGTTGTCGGCATAGCCATGTGGTTCCCTTTTAACCTGCAGCTGATTGGCCGAAAAAAAAAAGAACAGATGCACATGAATAGCCAAAGAAAGCCAGTATGCTAATTTACTGTTGAATCGCCACACCCCCAACTAGGACCGAGAATTTCCGCTAAAACAACCCAAATTCAAATACAAAGTTTATGGTTTTAAGGCCCCCAATACTGCAATTTGAAGCATGGAGTGGATTCTTCATGATTTTAACTTACATATTCTGCAAAAAAAAAAAAAAAAACGAAAATCACAATTTTTTTTTTTTTTTTTTTTGTAAAGCGATTTTTCCTTGTTTACACAACTTGCGCTGGGCCGACTTGTTGCTGGTTTTCCCGTGCCAGGTCACATAGGCAAAAGTAATCATTTGTCCATCATTTGGTGAACTGAAATGTCACAGCTTATGATTCAAACTTGGATATTAGGAAGTTTATCTCTCTTTCCCAGAGGTATTTACCACTTTGTCAGGCTGCCAGACCATCTGCTTATTTATTTATTTATTTATTTATTTTAGTATGTGACTCAATACATTACTTTCTCTTGTTGAGGATCACAGCAGCAGCATTCTGCACCTGCATCCACCTTCTATTTGGGAAAAGATTTGTTGTGCAAAAGTTCTCTTGCATCAGTGAAAGTGAGTTTTGGAGCACATCTTTCAAAGGGAAAGAAAAAATGAGCTAGCTCTCATTAGTTATTTATAATGTATTCCTCATTATTCATTGCCATGTCGAGCTGTGCCAAAGGTCCACTCTTTGCTCCTCAACACAAAATTATAAAAAATCAACTTCCATGCCCTGAGCACCCTTAAATGTGCTTTGTACCATGTCTCAAAGCCTTGTGAACCGTGTTCTATGTCAAAAGTGGCATTCATGCCTCTAAAATGCTAAAAGAATAGAACTGAAACCATCACAACGAAGCAAGCTAGTAAAAACTGAAATTTGTCAAATCAAATGAGATCTGAAATTCCAACCACAAGGCATTGAGCAGAAATTATTCATTGTAAGGTTTAAAACCTCTTTGGTCCAGCTAACAGTGTATGACACTATGACACCGACTGGTTGTATAGAAAATCATTGAACCTGAACATTTAATCCACAATACAAACCTGGTAGAAACACCCCTGTGCAAATCCAGTGTAAATTCAGAGCATTTCTCTTTGTGTCCTGATTATCTCATCCCAATAGTAAAGCACAGGAAGACGTGTCTTGGTTGAAATTGTGCTGGATAATGAGTCTAATTATCAAACTGACACACCTACATGATTTCCAGTGGCTGTCAGTTTGTGCAAACAAGGTGACAGAGGACGAGATGACTTAGTGTGAAGCACCGTGGGCAAGAATTCATCATAGTGAGAAGGATGAACATAATATGATGAGTTGATATTCAGAGTGTGACAATGTAACAGTCACACCACCCCACTCGGCCACCACCACCCCCTTAGGCCTTTTCAGACTCCAGCTGACTCCTCTTGATAGTAGTGTCAGCCAATGATTGACATTTGCTAATTTCCCACTTTTGCATGGGTAGTTTGAGGACAGTTTAAGGCTTGAGGCTCCGAGCAGGAGTCCATGTTAATGACAGCCCCTGTTGTGATGAAACCAGCCTTAGAAAAGTTCATGTGGGTCCATCTTAATAATCATGACTCCACTGAGTGTAATTGAGGGAAATATTGGAATGTAAATTACAGAAACTCCTTTGTATTTCAAAGGTGTAAATGAGGAGTCAACTCTTTGCAACATTGCTATTGAAAATACAGCAAGTGGGAGGTCAAATATTTTGTATTCTCATATTACCAGCAAACTTTAAAAAGTCGTAACAGTGTAAGAGGAGCAATATGCCTCTGGATTTACATCCAGTGTCACTGTTTATGGTCATTTCCCATAACTGCTGTATCAATTGTGTCACTGTATCCTGGCTAATTGGGATGAATTTGTTTTGATAACACAAACCTCTTTCAGGCCTTGGAGTTATCTTAATTGTTGTTACCACAGACAGAGAAAACCTGACTTATCAACAACAGTGCAGTACAGAAATTTAGCAGCAAATTTAGACTTTTAACAAGACATCAATAACATATAGTGACAACTCATAACTTTAAACTGTCCGTAAGGTTTTTTGAGACACAACCACTCCCTTTTCATCCTTTTTTTCTAGCCATTTCCCTCAGACATTGCAAGCAAGTTTGGTTTCCAAAACGGTGGAAAACATCAATCATAAGGTAGACAACTGTAGTTCTAGTGAGCTGATAACTCACTGGCATCTGTGCCATTTCCCATAAACCCTGCTGCTTCCTTTTGAAAAGAGGATGTTTCTACCACTCTGCCCCCCTGCTGTTTGTTATTGAGAGCAAAATGGAAAGACAGCCAATATGTATTAAGTAAAGGAAGGCTAATATGAAGCTGAAACTATGGTCTTGTTTTTTTCAACTGTACTATTGTAGATGCAAATAACTGTTATTACTTACTAAGTAAAAATAGCTCTCATTTTGTGTCAGTTTCTTACCTTACCCTAGATCTAATCAATTGTGACACAGGTAATAGTGGAATGTAAATTTAATTGGAGGCAGACAGTCAGTGTTATCAGTGATAGGTTTGCTGTGGTCATGATAATGCTTCACTGTGAAACTTGAGTGCTTTAATAACTGCTGAAAACCTATCTAAGAGTGTATTAATGCACACATCATCAACTATAAAATCAAAAAGATCAAGACTAGTCCACAAGGAATATGATGTGGCCAAGAGAGTCCACAAAGAAAATGTTGCATCTATAATTGATGTGATAAGAATTCAGCTCTTTTGGACTCTGAGTGATTTAAGTTGATGTAGGGCTAAAATGAAAATGAATGGCAAGTCTTTGTTGAAAGAAGCCAGAAAAAGTGACTCCAACAACAATAATGATTACATTAGTAAATGCCATAGAAAAAACAAAGGTGTTAAGCAGATGTAATATAGGACTTCAAATCCAAATATAGTATTTACAGAATGGAACCCCAGATTCCAGCCCAGACCCTTTGCTGCTGGTCTCCTCCTCTCTCCCCAGCCCTCCTGTCTCTCTTCAGCTGTTGCTATCAAATAAAGCAGAAATGCCAAATAAATAAATAAATAAATAAATAAAATTAAAGTAGAGGTTTTACATTTACTGAAAGAAAGGTTACAGTATGTGTCAGGCATTTTGGTCTTAAAGATCCTAACCAGACAACAACTGTAGCGTCTGTTAAAGGGTCCACACACCTGTGGCACGACCATACATGTGTTCACTGGTTTTGGCTGATTAGAGCTCAGAGCTTTGTATGCCGAACACAGACTGCACTGTGCTGACATTCACCTCACTGTCATGTTCCTTTTTGTTGAACCTTTTCAGTCAAGGCAACTTCTTTTCACATTATTTTCTGTCTGAGCTTTTTTTTTTTTTTAAAAAAAAAAATATATACTAAGATTAAGATTAAGACACCCTTTATTAGTCATACACAACACAACATGCACACATGCCATGTATCGGTGAAATTATTCTTCCACTTTTAATCCATCCTGGTAAGTCCTTCCTCCACGGCAGACCAGGAGCGGTGGGCTACCAGCCGACAGCGGTGCCCGGGGACCCAGTTCCTTTCTTGTTACCATTCGGTCAGGTGGTGATCTTCTTGCATGTGTCTAGTGGGGGTTTTGTGGAGGATACCCCAGGTGAACACGGGGAGAACATGCAAACTCCACACAGAAGGGCCCCTTTCCTTGAGATAAGGCAGCAGGCAGCAGGCACCGAAGGCATGGTGGAGGCCACTTCCTTCCCCACAGTCAAATGACCACAGCATACACAGATACTCACCCCACAGACGAAAAAAAAAAAAAAAAAAGAAAGATCAAGCACAAAACAAAAAAACAAATGAAAAACAAAAAAAGAATGAATGAATGAATGAATGAAAGGGCAGCACGGTGGCGCAGCAGGTAGTGCGCGTGCCTCACAGCGTGTGCTTGAAGGTTGCCGGTTCGATCCCCGGGTAGGGGCAGGGGCCTTTCTGTGTGAAGTTTGCATGTTCTTCCCGTGCATGCGTGGGTTCTCTCTGGGCACTCCGGCTTCCTCCCACATTAGGTTAATTGGTGACTCTAAATTGTCCCTAGGTGTGAATGTGAGTGTGAATGGTTGTGTGTATGTTGTCCTGCAGTCGGCTGGCGACTGGCTCAGGCTACCTCTCGCCCGTTGTCAGCTGGGATAGGCTCCAGCCCCCAACCCCGAAAGGGATAATCAGGGGTATAGAAAATGAATGAATGAATATAATGAAAAGTGAAAAGGGATTCAGATGCTGACAATCCAGGGTTTTTTTTGTCACAATTCAAGAGTTGAAAAAGTTTCCGGGAAATATCTTTAGAATTTTGCACTAATTAAAAAGAAAAATCAAACTGATAGGCTTGTTTGTATCCACTGTGCAGAATAATTTGTCTGCAACCACTGCACAATGCATGCTAGTTACATCTTTGTCCAACTTGATTCTGACTGACTGAGATGTCATGTTGACATTAGCAGCTGCATCCTCTCAGGATCAAGGCAGCTGCAGGTTTCAGAGCAAATTCCCACAATTCTCTCCACCAACTGCAAGACCACAGTGCATGATGGGAAATGTCTGCCTCGCCCTTGAGCTCATCGGCCCAGATGTGTGACCAAACAAATTACCTTTGATAGAAAATGCTCATTTTGTGTTAAATTGTGAAGATTTTCATTTTATTAGTGACATGATGCAGAAGTTCAATCTGAATAGTCTATTTGTGCCTTTGGCTAGTTGTGCTTTTACACCAAATGACAAGCAACTGTTTATTTTCTTAATCCATTTAAACCAAAGAAAACATTCCTGTATTCCGGAAACATTTATTCTCCCTATTTGTTGAGCTGTATTCCCTCCTGCAGAAAAAATCACTTTTGCATGACTGGCCTGCAGTGCACTAAAACTCTCTCTAGTGCATTGACTCAGTAGGTCATGCAACCAAACACCTGGAATACATTTTTTGGAAGTGTACCAATTGGACACTCTACCCCTTTCCCCTGAGGTTTTAATACGGAAGTCTTTTAGAGGAATCTTTCTAAGAATTTCTAGTTGCATATCAGTTCTTTTCTTGAAAGTAGTTAAGAAACCCAAACAAGGTAAGTGTGTCAGTTTAAAACAGGATGCGTGAGCTGAGAAACAGCCAAATTACACGTTAATCATTTTCATTTACTTTAATAACACCTTAACATATCACCTCCTAAATTCTATCTTAATGTTTACTCCATTATTGTGTCCTAGTTTATCTTGTTTTATGTTTTATTTATAACCAACATCAACCTGTGCAGAGGTCTAATCAGCCTGGACTGAATACACCCGTGTGGGCCTTTAACATGTCATGCAGTGCAGAGTGGACGGTGGACAGATAAAAGATGCTGGTGTTGTTCCCCAGATTAAAGGATCTTTTAGAAAGAACTGATACAGTGCAAGCCCTCTGCAACTCACTCACTGCTATGACTTTAAATGCATTTCGGAACACGCCTTATGAATATTTTATGTCAGTCCCGAGGGAAAGCTTTGACATCGGCAAAGCAATCAGACAATGGCTACTTGTTTACTCACAGCTGGCTGTTAGAAGAGAAAGAACAGACCCTTTTGAATACCCATCAAAATCATTTTTAAATAAATATTTTACCCTGCTGCCTTTCAGGCTCTCTTTGCTCAAACGTGCAGCATGTTTTGAGTGACATTTACACAGGCTTATGAGTAAGGCCTGGGTCATAGACTACTTGCAAATCAATCTTTGTGTTTTAATCTACGTGCAGTACATGATGGCAGGGATTTACTGCACCTGCACAATTAAGACTGTGTCAGCAATGTCGACAGGTTGTCAATCACATAGAAATATACTAAACTGACTTTCAAACACATTCCTGTTACTGCCAGAAAGCTAATTGCATTGATCTATGGCAAAACCAAACATTGTGGCAGTTAAAAATAAATAGAATGTATTTGAGATGTGGATGACTGATAACAGTGGATATTGATGTGGGTATTTCAGGACTAAGACTTTTCAGTTGCCAGTATTTTTTGTGCTGATGTTCAATGTGTCTGAATTTCAGCATTGCAAAAAATAAGTATTGATTGTTCTCTAGAACTGTGCCTTGGTCAAGGTGGAAATGTCTGTGGAACAATGTTCAAACTATTGCTGGACACAAAAGCTCTCCTCTGAAACTCAAAGCTGATGAAATTCTCAGTGGCGAGGGTGACACCTTCCTTGCAGGAGGGAAGGACTCAGAGGACAGACACACATGATGACATGGATATGTTTTGAAAATAGCAAAAAAAAAAAAAAAAGTCCAATGTCTGTTTTTCTAACTTTTTATGTGATAGGTGATGAAAGCTCTAACCATAATTGAACAAATGGTATAGTAGCTGAGTTATTTGTGTCACAAGGCAGAAATACTTTTTGATGTAATAGTAATCCAGCGTCAGTGTTCTTATGCACAATTTCACTGTTTTCATTTCAACATTAGTGTCAACATTTTATAGACTTGAAGGATGAAATGGCAAATAGAAAAACGCTGAAGATGAATTGATGACAAGAATAATTGGCAGTAAACCAAAACAATGCCTTAAAACACAGTAAAAACTCTCCGTATGATCCGTGCCTTTCACATTACATATGGTCATTTGATTTGATTCAAATTCTTTTTTTATTGCTACTGAGGCTCCAAATTAGCTTAGCCAATTACATGTCTCTGTATGGTTGCTCTTAAAAAAATGAGGATAAAGAGCAACATAGATAATATTGATTAGTGGAGCTTTGAGCAAGTTCAAAAAGATATATCTTCAGTTGGTTCAGCAGTGGGCCTCCACCATAGAGCTTCCTTCTTCCCAAAGAAGGAGTAATGGAATACATAAATTTGCAGTGTTACACTTAATCCATATGCATCCCAAAGACCTGTGAAGTTATGATACCACAAAACTGATTAGGTAAGAGGTGATAAAGAGGAAACAGTTCAGTTTACACAATTAGAGGGAAAACGTTCGTGTCAGCTCATTCATTGGCTCCTAATGACATCATACACTGACTGGTGGCAACAAGGCACAAATAAAACAAACTGGGAAGATAAAGAGCCCATAGATTTCTGTCCCTTCCTGTCCTGTCCTCCCTCAGCCCCAGTGTGAGCGATGGCTCTCAGTAACTTATGTGATGGTGAGGTTATCGCCATGATTGATGGAGCCACAAAGGAATCAATAGCATGCATGCCTCAGACGAGGGAAAATGCTTACATATTTCATAGCCATTAACTGACCACAGTTACCATACTCAGGGCAATGTTTCTCAATTTGACCTGCCTCTTCATATCAGGAGGTAGGCTAGATATGAAAAATTAAAGTCAGATACAGAATGGAAAGGTGCATGTGTACTGCTTCTGCTTTCGGCTGAAAGCGTTGGGCCGAACAGCAGGGCTGCCGGCCTCTTTTTCGGGTCAAAGGAGATTTGTTAACAGTGACTGCTAGATCTCTACTATTCATTTTAAGTGATAGTGTTTACAGGCAAGCTAGATGATTTATGACCTTGCCTCCCACAATCGTATATCGCTCACCATTTCTGAGATACATGTAAAGCAAAGTCAATTAAATGATTGGGTGACATCGTGTTTTATCAGAGAGGGCAACAGCACAAATGAAAGCACTACCTTGGTCAGTCATTTGACCTTTAATTATCTTCCCTCAAAACTGGATTAGATAAAGCTTTACAGCCAATGGAAACATGCTGTTATCTATCTTTTCAATTAACCCAGTCCCTTGATGAAGGGGAGGAGGGATTACATTTGAAAGAGGGGAAAAAAGGTTTCTAACGTGTTGTAAGTGAAGGATAAAGCTAATTAATTGCAATATAGCCATTCTGTTCTCATAATGCGTTGCTTTGCAGTGTTGTTTTATTTTTCTATTAGCTATTCATTTTATTTATCTAATGTTCTATATTCATTTTCCTTAAAGGACTAGTGTGTAGGATTTAGTCAACATATTCTCACTCCCAACTCGTCTGATATGAAGCTTGATCAGGACCCCTTATTGTCATTTTTTAAGGCACTGGGAGCCCCTTTAGTGTCATTTTTCAATGTGCAGGATGTGTGGTCAAGTTAGTAATAATAAATATGCAGTGTCTGGTTAACCCTTCAGCTTGCTGAGAATGATAGTAAACACGTGCTTCACCGTAATTTTGAAAATGGAGTTCTTCTCTAATCATGGATATTTGTTCAAAACATCACAGCACATTTGTCAGTTCATAATTTGTAGGTGAAGTTATCAAAATGATCAAAAATTGTTTAACAGTTTATGAAGTTCGGCAAAACAAACATTATCGTTTTAATCCTCCAGTTGGCTTAAGTTACTTTGAAATATGAAGCTTTCTGCTGTTGAAAGTTGACAGAAAAACAGCAGAAAATCCATACAAAAATGCCTGGTTATTAACCTGTTAAAAGAATGAATAATTTGATTTCGTTAGATAAAATTCTTGATGAATCAGCGTGTTGAGTGAAAACTACGCACTTGTGTGGAAGTAGTATTCTTCCTTTCAGATCTGATAACACATGGAAGCCCTAAGAACTGCGATGCTGAAATTAATCACAGTATTTTTTTTGGAAAGCAATGGCTCTGTGAACAAAATTAACAATAATGATGAGGGCCAATAAGGGCATGTCCCATTGACACCAAAGCATTTTTGTCACAATAGACATGAACAGAGCAGAATATTTCCTCCTTGGCATTGTATGTCTTTCTGAGGCCCAAGCAGCTGGGTGTCTATTAATTAACTTGGCATTAGCAGCGTTTGGTTTTTGTTCAGCACCGAGTGCACAAGGGTGTTTTAGGACTGTTAAATTAGGGCTCGGGAACAGGGGAATGCTTGCACCAGATTCAGGGAAAATTACAGCCAGTCAGACCACGAGGGAAAAAGCCTCTTCTGGAAGCTCTCTGTAATTTAACATGGTTGTCAATCACTGTTTCTAAAGGGTCCCTAAATCCCTTGTCTGTAGTGGGGATAAAACAACAACGCCAGGGACTGGCGACAGCTCTGTTTCTCAGCAAATATTCTCCAAAACCCTGAAAAACAGATGTCCAACATTCAAACTCTAAATAAATGTTGATGGATGAAAGTTTGTCTTGAAATCAGGCCAAATCACCACATTGCAATGTCCCAATAACAGCAGATATCTGTGTGTGGAAACGAAACCCACTTATATTCCTGAGGTAGGCGGTTATATCACACAACTGACTTTGAGTTTGGACTTAATAGTTCACTGGTGCAAGAAAAAAAAAAAAATCTAGCAATGACCTTTCCTTGTTTTTAGGTTGATGATCATGCGCTTCTGAAATTTTCTATTTTAGGTTTTACTCTGAGGATTTAATTGATAACCAGTTCATTAAGCTCTATGCATGTGAAAACGTTTCTCTTTCCAATACAAGTGAGGACAACTGGAATATTTCCTGTGACTTTCACTATAGATTTTGTTTGTTGAAAATCAATTAGGTCTACTTGACTTATTGAGACAGGTTATTATTACTTGCTCTTGGGTGTGCCGAAGCCTCTTGTATTACTGATGACCCTTAATTAAAGCAGCTATAATAATTTTATAGTAACAATGCATCAAATGTGAAAGGGTTGCTCAAAGTGATGAACCTACAGAGAATAATCCCCTGAATCTGCAGCTCCACTCGGCTTCCCAATAGCTTATAGTGCGTCTCAGCTCATTGTTTAGCTGCTGGGCAACTTTACTATTACTATGCAGTTAGCGATGGTCAACACAGTGGAGAGTTTTGCAGCTAAAGAGTCAGATATTTCCCTCAGGAGTTGGTGGAGACCAAAAACAGAGCTACAAAAGAGTGACATTCACCTGGTGGTCTGAAACACGACTGTAAATGAATAATAAGAAAGAAAGAAAGAAAGAAAGAAAGAAAGAAAGAAAGAAAGAAAGAAAGAAAGAAAGAAAGAAAGAAAGAAACATACTTTTATTGTCACAAAACACAGTGAGTAGCACACTACATGCACATGCCATGCTTCCGTGAAATTATTTTGTCCACATTTATCCCATCCTTGGTCCGTCCTTCCTCCATGGCAGATCAGGAGCGGTGGGCTGCCAGCGGCGCCCAGGGACCCAACTGCACCCACTGCAAGAATCGAACCCGGGACCTTCTAGCTGTGAGGTGACAGCCACCATGCCACCAATGATAATGATATGATGAGAATGATAATGTTGCTCCTTAACTGCTGGATGTGTAAATAAGCAAGGATTTGCTAACAAGGTTGCCATATCAACTTAAAAGATGATGATGTGTCAATGTCATGCTCACAACATTGCCAAAAGCTTTTTCTTTTTTTTTTTTTTGGCTACTTTAAATACATATTCAGAAGACCAATAAACGATGTTGTGTTTTAATTCACAGTTATATCATGGTCTTCAGCTCTGTTGCTAGACAGTACAAAGTGTGACAGTCTGTTCCTACAACTTCATTTCCCCTGATTAATATTTATTGCGGCAATCATCTACTCAGCTCATAAAAACAGCAACAGCAACACTTTCCAAACTAAATGACTGAAAACACTGTCCAAGTATTTATCCTGAAGAGTGTTTTCAGGCATACAGAAACTGAGAAATATTGTTTGTTTGTTTGTTTGTTTGTTTGTTTGTTTTTTTGTTTGTTTGTTTAACTTCATTGATGTCCACCAGGGAAGAATTGTATATATTTTAAAATAAATGAATGATAAAGTTCTCCTCTGATTAGAAAATGTGTATGTTTCACTTTTTTCCCAGTGGCTGATGGTGACACATACAACACAAAATAACCAGTGAAAACACTTAACACACATTGTGTCACCTGCCTACAAACATTGAAACATACTGTATCTTAGGTTGCACAGTAGCTTACCAAATGCCCATCAAACAGTCACTGAGGAAAAGCACATGACTGGCATCATTTTGCAGGCTACATAGCTAATTGTCTAGTCAGCTGTAGAACACTAAATAGCTTAAAAACATGGAGACCAGTTTAGATGCTAAATGGTCCTGCAAATACGATGCTGCCTGTCCTTGGCTTATACCCTACAAGCTTTGTTTACATTGTGCCTCGATTATCCTGCTGGGTATCCTGTCAGTCAAACACATTCACTGCCTGCCCACTCAGAGGCTTGGAGGTTAAGGATGTATCGCCAAAGACCTTTTATTCCTCCTTTCTGAATGATGAAAAACAACTTTTGATAGCAAACAAGAAATGTATTTGACATTTTTTAGTTGAAACTGAAGCAAATCTGTGCAGATATTGGACATAGACTTGTTCCTGTTTTATTTTGTCCAAAGGGGTTTATATGCATTTTCCATTTCATATTCTCAATCCATTTTTTGGATTTGATGCTTATTTTCAACTTTTCTGCCATAATTGCAACATGTGTGATGTGTAGCAAATATACTTAGAGATTTCTGTTGTAACCAGTGTATTGAGATTGTTGAATGATCAAGTAAATATTGGACATACTGGATTCATTTGACTACAGAGAACAGCACAGCAAGAGATGAGCAGAGAATCTTCTGGTAAATGCTATTGTATGTATGAGCTAAATCACATGACTGTTGCGTGAACATACAGTACAAACCTCATTGCATGACCAGGGAAGTAAAGCAAAGTAAAAATCAACACTAAATCAGCCCGAGTAAACCCTATTTGTGGACATTTTTATTTTTTATTTCATCGGCATCCATGAGTAAATGATGATTAAAATAGGAGTGAGTGGCCTTTGCTCTATGGCCAAAAAATGCAAATCCATTCTGCTAAGCTCCACTGTAATTGATGTAATTAATTTGGGTGGAAAGATATAAGAGTTTTATGGTAATGTTAAGAAAAATCAATTTCTTTGCTTGAAGTTTGAAGCGTTGGTTTTAGTAATACTTCAATGGGAAAAGCCAGGTTTTAGTTATGCTTTTAATTTGTGTGGTTAATCAGGGGTCATAGTCCACAGAAGAAATTCATCAGCTCTATCCACGGTTTTGTGCGCACACTGAGATGACACAGCCTTCAGGTCCCATGCATTTTCTTTATTTTTTCTTCTGTCTGCTGGTTTTGGATGCTTAAAAGTTCCCTTTTCAAGAGTAATGAATGCTCTGCATCACAAAGTGGTATAAGTCAGGAGTAATTCAGCTCATACTCCATCCAGTGTCCCACAGCGACACAGTCACACTCAGGCTTTTCCAGAGAGAAATCGACTGCTCATGGAGTGATGTGGTACCTGCCACACTGTTTGACAAATTAAAATCCCCACCTTGACCATAACTTTTGACGTTGTTACGACTTAACACAGGAACAATAAGCATCTAAGCTGCAGCAGTACATTATGATATTGATTATTCAAAACAGTACACATATAAATGCCTTTTATAACATACTTTAGCAAACACATTCATGGTAATTTCCACAGCGTTACTGATGAAATGAAAGCTGGAGATTTAATGACAGATCTTTAATGACAGAGGAAGATTCAACAGAGGACTGGGCAGTCAGTGCACCAGCCAGCTCATCCCTGATAAATTAACTGTGGACAACACAGTGCCAAACCCATCACTGCTTCGACAGCTTAAGTAGTGGTAGGTGTAATAAATGATTCAGTAGTCCCGAGAAGTAGGGTGTCAATTTGTAATGTCCTCCAAATGCCCAGCCACCTCTGCCTACAGCCACAGAGCTTACAGATTTGTCTGAAACCAGCTGTAAATTTAATTTTAATGGTGCGCCACCTTTCGCTGAGTCATGCACTTTCCCCCTTTCTCTGCTTTTCCCCACTCCTCTCTACTTTCCCCAATGCTGTCACCAAACAGTCTTTCTCTCTGCCTTGTATTATCTCTGTCAGCAGAGGGCCCATGGATCTATCAGGCCAAGCTGGGAAATACAGATAGTGACAGGGGTAATGTGGACCGGGTCACTTCACATGCCTTAACTTGTTCCAATGCTCAATCCTCTGCAAACCACAGGTTGAGAATTTATCTATACGACTTCCACTCAGCTTTGTGTCATTTGTTTACTCTCTTCTTGCCGTAGCAAAAGGTTGGATAAGAAGAATACACAGAAAAGAAAGACAAGGAAACCATTCAATTTTCCTACACTCCTCACCTGCAGAAAGACAGATTTTTTCTTGTAAAAACCCACCCTCCCCGGCTAAATCATTAAGTGGTTATGTGATTTGATAGATTTATTCTATTAGCCAAGTTGAATTCTGATGCCAGTTATAGTCACAGGGAGTGAAATGTATGTACTTAGAAACCTACAAAACAGAGACATGAGATCATATTCTTCTATCATTTCAAATGATAGCTTTTTGGGACATAATGAGAAGTATATCCCAATACCACATTGTATTGCAATGTCAACTGAATGAGATGATTAACAAAAACTAAAAGTAGGAAAGTGTGGGCAAGTAAAAGCAGATAATTGTAATGACCAGCTCTAATCGTGGATAAGTGAGTCTTAGTCATGAGTTCCAACAAAGACAGTTCGTGGTCTTGAAGAGCACTAGGGATCACATCCTTGTTGGTGCAAATGACTCTTAATGGTTGGGCTTTTAATTGCACAATGGATAGCTTGAACTGGTGGCATGGTATGGATTTCTGCATTACTTATGCCTTGTGAAGCTTGTTGCTAGCAAGTGAAACAAACAAAGGATGCACGAGTATACCAAGCCTTGTCTTCTAAAAATTCTATTCATATGATACTTATTTGGTTTTCTTAAATATATAGTGATGGTAAACACACTTGCTGCTTGTCTATTCTCAAGCAATGTTTTTTCAAGTAAAGGATGTGCTACATTTGTGTGCTGCATGCAAGGCATAGGGAATTGGTTGGGGTGCATGTTTGGGGTGATACCAAGGACCAATATTTGTATCCTGAGAACCGCATATTTGTTTATATGCTTAGAAAACAAACTTAATTTTATTCTAGAAAGTAAATACATCCCGTCTCAAGCTTTTTCTGTATTGAACCAGGACCGGCATCTACATGCTTAAATATAAACATAAAAATGTTTAATAAGACCAGCAGATATTATAAGAAAAAAAAAATGTGTGTTTGTGTGTGTTTGTGTGTGTGTGTGTGTGTGTGTGTGTGTGTGTATATATATA
>JBBMOE010000026.1:6952538-7022166 GCA_037975065.1 Chaetodon trifasciatus | reverse complement strand
TATATGAGATATACTGTCAGAGAACATTATCCAAGTTACATTTAGAAATTGTATCTTGTGGCAGATACCGTATGTGACAACAACTTTTATCTTGATTAAAAATAAATGAAATAAAATAAAATAAAATAAAATAAAAAATAACATATACACAATTTGTGAAACATTATGTTTCCAAAAAACAAAAAAAAAACAAAAACACATTTGCTGTTGCAAATTAGTTCTATTTCAGGGAGACATCATTGGTATACCAATGACCAGTGGCAGGGCCAATAGCTCCACTCTTCCTTGATATACAAATCTGTAAGCACAACTACGATATATGTTTGGTTTTCAAAACTATTAGAGTGATGTTGAAATCTGGTTGCGCCAACCAGAAGCCCCGTCATCTCAGCTGTGCAATTAATATGTACATCTACATTGGAAATATTTCAGATACTTAACATTTGTGAAAAACAGAAATTACATTTCCATAGCCACACCTTTGTCACACTCTGCCAGCTCCTTAGCTGCTGCCATTGTCTCTCTGCACACCTGTTCAGCCAGCACCCTTTCAATACTCATCCACACCCACCTGCCCAATTACCTGAGCGCACACCTGAGACTCATCACCAATCCGTGCAGTACTTAAACTGCTCTCCCACTCTCACCCATTCGCCCTCATACAAGACTCTCCAGCACTCACTATCGGACTGCCTTCTTGGTATTGACCCAGCCTGCCTCTGACCTCGTCTGCTCTCCTGCCCTGTGGTAATTACCTTAGCCTTCTGTACCTGACCATTTGTTGTCTTGCTCTTCCTGGATCTGTTACTAAGTGGAATTGTCAATTGTTGGGCTTGCCAAACATTTCCTGAAGCTGTCGTTTGCCCCGGACGGAGCATCGAACCTTTCTCGTCTAAGACTCTAAGAGACTTCCTTGTTCATGTAGCGCTCTTATTGGGTCCTAACCTTACTTGTTACAATTTTGGCTTGAGGAAAAAACATTGTTACAATCGTGCTGGTTATTGTATAATTTCCCCCATGAAATCGTAAGCATGTGTGTGGGTTTCTGCAGAGGATAACTGGTGCCTGTGGAAGAGGATTGTAATATGGAGTCATCATATCTCCACAGTTATATTACATGTTTTGTTGCAACTCAACTTTTCTACCATTTGCTGGACTTTAAGATGTAAGACAAATGCCCCGGTTCGCAATGTTAACAAAAGTGTGAAATAATTAGTTAGATCCGCTTCATTTTAATGGATTCTTCCTTGGCCCGTGCTACACCCTTCCACCAAATTTCATGACAATCAGGCAAAGAGTTTTTTTGTTAGCCTGCTGACAAACACACAAACAAATAAACTTTGTTTTTAATCAAATCTTTTTGACATCTGATCTTGTTTAAAGTGCCACTGGCTGAAATTTTATATTTGACCTTGAGTATTTTGTTGAGAAACCAGAAAGGCTGTCCAAACCTACACTAGAAATTTAGAATGACACTCCACTCATTATCATAAAAACACATACTGTGTTAAATTTTATTTGAAACCATTAAATGAAACCTGTGACAGGGCTATATTTCCTTAATGCAGAGGCATGAGCAAAATATTTAAACATAATAAATTATCTCATTAACTTTAATGCAGGCATTATACAATGCATGCACTATGCAGCTGTGCTACAGTAGACCTGTGAAAGAAAATGTAAATACTGTGTTGACCTCTATCAGCTGACATCCAGTATTAAAAAAACTCAGTTGGGACATCCAAGGGGACTGCTGTCAGGATATTATTATGCAACAATATTGCTGAGGGTCACACTTTTTTGTGCTTTTTTAAAAGATGAGTCATCTCTTTGGTATAATGTGTTTATAGACTGACTTAGGTTGATAATGTGGCATTTTACTGATGGAAGTACTCTCTGAACACCAACGTGCTCAAAATAAAGTCTGCCCTGTGCTGCTGTTTGGTCCTGCTAAAATGCAAAATTAAACACTGCTCGGGACAGATTGTCTTCAACTCATGGTCATCAAACATTTACATCCAGACACAAAATGCAGGCTCAACTGCAGTCCAGGACCAAAAACCAGGTGCCATTTGAACAGGTGAGGTACAGGTTAGTGAAGATGCACATCAGCCGCACAGTGTGAGAATAGCCTTTTGGCTTCACCTTCAAGCACTGATGCCGAGGAGAGAGACTTTCCATCCCTTGTCTGGAGACAAATTGTGTGTTTGGGCTTTTCTGGCAGTGCACACACACCAAGCCCAAGAAGTAATAGTGTTGATATGAGTTCCCTTGTACAGAGACAAGCTCTGACTGTTGTATTGAAAAGAGGGGGCTGTGTATGCTGGGATGGCCATGGGGGAGTTTTCGCTTTCATCAACGAGGTCAGCCTCTCAGCAAGAGCTTGTTGCTGCCTGGTAGTTTATCTGCAATACATCATTGGTGATGGATGGGTAATGGAGAAGCCATAGCCTTCTCATTCACAGCACTATATCATTTCTGATAAATCTCCAAGCTATCTGTTCATTGGGTTTCAATGATAGGCTTCCTCCATGGCAGCATACTTCAGGTATAAAGGAACACTGGTCTGTCCATATTTGGCCTCTCAATTCTCTATTGTTATTTATTTATTTATTTTGGAAGAGAACTGACTGATAATGTCTACACTGCTGAAGTGCATCACTACAAAGATGGATACCAGCTGTGCTTCAGATCTGCAGACTGTAATTATTATTTTTTTTTTTTATAATTTCAATGTTGTAAACGTTTATACTAGGCGTGATAAACAGAATACATTATAGCAACAACGAGGGAGCGGTTGCAGTGGGAATTCTTTGTGAAAATGTTTATCACAGCGCTGTTTTGTTCGTCAGTGAACCAATGAACAGCATAACTGGGGTAGATGTAAGTTCAGTGCCTAACCTAAGGGCACTTTGACTGTAGTTGATGTTCAAGAATGTTTCTTCTTTTTTTTTCTCTCCAGTCTGTCCAGGGATTTGTGCCAACAACTTTTTTTTTGTCAAGAGTTTACTTCTCTAACTGCATAAAGAAAATACAATTTGTATTTCCAGTTATGACTCCAAAATTTGCTAAAGTACTCAAAGCTGGCAATTCTTCTGGCATCATATGAACGAGTGAATGTTTGTTCAGAAGAACAGCACATTATCTGTACGAAATAGCAAATGTGATGTGTGTTTACTGAAGGGTAGACAAAGCAGCTTACCTTCCTCATCCCCCTCCACAGATGTTTTATCAATTTACAATCCCACAGAATTAGCGGCCACACCGTTAAGCACTGAAGCTGCCATGCCATGATAAATATCTTGAATGAAAACACCGATTACTATCACAGTATTACTGTTGTTGCCTTCAGCCGAAAAGCAAGGTTATCTCACCTTTATAACTCTGCCTCTGGTATCCTCTTAATTCCTCCTCTCATCAGGGTCATCATTAAGCCTTGCTCTGGCCATTACACAAAGTGTTGTTTATGGCATAATAAGTACAACAGTAGGGTGCATTTGGGAACTGGTTATGATATCATGAGAAGTTCCGGTAGATTAAAACATTAACCCTGAAGAGTCTCATCAAATCTTTTTTAGCACCCGGTGAGGAGAAAGTGTCAATGGACTTGCTCTTGAGATTTTGCTGTGTTCAATAAAGTGTAAATAATGATGATTGCTACTCGCCTTCTTAAAAAGTCAAGAGGGGAAGCAGCAGCATTGGCTTTGTGGAGAGACAAAAAGTTAAATATTCCCTATGAGCAGTTTAAAAGTTCCTTCTGTTCATGAACCTTTTGTCCTGGGTGTGCAGTGATAAGCATACACTATAATACACAGGGTATGATACCGCTGGCACTGGCTTATATTCTAATACTGAATCTGTAGTGCAGCAGCAGATAGAAGGTAACACAAGATAGCTTGAGGTAATCTGTAAGAAGTATATTCATCCCATGCACCAAATAATCCTAGCTGTTTTAAATATAGCATAGATAACTGCTGGTCTGATGGCATTCTGGGGAAATGATAGACGGTGAAATGGAGCCAAAATGAATGGGCCCTTAGTTGAACAGACCTAAATTCATTTCACAGGCCCAGTGGAATGGAGTTATCTGAATCAACTGTCCTCCATGGCTGCCTGAGGGATATTGGAGACGGCTAAGGTCAAATTATAGGGGGGTTCAGCTTGTGTGTGACTGTGGAGGGATTGCTTAAGAGTTAGCCTGTCAGCTATACAGTACCATCTACTGAGACGGAACACAGGATGGGGAGGAATCGCAAATCCTGTTGTGTATTAAAGTTGCTATTGTCAGAAATGTAAAATCAAACAAGCATGCAAGCGAAACCCAACAACCCCCCTAAAAAAGGTTATATCTCTGATTCAGGGATGACTCATAGCTGACATGGACGTGAACTCCTCTCTGAACAGAACGCTGGCATTAGAGAATGAAGAATGACAGCGAAAAAGGCCAAATATTACACGTGACAGCCCTCTCTCTATTGGAGGAATATTTTCTGCACCGGTCCACACAGTCACAGAGCTAAAATGAATGCAATGCTCTCCAGACACTCCCAGGTCTTCTAATGAGGCTGTGCTTAAGGTGTAAATTAGTTACACAGCCTCGCTCATCACAGACACTGGAGCAGCAAATCCACTGGGTTGCTTCAGTTCCACCAGACATGATGGAGATCCATTTCATGAACATCACTCATTAATATGCTAATGGAGGTCATTAATGGTCGATAGCTAAATTAATGGAATTACAGTACTTAGCGGGTCACAGCCAAGAAAAAAGGGACATGAGGACAAAAAAAAAAAAAAAAAAACTTCTGGTGAAATGTTAAGTGTTTTGTCATGCAGAGCGTAATCAGATAAAGTGGTTAGAAATTATTATGTTTAGTTTGCTGTTTTGTAAGGAGAGCACTCTTGGTTGCAAATATAAATACACTGCATCACTTATCCAATCAAGCATTTAAGCAGTTTTTAATCTAAAAGTTAAACTTGGGTGATCCCAGGGGCTGCAAACAGTGTGAGGCTGGTTTCAGGACCACGGACAGCGTCCATCCATACACTTATCATCAACAACAGCATTCTCAGAGCTGGATGGGTTTAATGTGAATGATAAATGGAAATGATAAATGGATTGGGATAAGAACAGCGCTGTCGTTTTTTTTTTTTTGTTTTTTTTTTTAAATGTAACACATAGATGGATGGATACACTTAAGGAAATGGTTAAATGGTTAATGAGATTTTTCTAACAAGTTGTCACTTTTTGTGGCACCATCCTGATCGGAACTGACAGTTAGGAATATGAAACGCAGTCTGTGTCACACCGAATCTGGCACGAATCTCTGCTGGGACGCGACATAAATCAACTTCAGAACTACGGACAGCTACAGCACAGCACAGCATACTAAATGGACACTGAAACACATGGGGAACTGGGTTAATTAGCACCACACTGAGGCTGGTGTGCCAGTAAGACCTGATTGCTCCCACAGATTAATTTCTGCTGTTTCCAGGTAGATTTAGTTTATTTTCTTTAATCCCAACAGAATCGAGAGTTCATAAATGACCCAAGGACACCTCCCACACACAGTGTTTTATATGGCATATATTTATATGTCTCAGTGTTTTTCAGTATTGATAACTATCTCACATGAAGACAATAATTACAAAAATAATATTGAATGTTTACAATTTTTTGGAATTCATTGTCAGCCACCTTTGTCTTAAAAGCTACTTACCACACAAAAGACCCCCTTTTTCTCACTGCATAGTAATTATTCCTGCAGAGCAATAAGCCCCAATGAAGGCCAAGAGATTCTGCGCTGACCAGGTCAGTTCAGATTCTGCACACTCTGGCGCCGGGTTTGATCCGTGCAATCTGAAATGAAACCAGGTGCCTGGGCATGCAGTTTAACAGCGCTGATCCCTGTTACTATAATGTGTGCTGTCATAGTCATTATGAAAATGCCAGCATCTATTCAGTCACTCAGTGGCTACAGTCTCTGCTGCATGGTGAGTTTAGCAGAGCTTCCTTTGCCGTGCCACTTAATGACTCATGGTTCATGCATCGGCATGCTCCACAAGACAAAACCAAAGAGGATTAGACATTATGCTCAACACCGTTGCTCTCCTCTGACTAATGTGACAGCTCAGACAGATAAGGACTTAAATGTTGACGTCCTCTCCGGAGGCGCTTTTTTGGAGTGGACCAGCCAAGCAGTTATGGGGGATATTCAATTACTTCCATTGCCCATGCCTTCTAAATAACTGCGGCATTAAAGGAACTATATTAGGGCATAAAGTTAATGACAAGAGTGTCATTTCGCTTAGTGCACACCAGCGCTTTTCATTTAAAGTGAGAAGGAGAGAGGGAGACTGTTTCCAAAGCGCTTGTTATCATTCTCGCCACGTCGCCTACCTTATTCTACCCTCCTTTGGCAGCTATTACAGAGAGCTGCTTGTGTCTTAAACATGTGACTAAGTGAGAGAGGGGCACAGGGGAGAGCTGAGGCGCCCATGCCTGTTATCTGATGCTGGGCGCCTACCTGCAGCTTCTCCAGCCTCTGGATCCTCCGCTCCTGCTCCTCCGCACAGCGATGCGGAGTAGGCGGGTCAAGTAAAAAAAAAAAAAAAGAAAAAAAAAGAAAAAAGAAAATGCGTTGGGGTGGAATTTAACACGGGATATTTAGCCACCTTCGTGGGACGGCTGTCCGCGTCCCGGTAGCCACATTCCGTCGCATCTGTCCGACGCTGGACGCCGCCGTGTTCTGCCCGAAACAAATGCGCAAACGCGTCTTTTTAATCTTCTAATCGACAGCCCCTTTGCGCTCCTTGAGTCTCTCCCCTCCTCCTCTCCTCTCTCTCCTCCTCTCCTCGTCTCTCCTCTTGACTACATCTCCTGCTGGATGATTTCATTTTGTAAAGTCATTATCCCCAGAAAGGTCAAAGCCTCGGCTTCTAGGAACGCTGAATTACACTGGGATAAGGGGACTTTTCACCCCCTGCGAAAGTCAAAGTTTCTCAGTGGTGTAGAACCGTGCGACGGATTGGTCCGGAGCAGCCTTCCTCACCGAGCACTCTTACCTCTTTTCGGATCCCTGAGTGTGTTTTTGGAGTGCTGTTTCTTTTCCTCCGCGGAGTTGCTATTGAGCCCCGACAAACTGTGAAATGAGTTTCTCTACAATTTCGAGAGTTGAGAGTCATCGAGCTTCAGCGGGAGAATGGGAAATACTGAGTTAAACTTTGTCTGCAGTTCCAAACCGCGGTGAGTTCTCGCAATTATGCATATGTTTTTTTTTGTCAAATTTGGATGTGAGAATGTTAAACAGAATGCATACACATCTAGACAGCCTACCTGTGGATATTTTCTGTTCATTTTCTCCGGAAAATAACTACATAGCACCAGTGTTCATGGCCTGGATAGCACTTTGAAATCTGCTGTGCTGTGACATGCATGGGACGCTCTCTGAAGCTTGACCACGATGCAAGCAGAAACTCCCACAGAGAAACACACACACCTGCACATGTATATGAATGCATGGACAATCTGCCGCCGCTTTCAGGAAAACATACACAATATTGCTTTTCATGCATTGTCAGTATCCACATGAGCACGATCAGACTCATCTCCAACCTCTCTCACTGAGCTGCTTCCTTCCCACCTGCCCCTCTCACACACTGCCACCCTCTCTCTGCCTTTCCAACTAACATCTCTAATCTATATTCCTAAGGGTGTATTGGCATTCTCGCCTGTAGAGGATCAGATCTCGAACGCTGATGTGTGCACACTGCATGTTTTTGCCAAGCACCAGCGAGGCAGAAAACCCTACTCGCTCTCAGCCTTGAAAAAATAGGGAAAAAAAGTCCCACTGATTCCATAATTATACATTTCACCCTCAAGCAGCACCCTCAAAGCAGGCACATGAGTCAGGGCAGCCTTATGGGATCATCAGTGGAGGCTCGGATAATGAGCCAAATGCCCTCGAAGAAAACAAATAACATTTTAAATGCAATCATACTCGCCCAAGGGCAGGCTGGCATAGGTGTTACGTGTAGTATTTTAAGTCTAACTTTATATTAAACCCGTATCTTAGAGTGAATAACCCACTCCGGTGACAGGAAGGTAGTTTTGTAGCTGAGCTTTATGGTGAAAAAAAAGAGCAGTGAATCACTGCTGTAATTCTCATTGCCACTCGCCAGTGTTAGGCAGAAGTGCCAAAGCCTCAGACTTTTTATAGGGCCACAACAGGGCCACTGTTCAGAGGTGTCCTCATCTATCCTGGGAGACTGGTGAACCCGACCGTGTCTAGGCCTGAAAGGCACACTGTCTCCTCCTATGAAAAGAGATATTTCTCTCCTCATATGGCTCATCTGCCCCACAAAAAGAAAGAAGTTTAACAGCTCGTCACATTTCTACATTTTCTCACTGTTCGGATGTTCAGACAGGCTTGATGTTTACGTGTCTAATTTTACGCCTGTGAGAGTGCGTATTTGCTTGTTTGTATTGATGATTAGACCAGCTGCCTGTGATGGACATATACCTGAAAGGACTCCAATTGAGCTTGAAAAACACTTTTACATGGCGACTGTGACTGAGCAGGGAGTCATCTATAGACTGAAACCAATGCCAAGAGGAGGAATTACATACCCAAGAAAGCACCTTGTTCTTACAGTTAAGTACTGGCTGCCTGATAGGACTGGTTGAGGCTTCGCCCATAGGTGTGATGGCTGAGGAGAGAATGGGAGTGGAGGGAGGAAGTGAAAGGAACCCTTCCACTACCCTCCCACAGCCACTGTTAACACACCACAGGGCAATGAAAAGACTCTAAATGCAGTTTCAGTTTGATGTGGAATTGTTCTCCGTCACTTAGCTTTGGGTAAGGGGGTGGGTGGGATGGTGGGTAGAATGCTAACAAGTGTTTGACTTAATGAATGAGGGCCCTCGCTGAAATACCACTGCAGTGTATTTGATCATACCAGCTATTTGCTGGAAGTGGGAGTTGGAAGAGGGAGGTAAAACTGGAGTCTGAAATAAGAAGATAAGGGACAGAAAGAAAGGACGGACAAAAGAAAAATGTAATGAAGATGAATAGAAGAGGAAAAGATTGACTGTGCAGGTTTTGGTGGTGCTTAGGGGTCAAGTTTTGCCAGGATCTGCTCAATATCCACAGCCCATTATTTTATGATAATGAGCAAACCGTCTAGTTTGACTTCAATCTAAAATGATGAAGATGAGCGGTTGGAGAGAGAGGATGGGAAAAGGAGAGGAGATGAGAAGATGAGAAAAAAGCAAAAGAGGAGAAAATCATAAAAAGGGGGAAAAATGTCTCATTGAGGGATTTGAGACTGACTAGGGCCTTAAAATAGAATCTCTCAGATTAAGTGCGGCTGGGGCATTAAACTAAAATCTCTATGAGGCAACTGTTAATTGAATGTTGAGCCTGAACATATTCTGTAAAAGCACGCTCTAACGGACAGACACGAGACTGCTCTTACAGCTAATTTGCAGCCTGTCACGAAAAGTAATGCAGTAATTTCATATTATGTTTTACAAATCAAGTGCAGTCTTCTGAATAAAAGAGGCAGATGACTAAGACATTCAGCTGTCATAACCATGGCCAAACCCATACACTAAGCATGGCTACACAAGTACATGTGCCACACATAACTCATCCCTAATATCAACCAAATTACTGTCACAACAAATCACAATTGAAGCTGCCTTCACGAGAAAATTGTGAGGTTGTATTTTTGGGGATCAAGTGGTTAAAGTCACGCGAACACTCTGTGTGACGGATAATAAGAACAGATGTCTCCTGGCTCTCTTTCAAAAAATGGTTGATCATTTTGTTTTCCACATTTAAAGGGCATGTCAAGAAGAAGAAAAAGACAGAAAATCCAAGAAACAAAAAAAAAATCCAAAAACTTTTTTAAAAGCATCCCATCACAGCTCCTGAACCCTGATCTTTCAGAAAATGCCTCCTTGCAAAGATGTGAATGCTTCATCCGTAATTCAGATTCAAATGCCACCATCTCTTGAACAAAATATACAAAGCTCCACTTACTTGCATCGTCAGTTACAGATAAGCCAAATGAACGTTAGCATACAAGACCACTTTATTATCCTCCACAAAAAGTGTAAAAGGTTGAGACTCAAACAAGATGGCATGAAAACTGCCGTTTGAATAGATGCTTTGTACATCCCCTGGCCTGCCTCTTCTATAGAGAAAGGATGTGAAGTAAGAAAAGCAGATCAAGAAGCCAGTGTAGCAGTAGGAGACATAAACAAAATAAAGAAAAAGCCAGAGAGAAGAGTGAGGAAGGAAACTATCCCTTTAATTTAAGAGCAACCTGTGTCCCTGTTTGCACAAGGCCACCAGCAGAAGAGGTTTATTTGTGTTTCACTGTGATTTATAGAAGCTTTGCTCTCTGTATGTTCTTGGCCACTTGGTGATATGCAGCCATATAAAAACCTGAAAGTGAGAAGTTTACAGTCTGGGTAGCAATCATTAAGGTGACTTTTCTCCCTGTTTGCTTTCAACTTCAGTTTTTATGTACCATAGCTTATAATGATTAACTGCAGCAGGCCAGCAGATTAAAAAATGCACATGTAGTTTTAAATTGCTCAAACCCACACCTGCACACATGTGGAGACACTGATAGAGACCACGAGCTCAGTAATTGATCGAATTTGTCTAAATAATTAATCTCCAATTCCTGCTACAGCCATCAAAGAGAACTAAAACACACATTGGGTTTACAATCTGACAACCACACATACACACATTTCCTGCTTGTACAAACATACTTTTATCGATCATCAGCGCTCCAAAATCAAGGTTTGTTTAGAATCGATTTGGAGGAGTTTGAATAGACGAAACACAACTTTTTCTGGATCATTTTTTCATCTTTGCATATTGATTGTGATTTTTTGATGCCACTGTGTGAGGTGACTGGGCTCGTTGCTATCCATCTTCCACAATGAATTGTCGCTGTATTAAAAAAAAAGGAGGGTTTGCTGAGTTTGTTATCAGTTTATTGCTTCCTGCAGCCAAATTTCCATCTAGCTTTTGTGAGAGCAAGAATTTGTTGGCCTAGGTCCTCATTACAGAAACTTCCTAAGTCTGCAATCCTATCTTATCTCAGTTTATCATAACATTTAGGAGTTTTGTTATCACAAAAAGCATGTTTCCTAATTGCATTTAGGTAAAATCAGATAAGAATCTTAGGATAGGAACTGAGCAATTAAAAAACTGTCTGATGAATGTAGTTTCCTGTTATGAATCTTAAGTTTGGATAGTCATAGACCCTGTTAAGACCCGGGTAAATTACTGGGATGACCTTTCAGGTACCACTAGTGATTGTCACTATTCACACATGCAGCTGCATTCAGGAATATTTCCGTGTTGCACCTTTTCACACCTGCCTTGGCAGTGCCTGAACAGATGGGGCAAGGGACAGTCCAGCAGCACTCGCAACACTTATAGGTGCCATAAGTGGTCCCTATGTCACTGCCTTCGTTCACTACACATCCACACTGGCGTTTTCCTTGAAATGTTAGCGGGCCTTGAGGCGGAAAGCTGGCGATCCCTGTTCCTATTGACATGACTCCAAGCAGGAAATGTTCCCAACTGAGGCTGCAGATTTGTCTCTAACTTCCAAGCCTACAGTGGTCACCCAAGATATGACACAATTAATCATCAAAGCTTAAATTGAGTGTCTTATGCATTATAGCATGCTAGTTAACCAGTGTGCAGTCTGGTCTCATGTGCATTGTAAACACAGGCAATACAGGCATGACAGGACGAGTGCAGATTGAAGAATGGGGCTTACAGTTTGAGTTAGGATTTTCTTAAGAAAGGATAGGAGATGTGAGATAGGATAGGATGCAGTCATGAGTTTAGGAATTTATTCTGTAGTAGAAATGTAGGATTTATCCTGTTTTTGAAACTTAAGTTCAGATGGGACAAGCAGTTATGAAATTTTTCTGTAATGAGCCTCCAGGTCTGCTTTCATGCTGGCCTAGAAGACGTCTGCTGGAGAGTGTCTCTGCCTTAATAAGCTGCTGTCTTATTTTGTAAATAGTGGTAGAAAGACTAAATGGGGTTCTCCAAAGACAGATGCGAAATGTGCTTATGCTCCATATATAGAAATACACTGTAATAAACTGTACCACTGCTTAGTCCTATAGTGAATTTGTGACAGTTGCATAGGCCAGTTTATTGATTTATCTGCTATCTGACTCCCCTGTTGATCAGCTGCTTTCATCTCATACGGAGGAAACAGTTGGAACAGTTCAAAATGTAACAGTAACATAGAGCAAACAGATTTGGCACATAACCTAGTACCATCACCTAAACAGTGCATAACCCTGAGGTTCTGTTTGGGGTTCTTGAGACCCCAGCCCTATCTTTGACAAAAGATAAAAAACATACTTAGCATTGTTTTATGAGCTGGATACTCTGTGGCTTTTTACTTACTTTAGGAGAATTCTTTATTAATATGACTAATGACATGTTTCAGAAGCTGGCTACGGAAATTACTTCTGTTTGGGGTCTCAGAGCCTCCAGCTGTAAAACAAGGTTACAGTAAACACAATGGATTTTCTTACACTATATTTGTGATTGATGTTGAGAATACTTTTTTATGAAGCAGACCTCCCTGGAGCCTAATTGACCCAAAATATAAGAAATGACCCTATGGACGATAACGTACTGTACATTTCTGTCTGCGAGAAACATTTGGCAAACAGAGGGAACACTGAAACAATTTATTTATTTAAAGTTTGACCTCATCAACTTCAAATATCTGCTTATTCTGAATTTGATGCAGAAATATGTTTCAAACACGTTGGAACAGGAGCAACTAAAGACTGGGAAAGATGTAGAACGCTCCAAAAACACCTGTTTGGAACATTCCACAGGTAAACAGGTTCATTGGTAACAGGTGACAGTATCACGATTGGGTATGAAAGGGGCATCCTGGAAAGACTCAGTCGTTCACAAACGTGGGTGGAGAGAGATTGCTACATATTGGGTTTTAAGATCAGACAAAAAGAAAAGAAAAAAGTAAAAATAAACCAGTTGATTTTGCCATTATTATTATATACAGCAATGGGGTCTATGGGACCCCAACAATGAGAAAATTAAGTCAGTTTCATTAAAAGACAAGGTTTAAGAAAGCTACAGTTTGTGTTGTCCTATTAAAAACTAGTCTAAATACACAGTATCTCCATATACAGTAGTCCACATCATTAGAGCAGCAGCCCATGTAAATAACAAATGTAAATAAGTTCCTTTGTTGTGTGACTTCAGTAAAACTCATTTACATACAAAGAGGATTATAAGAGATAACGAATATTGCAGCCAAAATGCAAATCATCAAACTTTAAGTCAGACTTTACTGTGATAAAAGCAGGAATTATTTAAAAAACTGAGGTAATGTCCATGAAATTATGCTTCATCGTGTCTGCTTTCTAAATCTGAATTTAGACTTGAAGACCACAGTGCTGAATATTTAAGATATGTGTCTCAGGTGGCTGAGGAAAGCTTTTTTTTTTCCTTGAGGACAGTCCATCACTAAATTAGGTTCACAATGTCTCCAGAAGGCTCAAGAGTAAATTTAGCAGTCTGCAAAACACCTACACAACAGTTTGTGCAAAAATAACACACCCTCACACACCAACACTAAATGCACACTTTCATTTGACCTTCCCCGCAGCAACCAAGCACTACTGCTCATGTGTCATTGCCTTGACTCTTCATGCTGGATGGTCAAACATGCATGTAGGTCTACGTCATGTGAACCTGTACATATGTATTTATGCCTGTGAGTGTAAGTGCATACATCATGGAATTTTTGGTCTTTGATGTCTTCTTCTCGGGACACCATGGGAGCTCATCCTTTGTATTTGTTTGTAAGACAGCCGGATGAGTGCAACTGGCAGTCATATATTATAATTTCACAAAGGCTGCGTTTTACCCCTGGCACTGGTATGAGAGGTATTGTTGACAGTTGTAGGAGGGAAGATAACTGGGTTAATTAGGGCCAAAAACCTCATTAGTCAGCACAGAGGGGAAGATGTAAAGTTTATCAGTTCCTGTTTCCCTACTTTGAGGATGGTTTTGGGGTTGGCTCGCAGACAAGTTACAAAGTGGATCCTGTTGAAGAAATTCTAATGAAATGTTTTAATCAGCCACCTCCTGCAAAGCACGCGCCTCGCCTCCATCTCTCTTTCCACCATCGTTTTCCTCAAATGTGTTCAAATTGTGCGATATCACAAAAAGAGACTCATTTCAATTTGCATACTTACACTGCCAACAAAGAGGATCTGCTGTGGTGAGTGTTCCAATCGTTGATATGGACACACACCGCAAGAAACCAAACACACACACACACACACACACACACACACACACACACACAAAGCTCAGGTAGGTGACCGTTACAGCTCTGGCATCCTACAAAAAGCGAGCAGATGTTTAGGGGCTGAATGCTCCGCTTTGTCCCGGTCTCCAATGAAAACGGCTGCTGAAATTCTCAAGAAAGATTAGGCTCGGGAGTTCCCACATCTCATCAAGCTAACCGTATCCTCCAAAAAAACAGGGTGAGAGTCAAGATCCAACACTGCAGTCAGTAGCCAGGCCCATATCTCTCGAGGAAAGGAGGATGTAATTTTGGCACAAAGTTACAGGAAGTGGTGCCGCAAAGCCTGAAAGACGTGCTCCGAAATTTTGTGAAGACAGATAAATCATCATCACAAATAGCAGACTGGTACGAGAGGCCAATAAATGAGCTTGTTTTGAATTTGTTCTCTTTAGCAAAATCAATTGAGATATTAACTCAAAGTGGCAACACTGGCAATTTAGTTAATTTAGCTCAAGTCTGTGAATCAATCACATACTGTAATTTCAAACCAAGTGCTGAATAATACTAAGAATATCAGCAATCATGGCTTCTGTCAAATTATGTCTACTGAACATTTTACTTCTTTTCTGGGGATACTAACTTCCAAGGTTCCAACAGCGGTATCAGTTGAAAACCCAGCATTATATGTAAGAAAAAATAAAAATAAATAAATAAATGTTATTTGAATGCTTCCTTCTTGATCATTCAGATGAAAAGTGGAAAAACAAAGAGACTTGTCATTTCATATAGAGGTTCCACATAGCCGGAGGACGTGCCGGGCCCACACTGTGCATGTGTCATACCTTAATGTAACCACCAGTCCTTGTAATGAAAAATGCCTTTGACTCACGCTTTCATCATTTCATTTACTTTTTTAACATTATGCCTCAGGGAAGAACATTTTGAGATATGTTTTAAGATATGAGCGTGTTTACCTTTTTACTTGACTGATGGTTTTCCAACACACATCATGTTTTCCAGTCCTGTTTCAAGAACTGCTTCTATTCCCTGAACGACTGTCGTGTGAAGATAGAGTCATACTGAACCAACATGCAAATAGTTTGTCTTTGGTTAACAGAGCATGTCTTGAATCCCTCTTAGAGAACTTCATTTTAAAATCATTGAACAAGTGTACAGTGTAAGTTTTAATTAAAAAGTAAATGGCATGAGAAAAAAAAACAGCAGGGATTTGTGGCACTCTTTGTGCTGCCATTGATCTGCAGGGTCTTTTGGTCAAGTAATGACAAGACATTAAACCTTGCATATGACGGGAGTCATTACCGACGACTTGTTAAGTATTTCAGCAGCTGAAGTATTTGATATTCAGTGGTGCTTACTGAATATAGCCTGTCGTTATGATGGGCAGTGGGCGTAAAAATGTTGTAGATTTTGATCCACTGTTGGCAGTACTTCACGCGGATGGCCATTTGTTTAATACCCTCCTTTCTCGATCGAACTGGCTGAACAAAAAAAAGTCTTCGAAATGGATATTTCTTCCCTGCGGAAATAAACAGGACCTTGTCATAGGTGTCATTTGAAAGATAAATTTCAATCTCTGTGCTTGCTCCCTGCTCACAGAAGCATTTTACGTCCCCTGTGCAAATGTGTGGGACATTTTTTAAACATATGAACGAAAAGTTGTGCGTCACATGACAAGGCTGAGGCAGTTGTGCATGGGGGGCATATGCTGACTGTCAATTTGGCCAAAGAGATGTTTCTAAACCTTGAGGCTCCTCATAAAATTTTCAACAGCAAGCAAAAAAAAAAAAAAAAAAAAAAAAAATGCTCCTGGAAGCTCATGTGGTTCTTAATTTAACTTAAAACAATGATTACCTTGGTGCTCTGAGAGTATGTCTGGCAATGTGGAAGGAAATTACCCAAACATTAGGAAAACAAAACAGTCACTTGATAGCTGAAATCTACACAGATAATTGGTAAAAGGCTATGTTTGTGATAAGATGCCACATCTTGCCTTTCACTGATATTGTTCTTGGCATTTGCCTGTTCAGGGAACGCAAGTCCTCATTACATTCGTGAGTGGGAAAATCTATTCCCCCATCATTTGCACTCTGCTCACATTTCCATTGAGAGGACCTCACAGGAACAAACAGAGCTTTCATTTTATACAGAGGTTCCAAACAGCCCCGGGTTATTGCTGGCCCACGTTGTGTAAAATCATATTTGAGTGGATCCACTGGAGCCCCGGCGCTTGTCTACTGCTTGAATTGAAAATTTCGTCTTGTTGTATCGCCCAACATTTGATTTGTTGTTTCAAGATTATGTGAGGGCTTCCTGCCTCAAGGAGGAACATTTTAACATTGTCTGATGAAAAGCAGTGTTTGCATAAGGCTGGAAATGTGACATAATGCCCTTGTAAAGTGAAAATGGCATGTATCTGATATCACCCAGGCAGCTGATAACAGAGGCTTAGTGGATGGCTTTGTTTGGGTGATAATGTGATTATAAGGCTGGTGCAGACCTGTCTGAAAACAATGAATGTTTACTGACAGGACTGTCATAGCAAGTGTGTGAAAAAAAACATGGAGGATTTGAGCCCAAAGTGGATTTTAAAGGTATTCGAGAATGCAGAGGAAGAAGAGAGTGGGTTGTTAGAGGAAGAGGAGACAATAAGAAAAAGACAAAGGAGTGTGAGAGGAAGGAAAAGAGAGAAAGTGGCCAACAGGGAACAGAAGAGAGCCCAGTGTTTTGCCTGCATCAGCTTTTTGGAAAGCTGCCTGTTGGATGATAGGATTAAAGAGTCTTTTAATATGACCTCTGTGCTCTATTTTGATATTAACACGCCACACACTCCCCTCTGAGATAGGTCACTCTATACACAACATGCACCATGTAAAGCAAGGCAGTGTTACACCTATAATATTTAGTCAAAGAGTAAGCTGAGGGCACTTTTGGATTCAGCTGACAAAAGATACACTTGTAGCTGTTTTGATGTCAATTTTATTGCAGTGTAGACATGTTGCCATGCATTATTGTCATAGAGCAGCTTACACTCAAACCTGATACTATATAATAGTAAGATGTGACTTTAATGTCAGATTTTGTCAGAACACCCACAAAGTGTGGCTCTGCTCTCTGTGTGTCCCTCCGCTACTGAAGGAATAGAGAGAAAAGTTGGATGCTCAAGTTCGAACAGAGAGCATGGCAGAAGATGACAGAAAAGCTGGGAAGACAGAGGTCCTCTGTCTCAGCGCGAATAAACTATTCAGCACTGTTGGAATGAGAACAGATATGGCTAAAGGACTCATTCACAGTTAAACTGCGTCAACAACAGAAGAAGTTAAAAGAGAATTTGGCAGAATTTGCTCCGTTTCAGTGTTGGGTAACTTTATTCCTGCCCCTATTTTACTGTTTGCAGCAGTGGTGTGCAGAATTGTACCACATTCATACCCTCACTTCATGCTATACATGAGATCAATTGCAATGTGTACATATCTAAACTGCAGACTTGAAACTGGAGACTTTGACCTGAGTCAGATAGCAGGTACACATTGTAGTGGGGATTATCATCTGATCTGATCTGATCTTTACAACTGGATTCAGGACCAATAGGGTAAAAAAAAAAAAAAAAGACGGTTGAGCAAATGGTAAAGCAATGGGGTGCTAGGAGTGAGAATTATTTTTTAATCAGGTTCAGTGCAGGTTCCAGTGCAGAGCCACAGCCCAGCAAAATTCACCTCACGCTCATAAAGCTCCATCTTGTCTAGCTGTCTCTGTAGAGTTCTTGTTCCACACATCTACGAATCACCATATCAACCAAGTGTCGCTCTTCCTTTGGTTACTGTGCAAAAATGCAACATAAATTCACCAGCTATTAACAGTTTTTGACCCTAATCCATTTCTGTCTTGGTACACAAACAAGGGACCGTGTGGGTTTTCTAACTCTGGTCATTGTTTACCAGTCGTCCTCTTCTCTGCCCGTCAAGGGCTGAAAACATCTGTGTGTGTGTTGGTGGAGGAAGTTATGTGCAGGATGTGTGCTCTTTGTTTGTCAGCAAATTTAAGATCTGTGCAGGTTGAAGTCACTAAAATGAGAATTTGAAACTCGCCATGGACATGAGACTTTACTCCCATCAGACTTAGCTTGAGACGGTAGCCAAAATATGGAATTTCAATTAAACCGCACTCAAGTCTTTTGATCCTGAGAAAACACTTTGGAGCTTTGAAGGGGATTTGTGGCGTATTATGAAAGACCTCAAAAACTTGGATCATGACTTTTACTTTTGCTAATGACGTGAACCTTCACTTAAACATACATTTTAAAGAGAACTCCACCTGCCCTAGAATGACATAAACAGTAGCACTGCATGTATTGGCAGTGAAGTCTTTTAATTATAGCTCACTAAAAGATGAAGACACACACGCACACACACCCACACACACTGGAGTCAATGACAGTGAAGTCAGACTGAAATCAATTTCCAAATTGCCATCTCATCTTATTATAACTACTAAATCAAAGTCCCCCCGCATGCTTAAACTTACAATAATCAGCCTTTGTCTCTGTCTCTCTGTGGATGAACATATAATAGTATTTACATTTGAAATCTTTTCCTCTCCTCGCCATCCATCTCCAGCTGATATGTGCTCTTCCCGTGCTGTCTGCTCCGTTGTCTGAGAGAAAAGATTTCTGAAACCCACACACATGTGCGCACACCCACACAGACGGTCATATGGCTGAGTTAACTTGACAGATTGTCATCAGAATACTGTAATGGGACTCAAACCTCCCCCTACACACCAACACATACACACACAGCAAAGGAGTGTGTCACTGCGGGGGAGATGATTGACGGGGCTCGAGATGGTGATGGAGACTAATGTGAGCCCTGGACAACACTCTGAACAGCATGTAGTCGGATAAAACACAGCAACCGAGACTTTTCAGTTTAGCTTACAAAAACGTGGCTCTGTGTGTGTGTGAGTGTGTTTTTTCCTACATTTCACAAATCCTAACAGATCTGTTGCAGTGTCACGGTAAAGCATTGCTGAGGTATGATGAGTATCATTTTCAAAACAGCAGCACAGCAATTGTTCGCTGAGTTAAAGAGATGAATTCACAATTAGAATGGTAACTTTTAGAATCATTAATCAACACTTAGAATCAGTGCAGAAGCAGATGTGCTGGCCAGGATGTTAAAATCAGAATATTTCTGTACATCACAAAGTGAGTCTGCAACAGAAATGCGTAACTTTACTCATAAAGTCTGCAAAACTTTTCCCTTCTTTCTCAAATGAAGTTTTTGTCTTGTATATGGAAATCCAAAGTCACAGGAGGCAATGACTCATAACAAATGTGAAATACTGTGTTCTAAAAAATGAGCTAAATTCTTCTCTCTCCGATGGCAGATGGATTCATAGCACATCACAGTGCATTCAACTTCAAAATGCTGTGATTGTCTTTTGTTTACTTATTTCCCCACCAGCCCCAAAGAAATCCAATTTATTGTTAAAGGAGTGCAACTAAAGGTTACTTTTTTGTTGATCAATGTTTCGTTTATTTTTAGAAGTCATAACTAAATCCTCAAGACTCTTTTTGTTAATTCCAGCAACCTAAATTTTTTCTCTTGTAGTGTAAAATGTTAAATATTACAGTTTTACCAGCAGGTTCATTCTTATTTGGATTCGATTGAATTCACAATGAAATACAAATATTAAAAATGAATATTAACAACAGAAGCAAGAGAGGCGTCACATGTAACACAAGAGCGTCAATGTCAAGTGTGGGCAGTGGCATTTTTTTCTAAACAACAACAACAATCAGGTGAAATGAGTGCTGCATTTTTGCACATTCCGTATACGCAAGCAAGGTTGTTGTGCATACAGCATGATGCGAACATTATGGCAGATTCATGTGAGCATTTTGTTGTACAATCAGAAAGATGTTGGACCAGAAATTGAAGAGGAGCAGGAAGCAGTTCAAGGCAGAGGCTTTGTTATACTTTGTCAATGGTATTACATTTTTCTGTTATAGAACGGAGCAGCTGTAACATAACCCATTTTGCCCTCTGGGATCAATTGAGTGTTACTGAATCTGATTCTGATTATGACATTTAAAGCTATCATTCAGCAATCACCCGTGAAATTTAAACCTACACCAGTTATGCCTAGTTCAGACTACATGATTCTAGCCTGATACTGAGCTGTTTTTGTCTTGGCCGACAAGTTACCAGCGACGTGGCCGATCGTCGATCACAATTGGATGTCTGTACTCGTGTACTTTGACACGCTAACCGGCCTGTCGTGCGGCGTCCCAGATGCCACAGAAGTAGCTGACTGTGCTGTTATAACATTATCCCCGGTCCTAACTGCGTGAATATGTTTATCATTACTAATTTCAGATCAAATGTTAAAGTAGCCTGTTTGATGCAGCCAACACAGCCAAGTCTGCTCCCTGGAGAATAAATAACTGTGGAAATAAAATCACTATACGTTGAACTTGTTGTACCTGTCCTGTTTGTCTTCCGGATGCTACCCAGTAGATGTATAAACAATGACCAAATGGGCTGAAGTTTACACCGCCTCTATCATTTGCTTTTAATGTTAGAGCTCACCCACAGACGTTTTTTTCTTTTTCT
This sequence comes from Chaetodon trifasciatus, assembly GCA_037975065.1. NCBI lineage: Eukaryota > Metazoa > Chordata > Actinopteri > Chaetodontiformes > Chaetodontidae > Chaetodon > Chaetodon trifasciatus. Next base: position 7,001,179 of record JBBMOE010000026.1, on the reverse strand, counting down.
TTCTTGTCGGTACACAAGACCTATCTATTTCTTTTCTATCACTTTGATTGACTGCTACTTTGATGATATTTTATTGGATTCAAAACATACGTGTAAAAATCTACATTCTAAAGTACAAAGCAGTTCATTTAAAATGTATTGAGACTAATCATTCACTGTGAATGGCTCCACAATTTATTAGTTTGGGGGTATCCAATGTGCACTGGTGTCATCAGTAGCATATGCATGCAAATAATCGCCCTTGATGATGCACCAGCCTGCCACTATCACAAGGGTGGCACTCCATTGTTCTCCAAGCTGTTTTTTCCCACAACTGCTGCTAAGGATCACAGCCTGTGCTAAAATTTGTTTTTAACAATAAACAATGTTTCATGTCAATCTATAAACTCAGTTTTTTGTTGTTCCACCTTCACAGATGTGTACAATCGCATGATGCATGAAGTTTTATCCAACTCGCCCAGTTAGAGAGGCTGAATGGCAGAGCAGGTACCTCTTCCCATGTTACAGTGATATCTGTGTAGATCAATCAAATTCGTCACGTCATGATTTATACACTCTATATATATTTATACACACACACACACACACACACACAGAAGAAATGTTTAGGATCGCAGAGCTTGCATGAAGAATTTATACATCTACATTGCTCTGTCCACAGAAATCCATAACTTAACAGAGTGGAAAGAACTGTGCATATAATCTGAGACCCGTCTTAGCCCTCAGGAAGTAACTGATGAAAGGGTTCACCAACCACAATTCACTCGATTAACGGCAGTGAAGCTTTAACCACTGTTTGAGGCCGACAAGGAAGGTGGTAGAAAATGCTTTTGGACGTTTCAAAGGTCGTTGGAAGTGCCTGGCTAAGCAAAAGGATCTTTCTACCACTTTTTTATCAGATGTTGTTGTTGCCTGTTATGTTCTACACAATCCATGTGAAAATAAAGAACACTTCTTACCAGAGTGAAACTCTGAGCAACCCAATCTTCCTGAACCTGCCAGACTTGCTTGTCGGGGTGCACATGCAAAGGTCACCAAGCTATCCATGAAGCTATTATGTCCGTTCTGTCTGTAAGCTATTCACTGACATTATATAAACTTCTTTCAAAACCTAAGAGATGCCAGGCGCTGGGTTTTCTCAAAATATACCTGGCATCTTCACACATCTTCTGATTAGCTCAGAATATTGGCCCATAATTATTTAAAAATATGTTTAGGAGCTCAGCCCTTGCATGATGATATTAAATTGTTATAACTGATGTTAATGAATAAAAGCAACTGAATGGATCGAGCAAAGGTGTTTTATTGTCTAAAAAGTGTCTAAAAATAAATTTTCCACTTCTGAGTTCTGAATACATATTTACAATGAATAGCAATATTTCACAGTGCAAATAAACAGCAGATAAACACAAAAGCAGGGACAATGAACATGTGCAAAAGTATAAGGCCCAACATGGTGTGTAAAACTGCTGTCTGTGCAGCTGCTGGAGGAAGGAGGAGGAAGGTGGCTCAAATGATCCATATGTGTCGTCCGTGTGGTGGTGGTACTGTGGTAGTGGAGAATAACACGGCGCTTGGGGTGCAGGAGCGGGGTACTGTCGTCTGGGAGTTTGTTGCTGTGGTGCGGGAGCTGGCATGCGTGAAATCAGGTCAGCAGCACTGAGGCCTGACTCTGCATCTCACACTGAATGTCGAAAAACATTTTGCCAAAGACGTTCATGTGCTCTGCCCGCTTCTGTCTATCAGCATCCTATGCTTCTGTCTCCACCTCCCGCGCCTCTCTCCTCAACTGCCCTCCATGGACCCTTTGTCTTTCCATTTCAAGCCAATCCCTCTCCTCATCTTCACGGTCCATTGCCAGCAACAGGTCCCTTATTTCTTTTCTCACCGCCTCGTATTTTGTTAATTTCCACCTTTTCCTCAGCAGAGAGATGCGGCAGCAATGGTCTTAGCAGTAGCTGGCTCCTTCATTTTGCTCAGTAGAGCAACTGTGTTAACAGAGTGGCTGGTCCCCAAATCAAACAGCACAAGCTGAAATATGGCCATTCCAGCTGTCCTCTACCACTGCTGCCATTATGGTCTCTGGCCTGGTAGAATTTGTTGTGTGCTCTTCAGTTTTCTTGCAGCCTTTCTAATAACGAGCCATTTTTTTCTGTCCTCGTTATGTGGCCGTTGATCTCGTCTTTGGCTCAGAGGGTAAGGAGCTCTTGGGCCTCTTTGTCTCCCCAGTTCTGAGACATTTTCAGTTGATGTTCTTCTTTAAGTTACCTGCTAACTGCTGCTAGCTGCTTTTTAAATCTAATGGTGGTGGATCGCACACAGAGCATGTCAAAATGTCAACCCCTGTCACATCCTTGCTACTTACCCTTTACATACAGACATCAATTTGGCTCTGTTACTACCTCCACCATCAGCTTCAAGGTAGAACATCAGAAGAACTACAAGGCAGAATGACGGCACAACTCTCCCATCTTGAACAGACTGTGTTAAACAGCATATTGATTAATACTGCAAGTGCTTAAGCCTCCCAGAGTGCACTGGGGCAGCAAACTTGTGGAGTCTGATTTCTTGCATTGTTTCTGGTACAATTCTGTTTCACATCATGTTTTACAATATTTCTACTGTTTTCACATGATGTTGTGAGTGATGCTGTGTGCATAATCTGTGATGTTCTTCCCAATTTGAGTGGTGTGGATGAAACAAGAGTGATACTGTCCATTAATCTGGGGCTGTCCACATAATGAAGTGTCTTTGGTTAGGACACTAAATTCCAGTTTACTAAGTAGACCAGTGCTTGCATGGTATGGCAATAGGAGAATACACTGTAATATTTTACATGGTCACAGCTACAAAAGAAGATGACTAATTTCAGAAAGTGTGAAGGTGACATCTTCAAGTTACTTGTTTTTTTCAGACAACAATCAAAAATGTATTCATAGCGTAAGGTATTCAACTAATTAATATGTTTTTTTACATACTGTATTTCGTAAATGAGTAGTTATGGTCTTAAAAAAACAGCGAATCCTCATATTTTAGAAGCTGCTGCATATTTGTTTTTCCTTGCTAAGTTATGAATATGAATGATCAGTTCATTAACAACATTGTTGAACATTGCTTCCTCTTAATACACAATTGATTAATGGGTTATTCAATCCAAGACAAAAGGCAATGTGCAAAACTGTGTAGTTTAATGAACCTGTCTCAGGATTTCTGTGCAATGAACCCCCCTAAAACAATAGAAAATTTAAACATCTGCTTCTTGCTGCTACATGGAGCTGTCAGAGTTTGAAATATTTTAAGGTTTTTGTTTATTCCTCTGTGTCGTTCTTTTATTCTGGTTGTGGGTGTTTGTATGTATCCTTATCTGTGTGTTTGTGTTCTTCTTTAGGTGTTCCGGGGGCGTTGAGGTGATGCAGGTCCCCCGGTCATCCCAGTGGAGGAGCCAACTAATGACGAGTGGCTTTGGCTGCTGAACGCCCCCCACCATCACCACCCTCATCCCTTTCTCGCTCCTTCCATCTCTGATGGCTCTATGGGGCGTCGTCAGCCTCAGCCTTCACTGCTGGGTGTGTTTACGGTCTGCAGTAATAGCAGCAGCAGCAACAGCCAGCCTCCCCAATGACAAGCCCGGGGGCCCCCTGGACTGGCTTCTGTCTGATAAAGGGCCTTTCCACCACTCCCCAGAGTACATTGATTTTGTGGAGAAGAACCGACAAGGCTTCTCCACCAGATACAAGATATACAGGTGAGTCATGACTGTAGGATGTCAGCAGCCACGTCCAACAGTCTCCGTGGTTGTTCTTTGAAAGGTCACACTGGAAGATGTTTCCCTGGTAAATTACAGTAAACTACTGGAAGCTACAGTTGTCAGCATGAAGCAGTTGTTCTGCAGTGTACCTTTTGTAATCTATAACAACAGTGTGTTAATGTGAAAAAAATACTTCACAGTGGTGTATAATTTGTAGCTTTACAGTATAATACGATCAGCTGGTTGGTTGCATGATTCTGTTATTTTAGTGTTCTTACTGTAATCCCTACAGCTCACAGTTCATTACTGTAAAATGTATTATAGAACTGTGGAATCTAAAATTAAAACCCTGAAAATTACTATCACAGAAATGACTTGACAAGTCAGTGCCTCACAAAATTAGTCTTTTATTAAAGTCAATGCAGAATCTTAACACACTCAGTAACTGACAAGTTTAAAATACTTTCATTTTTGTAGAATACATAAAACAGTATCCATAAAAACACCATTCCTCGTGCTGAACAGGTTATCAGTCTGCATGTCTTCATCCATGTACCCAAAATTCACTTTCTTTTTTTTTTTTGAACAATGACAAGAGATGCCAGTATTACATTACATTTATTACATTCAGCAGCCAATGCGCTTCAAATAATAAAATTATTATTAAATACAATCCACGAGAACAATCAATCCTGTCAAATGGGTTCTCAACAATATGTAAACAACTTACATATCATACTTAATGTAAAAGTTGAAATAGCTCAACAAATACTAAAATAGAACCTGGTCCTTCATGAATGGGGAATCACATTTTACCTCGACATTTGATTAGATTACAAACATGAGTTAAATGTGAATGACCGAGCTAGCTAACTGAACTTAGTTTGTTGATTGTGTAGAAATCAGATCCTGTGGCTTTGGAAATCAAACAAATTGACATGTTACTGGTAACATGGTTTAACAGACAGACGTCAAATGTGGTCCACTCAGCAGCTGAAGGGGAGATGCTAGCTAACATTAGCTGAAAACACTTGCGTGAATGCTGGCATCATGTATTAACACAAAAAGGAAAAAGAATTCATACAATATATTTCAGCACAAAATAAGATGGCAGGGTGAGACTCATGTTGATAAAACCACAGTTACTGTGTTCAGCAAAGCACAGGAGCAGGATGGAGGACAGTGTGACGTGCGTTGTCCAGGAGGACCACAGCACTTTGCATCCGTCCACTTCACTGCTGTCCGGTCAGAGTATGGGTGAAAATCGTCTTCTTCAGTTCTTTCTGTTCTTGTCATTCTTCCTTCTACCATGAATAAAATCAATGATATACAATATTGTACACCTATTTTTTAGTATCTTTACAGTGACTGTGCTAAGTGAGGTGGTGGGACTGGATCCAACACGTCTTTGCTGAGATGAGAAATGGGAGACTCAAGCAACAGATGCAGCTTAAGTGAAAAATAAAAAATCCTTTCCTTTGCCACACTCAGAGGCATTTAGAGCTGTACTGTAAGATGGAGCTAATTTAACATGAACACTTCATTGCTGATTGCTGAATTGTTAGCAAAGGGATTTCAATCACTGACCACAGACTTCAGCCATGTTATCTTGACAGGTGTGCAGTGGTCATTAGCCTAATTTTTTGATTGAGGGATATTACTCACAGTTCAGGTTAGTGGCAAGCAGCCCCCTTACTTTGATTGTGTGCACGTCTTTATGTCAGTTTGGGGGAATAGATTCGGTATAGGGGATTTGCAGTCTAAATGTAATGATTCAGCATAATTTTTCAATGTTGGAAAAGAGAACTCCTACGTGTTTTCATTAATACTGGATAATTCCTGTAGGCGCCACAAACCTATTAAAAGGCAGATGTTCTACAAATTTTGAGTGAGCTTTCTTACCACACATCAGAAAAAAGTCCTTACCTGACCCCTATTAAAGCACGCTAGTGAACATTATATTGCTTGCAATGAAATGCACTGCAGTCAAATCAGGTGAAGTTGAATTAAGTGATAGAGATGAGAAAGGAAGAGAGTGAACTTTCATCCACCTTGGTTGAATTAACTTACAAATGTACATCTGTTGTAATATGTTGGTTGAGAAACAGATTAAAGTCAATGGCAAGGTTGTACCAAGGGGATTTTAGCATGTATGTGATAAGGTTATCTGAACACTTCTGTGGTGGGATGCTAGTGTTCACAGCTGCAGCTGCAGAAGGTTTTTATGAGCAGTGCAATTTGCTCTTCCCTACTAACTTTTTTATTGCAACATCAAAATGATGTAAGAGAAAATATGCAACAGAACTGTATATCTTATATTCCTGCACAAAGGGGACAATATGGCTGTGCATCACATTCTGCTGCCATTCAAACCCCCAGGGAGTCACCTGATCAGGTGGTCAACTGAAATACATTAATTAGCACTGGAAAAAATGATTTGTCATGACAGCAACACAGTCTGAGGTATTGGCATGCGACCGAATTAGTGGAGATTGTGTCATGAATCATATCCTTTGTCATTCTGGAGGATGCTGTCCAGGCTTCTGGAAAGAGACAGACAGGGTTCCTGACATCTATGGATTGGAGTGAGGATACTTTATGGCTTCAGTGAACGGTTGCTGCATTAGAGCTTTTTAATATTTCCTTCTCTGGCAAAAGGCAGCGATCCGTTGGAGCCTAGCTGCATGGGCGGCAAGATTAATAGTCTTATCATGTGGCCAAGTGATTAGTGAGCTCTTAGTACTTATTACTCTGCATTATCGCAGAATCCCCCGAGAGGCTTCTGTCAGCTGTAAGGTTGTGTTTGAGGCTCTCTAGATTACCACAATGCAGCATTGATTAATAGTGACGATATTAAAAAGAAAAACTTACCTAAAAAGTAAACAGCCTGTAAATCTTCCTACATTGGAAATTTACTTGGATTCAGTCCTATTTGATTTCAGAAAAGAGTCTGAACCAGAAGACTGGAAAGATACAGCTGTGGGTAAGCCTCTGTTTTCCTGTTTTGGCAAATAATTGCTCCCTTTCAGTGCCTGTGTTGGTGGTGTGAAATGTGACGATTTTTGGAGCTCACACCTGGAGCTAGCTCATAAAAAATTCAGTAAGGCTGTTTTATTAAAGAAAGTGGGCACACTGCAAAATTCTCTCAAGGGGGCCAAATTTCACAGGTATGCTTCTGTTGTGTAACGCACGTCCTTAAATTTCAACATCAAGCTCTATCACTCATGAACCAACAAGAAGAAGTGATGCTCTGTGGGAGTGCAAACCATGCTGAACCTCTCAGTGCATCACTGTTTCAGCTGATGTACATGACAAACTTTTTGCCTGAAAAAGTTTCCGTTTTCTGATTTAGATGAAAAACATCTGATTATAAAATTAGTAACAATAAGAGCAAGCATTTGATTCCAACTAATGCAAAGCAATTTTTGATATTTGATGAGCCCTGCTTATGAATGAATAGCCCTGCTATTGCTCTGTGAAGCCTACCTGCAGCACTTTTATGTATCTTAATTATTTTTGAATACTCTAAGATCAGTTTCTTATTTCTTGGTCTTTGCCATGTCCAGTGTCCTGGTAGATTTGATAACTTCAGTGATTATCAGTTTATTTGAATTAGCTCTGTTATTATCATCTACATATAATTTTAGTTCAGTTTTAGTTTCTAAGTACAATTGTCAGCTGAATAATTTGCAAACATTATTGCTGTGAAAACATCCAACTCTTTGCGAGGTTTCTTTTGAGAATGAGACCTTGTGTCTCAGTGACTCAGTAACAAAAAATGTTGTAAGTTATTTGCTTTCTATCACTATATTATATTATTATAATTATATTTGCAGCTAATTGTTGAAAACAACTGTCTTTGGTTAATTATTCAACTAAGAGAGATGATCAGATGTTCTGGAATTTCTCAAAAACACAAGTTTATGAAGTGCTGTCCAGAAAGGGGAAACAAGAAAACCTATCATCATTGGAATCCACCATAACCACTGAATTCAAGCTGACCATAGCCACTGGAAACCTTTTAACTTTTCATAGCCACATTTTTAGCAAGATTGAAATGAGATTGAAAGTGTAAAGATTCACAGGAGGTATCCAGATACACGCTGAACTAGATTCAGGCAATTGTTCCTGTTAAAAGCTCCACAAGCTGCTGTCACCACAGATGTTAAAATCATCTACACAAAGTAATTGATTTGTACTTAAAATAAAGGACACCCAGTTGGTTTAGAAAGGAGTAAATTACAACAGATAGTGTTAATGTGTCAATAAGCATCACTGAACATCAACACATGAATTAAAACAATGGAATGCTAATAATTATCTGCAATTAATTTATTCTGCAAACCGGAGCACATAGGACACACACCTTTGAGTTTACTTTGATCAAAAGAAAGCTGTTTGATATTAGAGCCACTTCAAGCACCGTGAACAACAGCAGACCCCAAAACACAGGGGGGTCTGCAGGTGCTCAGAGGAGGGCTGAGGTGAGTGTTTTATAGCAGACTCCCTCAGCGCTGCTTCTCAACATCCCACTGCTACATTCTCACTGATGTGCTTTGTCTTGTCTCTCCTCCTAGAAACCCCTTTGGAGGTTTTGGCAATCCCAAATTGCTCCTTGTGGTAAATAGGCTGTGGAAAGAACGGTAATAAATAGTAGTTTTTTTCCCCCTTATGACACTTTTCCTCAACCACTGTTTGAAATATCAGAAAAGGTACTGGTTAAGATAAGAAGATAAGAGACTCAAAGTTAGACAGTCTACCCTAAATTAGCCCCATTAATTGTTCAGTTTTTATTTTAGTTCTCACTTTTATTCAATTTGCTAGCGCTGCAGGCAACTGAAGTTGGTAATTTCTCTCTAGTTGAGCTGTCTTGCTAAAGTTTGATTCAATAAAATCATAAAATTGTAAAAGGAGGTGGTGATTCCGCTGTAAATGGAGGAAAGCATCATTAAGGTTTCACTTTTTATCTTTATTTCAGGATTTTAGCCACACTAGCAGCATAGATAGATGGTAATGTACATCTGATTGTCAGCCTACCAGGTTGGTACACATTGTGATATGTCATCACATATTGGATGGAGTGCCATTAAATTTTGTACAGACTTTCATTGTCTTCAGAGGATAAATCGTAATGACTTTGAAATGTGATTCAGACATTAATGTCCCACTTAGGATGAGTTGGAAGAACTTTGGTAATCCACTGAAACTTTCCATATAGCTCCATCTTTAGACAATATCTTAGTCTCTCCAATTCTTCTTATGACAGTAAAGCAAATGACATTCACATCAGCCTCCGGTGTACTTTGTGTATAGTGCTACTCAGTAAATGTTAGCATGTTAACACACTACACTAAAATGAACAGTGAACATGGTAAACACTAAGCCAGGGTTGCAAATTCTCACTCTTCTGGCATGTGACACATTCATTCAACCTTTATTTACATTTGAGAGATCATTGAGGGTAAAACTCATTCACAATGACACTGAGTTAATTACAAAAACAAGGAAAGGGAAACAAACAAAACAACAACAAAGAGATATACTAATGGAGAAGGCAATGCCATTATTTAAAATAATAATAACAATCATCATCATCATCGTCATCATCACTGAGACAATAACAATGATGAGCTAGCAAAAACATTATGGTATAGTAATGGTTAAACCAAGCAAACATTAGTTACATACTGTAACTCCAGATTCTATGAGTATGGGCTCTTTGATTACTCTCTGTTTGGTGCATGATGCTTATGTTATCTTGACAGGTATGGTGTGGTCATCTGTCAATTTTTTTGATTGTCAGGTGTTACTTGTATATTTTAGAAACTGTTTAATGAATGACAGCGTTGAGGCAGCTTGAAATTCACAAAACTTAAAAGAGCTTTGAACTTGACTTGTTTACATGTTATTGTCTCTGCAGTTTCTGTGCTGAGTTCTACACATTGTGTATAATATGAGGACCTTTAATCATTAAATGTCGGTGGCCATTGGCCAGATCCAACAACAGTAACTCGGTCAGATGAATGTTAAGCTTGTGTTTGTTGTGAATGATCATTTTTGGCAGCCCGTTTTAGGGAGACTCATCATCATTGAGGGGATTTAAAGTGACAACATTATTTCCTGTTCTGGTCACGTGTAGTCCGTAATTGTGCAAACTAAATGCACAGAGAAGACAGATTACCAGACTTTGTACTCTGACTTACAGTGTTTGAGCTTCCTCAGCACTGATAGATTAATGGATTCACACCCAGTTATCCCTCTACTCATTCTCCTGCCTCTTACTGATTGAATTTGAAAGAATTTTTAACAAGCTGTTTGAAGGAAATGAAAGAGGGTTTGTGTTTTTGTGGACGTGTGAGTGTGTGTTTTGGCGATTCACTGGATAGCATACCCATTGCTTCCAATACAAACACAATGTGGGCCTTCCGCCTTAGCCACCTGTCCTCTGGAAACATTGCCAAGGGAAAGCTGCCATATTCACCAGGGTGAAGACAGGAGTGTTGACATGTATTTGGCTGCGTTCTGAACATATTGCATTTGGATAATGCGTGTGATTATTTTTTATGGGATGAGATTTCATTATAAATATTATTTGACTGTCGAAAATTCACTTTGCGCATTAAATACTGTTAAACTGCTTAAATGTTAGGCCACATGCCAGCAAATAAATGTGAATATAAGAAATATCAGGAGCACAGTGGCAGAATAAGTATTTATATGCTTAACTAAAAGTACCAGTACACCAATCTAAAAATACTCTGATCTGAATAATTGTAAGTTCTGCATTCAGACTCCTGTTTAAAAAGTATCAGTTAAATGCACTTTAAGTATCAAAAGGAAAAATACTTTTTTTCTGTAGAAGAATGGCTTATACATTATTAGATTGTTACTGATGCATCAATGCACAGGTAGCAGCTTACTTTTGTAGCTGTTAAGGAAAGAAGGAAAGTCCTGCTTCACAAATTCATAGTTGCACTTTTCTACAATGTTTTCATATTTGTGAAATATGGCGTAGTTTTACCTAATTTAACATTAACAGTTATTTCAAAGGAACCATCTGAGAGGAGGAGTGATGTGACTTTGGTTTGACATGTGACAATGGTCACAACAAGACATTGCTCTTTTATAATGGTTGGTTTAATCTCTAAGTATACGATATAATTTATTAGCTTATGATAGATTTATTGGTAATAGCGATCAAATTAATATGGTGAAGTGAAAACTAAAATATTTCTCTCTGATATGTAGTGGAGTAACAGAACAAAGTAGCACAAGATAGAATTACTCAAGTAAAGTGCAAATATTGGAAAACTGGACTAAAGTACAGCACTTGAGTTAATGTCCGCAACTGCAGATGCAGATATGTTGAACCAGCCAGGAAAAATGGGTCCTCTTTAATTTGGAGAAAATTCAGCGACTCAAACAACTTGGCCATGATAGCGTCCACAGAGTTAAAGTGATGAAACTGATGTACGCTGGCGAAAAGGAGCAATGAAATTGATAATAATAATGACTTAGCTGGTTGTAGGGAGGATTGCAGCCCCTAAAATCAACTCTGTGGTGAAACCCATTTCATTTCCTCCTCTCCCTGCAGGACGAACCTATCGGGGGTTTAAGATAAGACAGGGCTAGCTTATCACAGTCAACGATAACTGAATAAACGAACGACAGCGGGGATTTGCGAATACTCTTTCCATACCTGTTCCCTGCCGCCCTCCTCCACCCCCTCACGCTCTCTCCCTCCCTCCCTCCCTCCCTCCCTGTGTATTCCTCTTTTTCCACAGAACGTGCTGTGGCTTTGAACTAGTGCTCTCACGCTGCAAAGTGGAACTCAAGAGACACAGTGTCCCATTTGAAGAGGTCATTTATTTATATGGCATGAAATGAGGTGAAGATTAATAGCTACACTAGATATATCTGAGCAAGAGATTAGTCAAAGGCTTTGTCTGAATACTACAGTGTCAGCAAAAAGGTCAACGGGCACCACCAATCCATTTAACATCATTACATTTACTTCACACACTCTACCCACAGTTTCTGCTTAATATTGGGTGAATCAGTGTCTTGTGTCGTGATTATATAACAGGAGCTGAAATCGATGTGTGTTGCAAATCATCGGCAGCAGCTTGTTTTGACTTTTGTGTGCAGCCGTTTGAATTCTACAGGATTTACACTTTCTATCATTCAAACATCTGGGTGTTCAAGCTTTCCTCATTACTCCTGGTTTAATGTGATATATACCCTTTCAAAAGGCCACACTCCCTCCATCCATCATCAGCAGCCAAGGTTGTTCAAACCGCTCTGATTACAGCAGTCAAGCTTTTATTTCAGAGAGAGAAAAGTGCAACATTTGACTGATAGGATAGTGCAGTTCACATAGATTCACTGAATGTTTATTTCCTGCCACACAGTGAAATCTGACAAAAATAATCCCTCAGTCAAGACAATTAATCATGTGCATTTCCACGTGGCTCCTTCGAGGTTTTGATGTTGAAAGGCTTTCTTTCCTTACTTTTTAAAAAGCATCATGATGTAGCCCATCTTAAAAAACTTATAAAATGAACAGTGTGCTCTCTAAAAAGGACAAAGGCTCTTTGAGGGACATTTTTCCCATTCCTTTCTTCTCATATAAGCGTGATTATGTGAGTAAATTGGGGGCAGTGCCAGGCGGATTGCAAAAATTGGCACCACACTCCTGCAGCCTCCCCGAGAAATTTCAAAGTAATCACAACCGATCTATTATAATTACAGCTGTGATATCTGTCTGTGACTTCATAACTGTCTCTTTATACATTCATTGCCATGCAGATTTGTGATGGAGGGAAAGAGCTTGCAAAAAATAAATACAATCTCGCCCCTGGCCCTAATATCAGAGCTGTTCTTCTTTTAAACATCAAAGATGGTTGTGGTCTTCAAACACTGTCTGATTTTACAAGTACATATTTAATTAGTCCTAGTTACAGACCCCGAAATAGGTTATCGCTCTGTTGATGGGTTTTCTTATGTGTATCTGTCTAGCAAATTTTCACTCTACATTATTTTAAATTCAATACCAACCCACACATAAATAATCAGCCTTAGTTTAAGCTATTCTTACTTTCTTTGACTGTTGGTGAAGCAGTGGATGAGCTCTGCAGCCCTTCTGATTCTTGAGGTATGTGAGGTGAAACTTCCTTTGCTAACAACAGATCTAATGAAGAGCATGTTACTCTATAGACATACTGAAAATTATTTCTTTTGGGGAGTCAAATAAACTAAAAACCTTCAAAGCACAACATCCCACGGGTTTGAATGCCCTTTATGCCTCTAAAAATGAAATGTCAAAGTTTTATCTTTTCACTCAATGAATACACAAAACTAATACACAAAACTTTCAAAACTCTCGAAACTGATAATACTGTGTGTATTGGCTATTTAGCCAGTTTTTGATTGCAATAAGCGCATACTTGTTTCTGAACAAGTAAAAGAAAAAGACTAGACACAGACAGGATATTGTGTGAGGAGTCTCTCATAATGGTGTCTCTTCTCTATTCCATAGAGGGCATGGCCTTTCTCTCCTGTGTCTTGGCCACACTGAATTCTGAAAAGACGTGATTCAAGATGACTGAGAATGTTCATATTATATAAAACTGGCGGCTACATATTGATTCATTTTTCATTATTTGTCATGAGGGCCCAAATGCTTTTTATTGCTAAAGGTAGGTTTTGTGGTTATTTACATGCATAAAAAGTTAATACTCAGACTTTCTAAAACAATCTCACTACAGGGTGAAAAAATGCCTTAAAATGAAACAGAGTTTGATTTATATATTGTCGACATCATTCATTTGACATCACGATATTTTATGGTCTTTAAGCACAAAGCAGAGGCACATACTTGGAATTCCTGAGCTGCATACTCAGTTCTGAGAGCATATTTTTTGTCAGATGTTTTGACGTTGCATTTTTGATCTTGTGCTGCCTTAGTCATATGGAGTTTGGCCGTTGGTTCTTTTATCCAATTTGTCATGACAGCAGGTTAGCAGTGGTCAGAGTACAACTTTTAGCCTTGCCTGCTTGGGGCAAACGAAAGCACTTTCATCGAAATTAGATGAATTTTTCTCTAGGAGGTAAAGAGCTAAACAACTTGACACTGCAGCTTACTGTGTGCAGGCAGCTATTGCCAACTATGTGTGTATGGAAGCTTGCATCCATAGATATATTAGTTAGAAATATTGAAAGAGACTAAGGCCAGGGGGACTTGTTTTGTTCTCATTTTCATTGGTAATATTACATTTTTAGCCATGCTGACATTGCTCTAGGGATGGATTGCCATGAAATTTACATGCAGGTTCACACACTCATGTCAACCTCAGGATCAATTGTGATCACATTTTGGTGATCCCGTATCTCTTCATCTAGTGGCATCATCAGGTCAAAATTTAAAACAGCAAATACTTTGATTAATGATCAAATAAAGGCACAATTATTGACCTTTCCATCAATCTCAGTGTGTTAAATGCTAATAAATGTTACCATGATAACATAGGTAGATTACATAGAGCATGCAAGCATTACAGCCTGCAGAGCTGTAGAGTCAGTCTTGTTTTACAGTTACCAATGTGTAACATCTCAACTCATCTCAACATTTTAATGTAAAGTAATTCTATTTTTCAGAGCTAACAGCTCAGCCTCCAAGTAGAAATTGCTGATTTAGTTTTATCTTTACTTTTGCTCCATTGGTGATTAACTTCACACTCACGAGGTTTCTGCAAAGCTTTACAGTCATTAGTGTCTTAGATCAAAAGTAAAATGATGAAATGAGTTACTTTCTGCTATCAACCTTGCTCATACTTGGAGTGCACTGACAGGGTGCTGATGTACTTTGTATTCCAGTTCCATCTGCCATAAACGTAACATTATGTTGACTGTTGAAATTTCTGAGATCAGTTTTGTTCTGAATCAAACAAACAAGGAAGACGATTTTTTTCATTGTTTCCACAAAATGAAATGTATTCTATTGAGATTAGTAATCCAGTTTACCACTCTCAGATAACTTATTTGACTTTGCAGAGCTATTCATATGAAGGATGCCATGCACACCTCTCCTCTCAAAATACAGTATTCTCAGCCTAAAATTTTGTAATGTTCTGCCAAATGTCAGACAAACAAAACAAGTCTAATTTTAATTCATAGCATGCTCTTTCTGTTAAGCTGACTGCAGAACTGCAGGCCTCGCAGTATACAAAAGTATCTGTGAAGGACACTTCACATGGAAATCTTCCACTAAACACCTTTAACTTTTTGGTAGTAGAATAACTTTGTATAGGCTACGAGTCAAAGCACTGCCAAATGCACTATCAGCTCAAAGAACTGTGCCTTGGGCAAATGTTCCAGGAAAAGATTAGAGAGAATGCATGCAGAGTGCCAGGTTGGTCTTTGTTGATTGAACAGCCGCATCCTTTGGTTCGCTGAGTTTTGCTCCAGTTCGGTTTACCATGCTGCCTTTGACATATCTATTTTTTTTTTCCTTCTCATAATGTATGTACTCGGTTTTTACATGAAAGTAGAAAATCGGAGTAGCTTAAAAGCTGTCAGAGGGAGATATGCGGGAAGAAAGTCTGGCCTTCACAGTATACAAAGTTTATTAAAATTCTGTTCCCTTCCTGCTGCCTGGACTCGATTCATTGTGTATTGTGCATCGTGTTATCATCTTAAAGCTGTCGGATGCCACTGAATATGCCCAGAGATATTATAATCAATGAAGCATTAGGTATTCATAAGAAACACAGCATATAAGCTGCACTCATGGTTGAAGTCAGACATACAGTGTTAGTTGTTAGTCTTTTGTTCACACTGCTTTCACCATTTTCTTACATTTTTGCAGCCACTTTGTTTCTCTGTCATTACAGAATACATGCTCTATTTGAGCAATGGGGCTATTTCTTGCACCACCTTGTACTTTATTCATTTCGATGTATATCTCTCTCATGATGGGGCTATTAAGGAAAACATCTGTCAGCTGTGTAGTAGGAGCACGTATCCGTCCCAGGTGGCAATCATGGTTTCAAATGATACCACGTTTTTGTCTGGATGTTTTTTTTTTTTTTTTTTTGTTTGTTTTTTTTTTGGTCTTCTCGCTAGCTTTCTCTCCTTTTCTAATTCTCGATTTCTTTCTCCATCAATTCACTTTCACTTTAGTTCAGGCAGTGTCGGCACGGTCAAAGGATTCCTTACATTGTAAAAGCACAGAGGGACATAATGAATAGAGTTAGCTTCTCTGTCTTTCTCTCTTTTTCTTTTTCTGTCTCTGTCTCTCTTCTTGTCCTTTCCAGCTGCATACTCAGCTTTAGGTAAATCATGTACCTAGATAATGTTGCTATATTTTAATAGATGTATTAATTGACTTACCATTTCAATTCTCCTATAGCACACTCTTAATAGAACTCCACTTTTAATTCAGTGTAAATTATATTTATTTCTCCTATGATTCCTTCCAGGGAGTTTGGAAGATGGAAGGTGAACAACTTGGCAGTGGAAAGGAGAGATTTCTTGGAGTCTCCGTTACCTCTGACTCCTGAGTTCATCAGGAATATTCGACTTCTGGGCCGAAGGCCCACCACCCAGATGATCACTGACAATTTGATCCGGAAGTATGGGACTCACTTCCTGTTGTCAGCTACTCTGGGAGGTAAGTGAAAACAAAGATGTTTTGCTGTTTATAGGTTGATAACATTTTTAAAATATCTTTATAATGGCATATATTAACCCTTATGCGCTAACTAATTAGCCTTTTGGAATACATTGGTGAAACAGATTCCACCAACAAGCAACTAGTGGTTTGTTTGTTCAGTAAGCTGTGCAACCCTAAGTGTTTCATGTCAAGCCTCGCATTATGGCTCAGCAATTACACAGTTTCGAAAAACAAAGGAGACAGAAATCATAGTAATCTGTGGAACAATGGGTTCTTTATTTGAGACAGATGTAGACAAAAACAGTCTTGTCATTTTTAGTGAGTGATTGTCAGTTTTGCTGGAAAACAGTTCCTATTGCTGTCACATTGTATCATCTGTAGCAGGGTGGCTGATGAAGATTAATTCTGTGAGGTGGTTAAAAAACCCTCTTTGGTTGATTTCCGTTTTTTTTTTTTCAACAGACTTGATTAAAACTGATAAACCTGAAAAAAGGGTTACGTTGGTTATGATTGTACTAATGCAATACAGCAACAACGTGAAAAAGATTATTAGGTAAAATCAGCATGCTCACCAGCATGCACTTCATTTAGAAGACACAGAAATGAAGAAGTATGATTGTAATCCAGCATAGAGCTAGTTTGTCCAAACATTTACAGTACAATAGTATGAAGAAAAATGTGCTTTAATGAATTACCAGGCTTCAGTAAAGTATACAATTTGTGTTGATAAAAGCTTTTAGAATTTGCTCTCCCAGGCGTTGCATATGGAAAACAGATGGACATGGCACTATAACTCATGACTCAACTAACTGAATAACACATCACAACAACACAATATACCACTGGCAGCACAGAATCACTCTTCAGAGATGTATGAATACATGTAAAAGCCTGTGTATTGTGAACCTGCTACTCCCACTCTGAATCACAGTCACCCAATTTTTGGTTTTCTGTGTGATGAATAGACAAACATTAATGGTCCTCTGAGTGAAGAAAAAAGAAGAAAAACAAAAACAAAAAAAAAGTCATTTAAGATGCCAGAACGGCTCAGGCAAGTCTTGCGAAGCAGATTTGCTTTTACAGAGCAACACTTGTCAATTACTTTAGACCTGACTCCTGGCTTAGAAAAGGTCGCTGTTGTGAGTGGCTGCATGTAATGCAACCCCGCCAGCTGCTGAGCTGATGCAGCCCCTCACTCTGGCTCCGAGCCAGCACTTAGTGGTATGAAGAGAGGAGAATGAGGCGTTTGCCTTGGATTGCTGCCATAGATATGCCTCTGTGGTTCTGAATGGATTGCCTCTGTGTTCAGAAACAGATGGACTTAATGAAATTAATAAATAGATTGTGATATTAAGAGGGTGCCCTTCAGCGGCTGAGGAAGGAAGGCAGTGGGCAGAAAGAATGGCCCTGAAGCATTAACACTGCATTATGATGAGAAAAATGATGTGCAGTGTCCTGGGGACTCTCAGGCAAAGAGTGTGCTGCACCACGGCCTCGAGACTTATGAAGTGCTGATTGCTATGATCAGTGGCTACTGATACAGGGTGACGTGGCTTGCCCTAATTGTGGTCAAGTGTCTTTGTGCTTCAGAGGCTCCTGTATGGCTGCTCGGTGCTCTTAACCACCATTAATTTAGAGTACAGTATGTGTCTCTTGTGCAGCAGAGCAGGTGCTGTGTTTTAAAATTATGGCTAAATGTTAAATTGTAGATTAATGGGAATAATTCATAACAAAAAAAAAAAAAAAAGGTATCATGGCTCATGTGCCACCATGAAAACAGTGGCAAATGCAGATGCTCAAACTTCATCAACAAGTAATCCAAGTGGAGGGATCTCACAATAGTTGGCACAGTTTTTGATTGACATGGGATTTGTGGGAAGTGCAATGCAACACATCAGCATGAGTGCTTCGCCTCAAAGACAGACAAATCAAACACCAAAAATCACTGAAACACTTGAGATATTATCTCTTTGATTTTATGTCAGAGAAATGTGCCTATGTCCTCAAGAAGCTAAAGGTGGTATTATAGTTAGAAGCCCTTAGTAGCAATAGATAATGGGCACAGCCTATCCCTTTAATAATTTAACAATAAACTGCTATGTTTCTGTGCAGGAGAAGAGGCCTTAACGATATTTGTGGACAAGAGGAAACTGAGCAAGAAAGCAGAGGTGAGCGATTACTCGGGTAACTCCTCCACTGTGACTCTGGAAGCTCTGCACCAGCTGGCTGCCTCCTACTTCATCGACAGGGAGAGCACCCTGCGCAAGCTGCACCACATCCAGATCGCCTCCACTGCCATCAAGGTAACGCCTTCTTATCTCTTTTGTTGAGTTCTTGATGCGCATTCTCAGACTACACCAACCAACCATGCACCGTGCACCAACCATCAAATATTCCATGAGCCAAACTAAAATAACATTTTTCTGAAAATCAGATAACTTAAAGCATTCTATATTTATACAGTGACAACTGGAGACATATGGCAAATCACTTTCAAAAAAGCGGTCTGGTCACAATATTCACAGAATTTGAGTAAGCAGTTAGTAAGAAAGAAGTAATTAGCTAAATTAGACAAAACAGGGCTACAAGAAAATCTGAATATTACTGATCACATTACACTGGAATTGGTATGACCAATGTAAAACAAAGACAAAACTCAAAACAGAAACAGGAGTATCTGAATCAGAGGAGAGCAAGTGCTTTATTCTAAGAGGCCTGGAATCACAAACATCAGACCTTGTGCTCCTGTTTTTTATCCTTTGTTATAAAGCATCAGACTGGCTTTGACTGTAAACATGAGCTTGCACAACATCGTGCTTACATGGTTCCATGATTCCTTACCTCTCACTGCCATCTGGAGCTGCTATAACATGGGAAGCTGCCCAGAGAAGCCTCTTTTGAACCCCTTTTTGAATGAAAGCAAGGCATAATTACCATAAGTGGAAATGATATTATATGATATTCTGTCCAACACCAACTACTTTCAGTGAGAAACATTCAAATACATGCTGACCTTGGCAATGTCAAACGTGTGCATGACAGTGTGTGGAGAATTGTCACTGTTAATGCATCTGACAACAGAGTTTCAATACAAATCCTAGCAGATGATGAGCAACAATGCAGAAAAGCCAACAAATTCAAGAAGTGTCAGAAAACTAAATATTATTAAAGAATACTGTACTAAATAAATATAGACAGTCAAGAAATACAAACTCATTGCACACTGCACACATTGCTGTCATCTCTATATACAGTCCACACACTGCTCATAAGAAACAATCACAGATTCCAGCTGAAATTTGTCTGCCGCTTCCAGGTGTCATTTGCAAAGTAGAAAACGGCATCTCTAAAAGCCATACATGTAGTTTTGTGTGTCATTTCCTCCTTATAATACAATGATCAGCGGTAAAGTGGAGAATGATGCTTTTTATCAGCCTGCTTGTGATGAGATATGATCTTCAGCCGCCACAAGCAGATCGAGTCTGGAGGAAGCTCTGTGATGTGCACATATGGTGAGGGGAAGATAAATGAATCTTGTGAAACACAGCTCGTGACAGGTTTCTGCCTCTGGCTGTCACCTTCAGGTAGCATGGGGTTAATAGGGCTACGGAGGGGAGGATGACCCTCCTTTCTGTCTTTTTCATTCCTCAGAACACAGTGGTAGTCAGCCTGTGAAGTGTGGCTTTCTCTGCTGTAGCAGAACATGAATCAAACTCCCTGTACTTTTATCAAAGCTCTGTCCTCTCACTACATTGTGTTCAGGGAGGGTTGGGTATTTCTTTTGCAGCTAAGGTGGGCACATCAGAGGTGCAGAGGCAGCTGCTTTTGTGTGTTTCATTTCTCGGGAATTAGGGTTTTTCTGTAGCTACAGAAAGGAAGAGAGAGTGTGCTTTCATGCTCCGAAGGCAGTCATCGGGCGTAACTGACAGGTAGGAAGTGGAAACAGGAGAAACTCTCCTCCATCACCGGTTGAAAGTGAGTCAAAGGAGCGACAGATTCCTCGACGCTTGTGCTTCATTTCCACAGGGCGTTGACCCACACAGCAGTGGAACAGATACAACTAAGCACTCCACTGCATGAATTTGAAATCGAACAAGTTGAGGAATGAATGAGAGGGGGCTGGCGAGCCAAAGGCCCCCCTGCTGTCTCCATGCAAAGGGGAAATCGAAGCTCATTTTGGAGGAAAAGCCTGTTACTGTTATGGTGTGCAGGGGTTTGGCTGTGGAAATCTGGCCTCGAAGAAGTCATGGCACAGAGCAGAGTCTATGAGCGGATCGGCTTGTTTCCACAATGAGTAATGACGACAGTTGTTGGAGAGTGTCGGGGATCATTTTTGTTATGATTTGAGAATTTCCCAGACTGAATTGATGGCGATATCCCCAACTGACTCAGGCCGTATTTGTCAGTATGTCTGCACACAGTGATGAACAAGGCGACAGACTTGAACGAGGAAACGGCAGGAGTCTCTGGTTTCATCTTTTCATCTTGTGGACAGCCCCTCGAATGTATTGTGCTGTCATTATGGTAGAGAAATGCATTTTTGTGTTACCTCACTCAGTCGATCGTTGTCTGGGCTATCACAGAGAAGATAGGCCACTAACTTGATCATCTGTGATCACACTCAAGCCAAACTTTATTTTTACAGCATATTTCTGGCATAAATACAAAGAAGTCTCAGTAACAGATTTCAGACAGAAAAAATACTTGCTAAATCAATTTTACACATACTGACACTCATAAACGCATGGCTTGTACGATTTAAGACTTAAAGCTACATTAATCATTAAATCAAATTGGCTATGAGATGTGATTATCAACAAGTCATTTAGCTCATTCTTTTCATTTTTCATCCCACAATTTTTCACTTCAGTTCAGTTTCATCGCTCTTATCAAAGCCTGTTTAAAGCTGCAGAAAGCACCTATTTCCACCAAACAAGCTCTGATAAACACACTGTACACTTCCTGGGTGACACCAAACAGCAGTGTACAGCAACAAATGTTGTGACTAGCTGGTGATGAAAGTGTAACATCCAAAGCAAGATAGTTCTCTGAGGATCAGGTGGAAACTAAACCAGAGCTAAAAGGAGAGTGAATATTGGACTTGCTCGAGGTGTGTGTGCTGGATGTGTGTGTAGTCAGTAGATTTAGGAGTGGGAGCAGCTGCAGGCTTTGGAAGTGTTTTTCCCCACCCTATATTCCTATTTACTTTTTTTTTTTTTTAATGATATTCTCAGTGTTTCCTGTCAAAGAAATATGGGAGTCTCCCAGACAATATATTCAGCGTGATTCAGAGCAAGTTACGTCTTCATCGTTGTAGTTGGAATGAAAACACCACACCACAGTTTTCAGTTCATCCAAATTTGGCCCAGAAAAGTTCACACCATGAAATAGAAAAAAACAAAACAAAACAACACAAAACAAAAAAAACCCACCAAAGATAGACAGAAATGTTCAACAAAGCTCCAGCCTTTGCATCATTCCTCATATAGCCATGTGCCAAGATACAGGTGGCCAATAATGTCCTATTAAGTATTTTTAATATACCAGAATGCATCTACAGTGAATAGCAGCTGCTATGCAAAGCGGAAATTGAATGCTCTGCTCATCAGTCAATGTTTTTGCCATATGGCATATCATATGGCATATCAAATAATTCCTTATACGGATTCAATATTCATGTGGTCTGAAACCCAGGGTTGTATCTCATTTCCTCACATTCATATCAGGATTAAAATCCCTCATGAGGGAAACAAGGGATTTATAATGTGATATAAATATTATAGTCTAAGAATTGCACTCAAATTATCTTCATTTTCCTTTTCCCATTCACAGAGGATATTTATTCTTCCGCTCACAATCCCCTTTCTTCTGGATTAGGCTTTTGATTAAAGAAGCCCACACTGAGTTTTCACTTCCCTGCAGCACTGGCCTCATATGAGTTCCCAAGCCCTTCAGCCCTCTATGATTGTGTTACTGATCGACTGACCCTCATTGTCTCGCCTCATCCATCTGTCACTTTACACCAACTGTCCTCTGACAAGCCCAACCAGGACAAATCGCTGAACAAAATATGGTGTCCCAGAACCACAAAGAGAGAAAAATGAGAATCAGTCAGATGCTCCCTGCCGTGTCACAGCAAGAAAAAGGAGAGTGTTGAAATAAGATCTCTTCTTGCAAATGAAGTGAAAGAAGATGCTTTGCTGGAGATGCTTTGCTGGAGATGCTTTGCGGCAAAGGTCAATCAAAATGTCTTCAATCAGTGACTGGACAAAAAAAAAAAGAAACATTGGAGCAATCTTGCAGAAAAGATGAGTGCAGCAAAGTACAGCAATTTAGATGAATCTAAATGAGCTTACCCCTGTTTTCAGTTTCTTTCACACTCACAAGTAAAATTGACTCTTTACAAAACAAGTTTATTTGAAAGAACGCATGAAGCCAGTGGTGGTACAGAAGGCACATTTTTTTTTGGCTCCCCCCTAATGTTGTATCTCAAGTTAAGACATTCCCCTTGAAAATATATTTTTCTAAAGAAATGTAATGTAACCATCTCAAATGGGTGCTGTGGAGAATTAATAAATGAGCTTTTTATTTGTTGTTGCCCAGGTGACAGAGACCCGCACAGGTCCTCTTGGATGCAGTAACTATGACAACCTTGACTCTGTTAGCTCTGTGCTGGTTCAGAGTCCTGAAAATAAAGTGCAGCTGCAAGGTTGGTTTGATTTTTACCCCTTTTATTATGATTGTCATGTCATGTTTTTAAAGATCAATCGCTCTTCTGAAAGGTATACGCACAAAGTGTAAATATAGCATACAAATATTCAAATTTATAGATTTTATTAAGTAAGTTGTAAGCTCAGCCAGCACAATATTGCCACTATACTTTCACTGTCACTTCCCAAGTTCACAGTTTGATGACTGTACTAAACCCAGCTTTGCTTTACAGGCTTGCAGGTGATCCTTCCGGACTACTTGAGGGAAAGTTTTGTGCAGGCTGCTCTCAGCTACATCGCCTGTAATGGAGAGGGCGAATTTGGCTGCAAAGACAATGACTGCTGGTGCAACTGTGACACCAAGTTCCCAGAGTGCAACTGCCCTTATATGGACATCCAAGCCATGGAGGAGAGCCTGGAGAGGATTACAGAGACATGGGGGATCTTCTATAAAGAGTTTGAGGAATCAGGTAACAAATTCTCTAGAAAATAATGGATTCCTTTCACTTTGGACGTCAAATCAAACTTTTAGAGTATAAAACATTTATATGACAGGGAGTGAGGATGAATTCAAGTGTTTTATCTGCACCGTTAAATCTGAGTCAGGATCCTATGTGTATGTTCCTCCCTTTTCTATGATTTATAGGTGGACTATAATAGCTGGTTGTGAATCCTGGGTGCTGGCACACTATCTGCATAAAGCAAATTAACAAGGCGACAGGACCGGATTAAAAAAATCAACAGCTTTCGGCTCAGGTAGTTTACAATATGTCTGGAGCAGATTAATCAGCTATAAAACCCATTTATTGCAAGTCCGGCTTTTCATATCACCGGGGAAACAGTTTGAGTGGAAGCTCCTAGCATAATGTTTGGTTATTATTGCTGTGCTCGGTCACCCTGCCTTGGTGATTATTACTCAGGTGAAAGCAAAATGGATGTCTTTTTTCCACTCCTCAGATTTGGCTGAAATATCCGTAAGTGCAATTACTTTCAAAGTTTATGTTTTAATAGCTGGGTGTGAAGTGAGGGCAGGACCGTGCTCAGAATGCAGACAACCACAAGTGTCATAAATGTGTCCTTCAGTGAGGGATATCACAGATTTCTAGCTTTGTCAGCAAAGGAAGATGCCAGGAAGTGGTCTCACCACAAGACACAGATGGAGATCAGTTAGTGACATCCAATACTATTGTTAACATAAAAACAAACAATGACTGGAAATGACTATAATCAGTCATTTTTCCCAGACGAACAGTTACCTGTTGTCTTAAGCAGGATCCTGTCTGTAGCTATATGTGGCTGTTACATTCAGTCTAAACTCATTTATTTAGTTCATGTGGCAATGTAGTGGACAATTTTCTCTGTAAGGTACAATAAAAATGCTTTGAACTTGAACACAGTGTTGCAGCAGTAATACCCCATCAGAGATGCTGTGTTTTAGCATTTTTAAAGAACAATATATCATGTTCACAATAATTTTGATACCTTGTCTCATCGAGCCAAATATCCATTAAAAAGTTTGCTTTGTGTTTCAAAGTACACCGTCTCTCATTTTTTTTTTCCATCTTTGGTGTTATTCTGGAGGCTTTTTGTTTCCTTTGCTTTTCAGGGAATACAATCAAAATGTAAGAGGTGACTTTTTAAAGCACCTGCCAGATGCTGTGTCCCAATTCAGGTACTCCAACATCTGACCATTTTCAAAGGCTCCTTCAAATGCAACTGAGCCACCATTTGCCTTAAACTGGAGGACACAACTGGTGCACCATCTGCATTTTATAATAACCCACAATGCAATGTGCACAAGGCAGTTGTTTAATGGAGTGTTCAAGTGATGCTTGTCAAGTCATAAAGTCAGGAAATATAACGCGGCTGCATTGTATTTATGAGATATTTGCTTTCAGGTGGCCATCATATTATATGAACTGGACCCATGACTAAGCCACTGCAGGATGTCAATAAATATGAACATAAATGTTGTTTGCAGCTGAGGCTTGTTGTTAGCACAGGATAAAAGTAAGGCCACCTAGATACAACATGCCAGTTCTTCAACAAGTGTTGAAGTAAAATGTCACAACTTACACTGTATAATTTGGTATCGATAGATCCAGAAGTTACCCAACAAGTAGCGCAATTACACAAACATCAAATGTAGGTGCAAGGGTATTGAAAAAACAACAATGAAAATACCTGCACACTGACTCCAAACCACAGAGGTACATATTTAAATAGACAATGTTTCCCAAGCCCATGCAGTAACATCTTTTATCCAATCATGTGTTCACAAAGTGGTGAACCTCTCTCCATCCTCGCTTGTGAACGACTGAGCCTTTCCAGGATGCCCCTTTCATACCCAATCATGATACTATCACCTGTTACCAATGAACCTGTTTACCTGTGGAATGATCCAAACAGGTGTTTTTGGAACATTCCACATCTTTCCCAGTCTTTAGTTGTTCCTGTCCCAATGTGTGAAATGTGTTGCTGCATCAGAATAATCAGAATTCAGAATAAACAGATATTTACAAAAATCAATGAATGAGATCATGATGAGGTCAAGTATTAATTATATTGTCTGTGTTTTCAATTGAGTGTATGTCAATAAGGATTAGCAAATTGTCACATTCTTTTTTATTTATTTTTTACACAGTGTTCAAACTTTTTGTGAATCAGGGTTGTACAATATTTATAACCCTGGGTAGCTTGGATGGGAAATCCCACCTCTAATCAAATAGCTGCTATTGATGTAAATATGGGTGTGATAACCACCATTTGTCATGATGGTATCTAATGTTGCACACAGTATAGAGGATATTGGATGCTAACAGTCCTCTTGGGAATAAATATGACAATGCTGTATAAATGTTAGAATTATAAGATACCCTCTTTTATCTGTCTTTTCTGTTAAAGATGAATTCAAGGCGTTCTATGCAAGGCTGCCCCAGAATTATTTCCTGAACGTGTCAACTATCCAACACTTGTGGTCAATTGACAACTTGTTCCAGTGGCGATATGAGCAGCTGGAGAACAGCATGCGGGTCCTCTCCAAACGAGCCCAAAGAGTCATCTTCAAGCTCTTCAGTCTTAGTAAAAGATGTCACCGACAGCCCCAAGTCCGCCTGCCAAGAGAACGGTGAGTGCAGCTGCTGAAACACACAGTTTTAGTCTCTCTATGTCCATGTTAAAGGTCCCACAGTATGCTAATTTTCAGGTTCATACTTTCATTTTAGGTCTCTACTGAAAAATGTTAACATGCTTTAATGTTCAAAAAACTTTTTTTTTTCTACTACTGTCAATTGCTGCAGCACCTTTATTCACACTCTGTCTGAAACACTCTGTTTTAGTGCCTGTTTCTTTAAGGCCCTTCAACCAAAAGCCCAGTCTGCTCTGATTGGTCAGCTCTCACAGGCCTGAGCAGGTGCTGCTCACTGTGCTTCTGCATCAGCTCTGCAGGTGTTTTTGGAAACAAGGCCATGCTGGGGGCGTGGCTGACGGTGGTGACTCTATGGATAGGGCCTGTGTTTCTGAATATTTGCTGTGTGCATTTCTTAGTGGATTGAGCATTTTGAGGCTTTCACAGTATTTATATTGCACCCAGACCAGCTTTATTTATATATGTAACTCTCACTTTCTGCAACATGACACCTTTAGCCATGTGGCTCTAATAGATTTGCTTTTTTTAATGTGTTTTAGTCAAGGGTGACTTTCTCCTGAATAGGATCCTGGGTAAAGCTACTGCAGCCAACAATTTTCATTAAAGCAGTGTCTTTTTTATTCTCTTCTTGTGTAGTCTTCCCTTTCTGTTTGATCTAGACTCCAGTAGTAGTTGCAAAGTTGTGGCATTTTTTAGCCCACAGCTAATGTACATCGAATCATAGCCTGCAGTGCCCTCTATAGTTTTCCAGGGCCGTAGGTAGAAGTAAACAAGCTGCCGTACTGTGGTGGCATTTCGCTTGTATACCCTTGCTATATCCTTTTGCTGTATGCGAAGGATTTCATTTTTATCTCTTTTATACAGCTTTCCACTAGAAATATGCACACCCTGCTACATGTTGAAATGCAGTGAAATGGCATCAAAACAAGATAGACATCTACAGTATAGTACAAGTTTTCAACCCAATTTATCCTCGCTTTTATAGACACATATCTTTTCATTCGCAGATGACCATAAATGATCTTACCTGGCTAACCTTGCTGTTACCGGCTGTTCCGACAGTCAACTTTTACTTAAGAAATCCACAAGTCTCTGTTCCATTAAATCTTTATCAGGCTTCATGAAATCTGCATGAAATGATGAAATCTTCATTTCATTGCACTGGACTTCATCTCCATGAAATCCCTGTGAAACCAGATTCTCTGCATGGGTTTCATGGCTGCAAAGAAGAAAGAGCCACATTTATGATTTCATGTCTTTCTGAGCTTCAGAAGTTTTCAAATCAAATTCTGTATTTCAGCTGACTACAAAATCAGATGAAATTTTGAAAAGGGATTGAACATTTGTTGATTTGCTGCCCTGTTGTATGTTAGTGAATTAAGCTAAGTTACAACACTTTGACACCTATTTTGGCAAGGTTAATCAGACAATAGGTTTTTTCTCCTCTACATAACCATAACCAACTCGAACCAACTAGTTAATAAAATAAAACTAGACTGAACAACACATTTTCTTTCTCATACTTGGATGGATGTATGTCAGTATGTTTCAGTGTTTTCTGCTCTGCAGCACCTGTTGTCACGGTTTAGTTTAGGTAACTAAAACTAGTTGATTCAATGGGGAAAGACCACCATTAAGGTTAAGCAAAAACAATGTTGACTGTTGTTTGGACACAGAAAAATAATCATAGTCTCCAGTGTAAAAGTTCAGTCCACTTTGACCTTCTCCACAACATTTCACAGTGTTATGACAACATCATGACTTTACTGCTAAGAGAGGACATTATTCACATGGCAGCAAGAGGTCACTTGTCAGGTCATTGTAAGTGTTTAACCAATGTTGTAATTTTTCTGCTAAGAACAGTTTCTGAATTTCAGACTAATACCAACACCAGATAAAGCCCAAGTTCTCTTCGTCTACCTTATTCCATCAGAGGGTGTGATTGCCAATGGCGATGAATCCAACCATCACTGTCAGTCACATAGTGTTCAGATCGTCTGAGCTTCCACAGTAATGGTGGTGATGCTAGAGAGCACAATACATGAATCAACCGGCAGATTAATCTTTACAGTGCTTGCTGTTCAATGTCCAGTCTCCCTCTCTTGGTTTTTTTTCTTCTTCTCTCCTTTCTCACACTCAGTGTACACCACTGTCTCCTCCTGTCTGCCACATTGCCAAAACAGACATTAATCAATGATCTGTGCAGCTGATATTCCCACCCACTTGCCAGGAAAAGGAGTGGGAGCATCATCGCCCTCATCCAGGCAGAGTTTATCTATGTTATTACCGTCACGTCAACTGTGAAGCTTTCCCTTTTTTTATGTCTTCACAGAAATCTCCATACTCAGTGGAAGGAGGCTGAGTATGGGATGTTTGTCAGTTTGCCTGGGAGAGAAACGGAAACTCTCGAAAAAACCCTTGCTCTCTCTTTAACATCCTGTTCGGGGCACTTGAGATAGATGAGAGATGTGTGATTGATTTTGCTTCCTGGGGGCTACTTTTCGTCTGCGCTGACAATTATGAGCAAATAAGCCAGTCGAAGCAGCAGTCAGCTTGGCTTTTATTAGGCGGGTAATGATAAGACTACACAGTACACTTTGTGCTCAAACTTTTGCCATTAGGCATAATGATGCACATTGTCATTCATGTGATGTTTTTACTACTTTTGCTTTAATCAGCTTAGAAAATGCCTTTCTTATGCGCAGCCTTCCCCCAAAAAAGGTGCCAGATTTTTTCATGAACTCCAAGGTCTTGTGTGGAGAGTCCTCTCTTCTTTGTTTGACTACAAAGAGAGTGCAGTTAAGATTTGACTAAAATGTTGAATAGCTTTTTAATGAACTTGTTGGGGCATTCAGTAGATCAGACCAATTTAATCTTTACAGCTTCACACTGTTTCAATTACATTAAATTGTACAGGAGAAATGGCAAGAAGGTGTGATATATGCGAGTAGACATAATTATTGCATATCATGACATGGGTCTTCCTTTACGTTCTTTGTATTGACTGCTTTTGCTTGTTTCCCTTATAATTGATTGACTGGTTTGGCAGTTCTGTTAAAAACATATACACAGTACCTCTGACAGAAGATAACTTTGAGTTAATAAGAAATAAGAGACACTGTGCTCCTTTGGGGAGCATCTATTACAGATCTGACAATATAAATACTGGAAGCAAGTATAAAACATGCCCTGATGATTTGATGTAATATTTTCTTTTTTTTTTCTTTAAATTTGTGTATTCTCTCTCTCTCTCTCTCTCTCTCTCTCTCTCTCTCTCTCTCTCTCTCTCTGTGTGTGTAACTATGTATTACTCTCACACACAGTCACATTGTGGGGACTCACCTTACATATAGGGACAAAGGGACAAAATGCAGGTCCCAATAATGTAAATCATTAAATTTTAAGGTGAAGACTATAGTTAAGACTGGGTTAAGGTTAGGATAAGGGTTAAGTTTAAGCTAGCAGTTTTAGCACTTTTTTTTTTATCAATTAATTTCAGTGAAGGGCAGTCTTAATGCTACAGCATGCAATGGTATGGTTTCGACAGGACAATGCACAAGGACAAGTGTACAAAGAAGGTCTCTGGTTTTGTGGAGTTCTGGAGTTTGGAGTGGAAGAACTTCACTGGCCTGCACAGAGCCCTGACCTCAACCCCATCCAAGACCTTTGAGATGAACTGGGATGCCAGCTCTTTAAAATCCATCAATCTCAGGGAAACACGTTCTTTTTCAAAAAAAAAAAAAAACCTTGGTTTTCCCTTTCTTAAAAATATAATCTATAGAAACAGAGCTTCAGTGTCCCTTTAATTACTTGAATCAGAGTTGTTTTTACATATTTTCCCAAAAAACTGCAGCTGTACAGGCTGAACTCATTTTCAAAACAAAGTGTTGCCTGCTGCCTTAAAAGTGGCACTGAAGTGAGAAGACACTGTGATTTACAGCAGTGGTTTGGAGGGAGAGTTGCAGGGAGCAGGAGAGCTGTACATAATCACACCAGGGAACTAACAGTACAACAGCAGTCTTGTCTTGGCGACTGCTTTGCTCTGCTGAAGCTGTCGGAGGTGAAATACCTTGCCCACAGGTAGCGAGTGATGGAAAGGAAGAGCACTCTTGGTTCATTTCCCATCACTGCTTTTTCCATTAGGGAGTTCTGATATTCAAATCAGTGATTTTCTGAACTCAGACTTGCTTCCTACTGCCAAGCACACAATAAGATTGGGATACAGAGGAAGGATGCCCCTAATGTAATCCCGCAAACATTTTCAGATTAGCATAAAGTTTACCACAATGCTCTCATCAAAGAAGAAGTTCTTTTTTCTTTTTTTATCTGAAAGGAAAGCCAGCGGTATGTACTGTGCATTTCTTCTCTTCAGTGAGCAAAGAGGATAAGAGGCATAAAGGGATCACAGTCGAGAATGTGCTACAGACGGGAATCAAACTGCGGTCCACATGGGGGAATTATATGTACGTCTGAAAGTCAGTTACCCTACGGCTGCAGAGCGCTTCCAATATTTATGTCACAAACTCATCCAAGACAACTTTCTCCGTCTCTTGCTTTCTCGTCCTTTTCAAACATGGATGCTTGCATTCATGTTCTTTGAATGTGTAACCTACATTCATTGGGCACTTCAGGACAACAAAAACATGAAAACTGGTGTACTCCACCGCAATCTCGGGCCAGCCTGAGTTTAGGTCTCTCTCACACACCAAGTGGCAAATTAACCTCTCTCTAAATGGGCACAGGCCAAAAAAACTTTCACAGAGGTCAAATTACCTAAACCACACTTGCTTGAATCGTGTCAGGCCTGTCTGCATACTTTACATTATGCTGATTATGGTTGCTATTTTTAACGAGCAAGCTGTCTGTAGACCCAGACAGGTGTCCTGGACCCAATAAAGAAGCTTCCTAATAAACCAGCTCATCCTATAAGCCCCGTTCAATAACTACTCTCTCTCTGCCTCTCTACTTCTTCTTCTGTTTTTCTTCTTTCCCTGGTGTAGGCCCCAGTCCTACTGGCTGAGTCATTTCCAGTCACTCCTGTATTGCTCAGAGAACAACCAGCTTGGTGCATTCTCTGAGGAGCTCCACAGCTGCAGCTGTCGATACGAACACAGCCCCTGTCAGCTGCCACCGCCTTGCTCTGTTGGTGAAGGTTCGGCTTGTGCGGTGTGTGCACCAGACAACCACACACGCTGTGGGAGCTGCAACCCAGGCTTTGCTCTGATGCAGGGGGCCTGCAGGCCCATGGTGGCAGACTCTACAGAGAACTACCTGGGATTTGAGACAGACCTTCAGGATTTGGAGCTGGGCTACCTACTACAGAGAGCTGACCGCAGGCTAGAGGTATTTTTCTTTTAGCCTCCATTTAATCACGTCAGCCTGATCAAGAGCTGAGCTGTCTTTCACAGCAGTAGCCTGCGGAGGATATATTCACTCATTTGAATTACTCAGCATTGCAAAGTCTCGCCCTTGTGGCTACTGACAAATTACATAGTTTCCCCATGTTTTCCTTGTATCTGTTGTACCAAGTTTAGATCATCTGTATATCTTAGCAATTTGTGGTTGATTGATTAGAACATAGAATAATATTGTACAAAACCAATTCAGATTTTGTAGTGATTTGATCTAATGTAGATAGATGATGATGCATGGTGAGCCAGTTACGGTCAAAAATACATTTATTTTTTTCTTTATATTATCCTGAATATCACATAACTTACTTGCCAAAGGCAAGCAGGCATTGGTTGTCAAAACCTGCCCAAGAAGTGTTGTATACAATTAAAACCAGATGTAACCTATTTTTTTGCCTCAACATAACACTAGTTTACTTACATATAAATAAAAACAGGTGAGATTGAAGGGTCATGCAGTTTTGTCAAACTGCATGTAAATAGATTAAATAGATTGATGTGTTCAAATGCAAGAGGTAACTTAATACCTATTCCTTTTAAGTAGCTTCTATTCCTTCATGCCTTGCTCTTTTCCTTCAGTGAATGTTGCCTGTAAAACATACTTGTGCTGCCATTTTGACCCATGTGATATGGAAAGACAAAAGGATAAAATTTTCCAAGATTGCACCCCAATCATTTCATTGAAAGTTGCGCACTAATCACCAAATAAGTTTGACAGGCTTTTGCTTTTTGGGCCCATTTAATAATTGTTTCTTGTCACATGGCCTGAAATTTCAATTATGTGTTGTCCGAGAGACATACTGAACTTCATAAGCACAATGTACTGTTTCCAGTGTCCCTTTTTGTAAAAATGCCACAAAAAGTGTATCTCCAGTTCTCCACAAAACAATGATTCAGCTGTAATCTTGTGTTGATACAATTCAAGTTTTTCCCTACATGTAGATACTCACTGTGTTCATGAGTGCGGTATGTCCATCCTGTTTTTATGTCTGTGTGTCTGTTAGGTCCATGCAATCTTCATCAGCAATGACATGAGACTCAACAGCTGGTTTGACCCATCATGGAGAAAGAGGATGCTGCTGACATTGAAGAGCAACAAGTACAAGTCTAACATGGTCCACATGCTGCTGGGAATATCCCTCCAGATCTGCCTTACAAAGAACAGCACCCTGGAGCCTGTCCTTACTCTCTACATCAACCCCTTTGGAGGGAGCCACTCAGAGAGCTGGTATATCCCTGTCAATGAGAACAGTTTTCCAGACTGGCAGGCAACCAAGCTGGACCTGCCCTTCGAGTGCTATAACTGGACTCTGACGCTGGGCAACAAGTGGAAGACGTTCTTTGAAACGATTCATATCTACCTTCGGAGCAGGATAAAGACCCAAGATGGAGTGAATGACAGCATTTATTATGAGCCTTTAGAAATGACAGATCCTGCTCGGAACCTTGGCTATATGAAGATTAACAGCATCCAGGTCTTTGGCTACAGCATGCACTTCGACCCGGAGGCAATCCGTGACTTGATTCTGCAGCTGGACTACCCGTACACCCAAGGTTCCCAAGACACGGCCATGCTTCAACTCTTGGAAATACGAGACCGAGTCAACCGACTGTCCCCTCCGGGTCAACAGAGGTTGGACCTATTTGCTTGTCTTCTGCGGCACCGCCTCAAACTGACTGCCAGTGAGGTGGTGCGCATTCATGCCTCCTTGCAGGCCTTCAGCTCACGTCTGCCCAGTTCAGTGGATTATGAGACTACCAAACTGTGCAGTTAACAGCTGCTTGATGGGAGATCTGGACTATATATGGCTTCAAGGAGAACTCCTGGACATAAGAATTGTGCCCATTGTGGGGCAGATGCTTACAGTCTCTATGGATTACCAAACATACAGTAAATCAGGAGACAAATTATAAAGAATGTACTCATCTGGTTGTTTTGGTTTCTGTTTTGTGGCAACTACCTTCAGTGCTATATCATAAAGAATGAGGTGGATCAGCAAGAAAATGCACAACTGTTTCACAAGAACAAACTCTACAACAAAAGAAATCTACAGTAGAAATTCAGATATCACTATATAAAAGGTGAACCATCCTGTTTCAATATGACTCTCCTCATTTATACTGTAAGTACCAATGCCAAATGAATGGACATTTTATGGTAAAAATGGTACAGTCTGTTTGTTTGTAATTTTTATATGTTCCCTTTGCTTCAGTGACAGTGCACTTTCCATGAAGACCAGAAACAGTGGTGTCAGTCAAGATTTTGTAGATAAATTGATATTAAAACATCATGTTATAACAGATTCCAGCTGTTGGAATATTTTTCATGGTACTTATAATTATCTTTCTTCTTATTTTAACATACACTTTAAAAGGTTTGACAAATTAGAGTCAGGGTAAATAAACTGGATCATGAACTGTTTGCACAGCCATGCAGCTATGTTAGCTATTCTTTTTTACAATTACTTTCATGTTTCTCAACATTTTTTACTCCTTTTGCTTAATAGAAATTCACCCAGTAATAACATCCCAAAGCTTAAGTGTTGAGAAATGCACTGCGTGTCTGATTACTTAATTTCTCTTTTCCTCCAATAACATCAGCAGGTCAAACAAACAAGGTAAAATGTGCTATATGTAGTTTTTTCAGATGTCAATCTATAAACTGCCATTCATCTTGGTAGGGCATCTAGAAAAGTTAGACCATGGTAACACCATCAACAGCCTCTATTTTTTTCCATTTGTACCTTTAATCTACTGAAAATTAAGACTAGATTTCTCATGTGGTTTTATTGTAATGGAACCGACTTGTTCCCCCTCAACAACAGCCCTTGTTTAAGGTAAACCCTGTATGTAATTCAATGAGGCAATCTAGTGTGAAATTGAAACTGTGCAGTTTGAATAGTAATACGAAGTTGTATATTATTCACACTTTTACTCACTAACTCTCTTAAGTCATCAAGTTCATTTTGTTTCCAAATTTAATACAGTGGTGGAACAGTGGTACTCATGGAAGTCAGTAAAGGGCAGAGGTTGGCTACAGACAGACTTGAGCCCAGGTTCCAGAGCTGTTGAGTGCAGGTTTCAGGTCATATTTAAACTTACAGGGTCTGTGCCAGGTTTGAGAATGTGTGTATTCAGTGTATTTTGTGTGTAAGAAGTAGTTCTGTCAGTTCTGTTTCAGTCTCTACCTGGTAGTATTTCTCTCTCTACGAGGTAATTGGAAGTAACATCCTATCTACACTGGATGTGTTTTTGCAGTGTTGTCTTTTCAGTGTTCTGTGTGACGGAACCGATGCATTGCATTTTAACCATCGCAGATAACTGCACCAGCTGTGTAGTAGCATGTGCCTCACTCAAGCTATGTAACTGCAACCTGAAGCCTTTTTTTATCACTTACACAAACAGATATGCGTATGTGTTGGGCTGTGAGCTCTGTCAAGCATGTCTGGGGTGCACAGCAGTACTGGGGCTGAACAGATCCAGTGTAGACACTGAAAGAGGACAGCAGCTGCTGCTATTGTGCTGCTGACGTGCTGCTTCCGCTGCATGGCCAGTTTAGACAAGGTGATGGGACCAAATACCAATTAAGCTCAGGCAGCACACAGCACCCTCTGTCCAACCCAAGTGCATAGCAGCTCAACAAGCTATTGTTGAACTTTGCCTGTAGGACAGTTTGCGTGTGGTATCAGTATGCTGAGACATGTTGTGAAGAAAAGGAAGCAAACAAGGGCTTCACTTCAGTAACATCACAGGTCATCCTGTTCCTACAGTATGTTGTTGTTGTTGTTGTTGTTTTTGTATTCAAGCATGACTATAGTCTTTCCCTAACTCTAAGCTGATTGTTTTTGTAGCCTGGCCTTAATAACAGGCTGACCAAGCTACCATAATTACCATTTCTACCAGAAAACCAGTTTATTTGCCATGTCTGCAATCTTTCTGTAGCTTAAAGTGGAAGCTTAAACTAAACTACATCTTTACCACTCAGCAGTTACCATGCACCAATGTTTTAGGAATAAGCAATGGGAGAGGTAGATTATGACAGTTTCACATTATCTCTTGCCTGAAATCATCCACCGTCCGCTGTACACATCATCACCCACTCTTGTCAATTTCAAAATAAGGGCAATATACCCATGTTTCCTGATGAGACAGAACAAAGTACTGCATTGCACATACCCTGGCCTGAAAAGCTGATAATAAACATAATAAACAGTCAGAAGTTAAAGATTGCCATCCAAGAAAACTGTTGCAGTTATGTTTCAGTCAACAAACATCTTTATAACAGTGCATTGGAGGATGTGTCCTTGATTATGAACAACCTGCTACCTATAAATATTGGCAATAAAATGCCACTAGTCTAGAGTTTTGCATGAACGCTAAAGTTTGTTTGTCAAGTGTTTGAAGCATACGGTAAATTTAACACCTGAATGGATGAGGGTACTGGTTTAAACATAAACTGTCAGACAGGCTTAGCTGTGTGGGCTCTGTTTCAGCTGTGGGAAGGCTCAGGCTTTCTCCTTTTTTCCTCATTTGCATTAATCATACTCTAAGTATAATTGCCCCATGTCTCCAAATGAATAATGATTAATTGATGTGAAGGAGACACACAAATGTATGGATTTTTAGTTCAGTCAACGATCAAAACGCTGTTGTGCCTCTGCAGAGCAGGTCAAAGACGCTGTCTGCTTTCTTAATGTCAGGTATAAGATTGCCACCTCTAATCTGTTATCATGTCATGCCTTAATGACACTGCACACCAAAGGGAAGTCATGCACCTGTGAAGGTTAACAGTCATCACCTCAATTTGCCTGCTCCCCCTATCAACTCCAACTCATGTCAAAAGCTACGTTGGACGAGGGCTGTACATGGTTGAGTAGTGTTTGATGAGATGTGTGAGAGCTGGAATGTATTACCAAATGTCAGCACGTCTTTTCCTGGATACGGCCGTGTCAATTACATGGAGGAAATGAGTGCTTCACCACAGCGTGAAAAGAGCAGGTCAGAAAGAATGAGAGACAGCATTTCTGGTTGTGTTTGTTGGTCCATTGTGACTTTGGACATTCAGTGACCTCAAAGTTGAAACCGACATGGTCTCTTGCAGCTGGCTGGCAAACCCTTAGATTTGCTAACCAGTTGTATTTATAACTCCGAACACAGAAGGTAAAGGAATCACCAAATAGGAGATCTGCGGGAGTCAAACACATACATTTTACCTCATCTTTACCAAAATATTAATTAAACATAAACACAGTCTGAGTAATTAGGGATATGGACGGTGTTTTTCAAAAATTAAAAAAAGAAATGTACTGAAAAATAATTCTACCCTCCCACAGTATGTGTACCTCCTCCAGCAAAATAAAAAGATCCCAAGGTACCATACCCATAATTATGATGTTTAACAGCACTCTGCTCATTGTGCAATTACCAGACTCTTTTCTAAAAACCTGTGCTGCAGAGGCAGCTAGCTATAATACATTACCATGAGCTTGTAAATGGCTCCATTTTTTATTCTATCAGTGTCTCCATGCAGCCTCCCTTATGACAGTGTGAGTGGGTGGCAAGAGGCAAGCTTTGATTATAGACACTTTGACCTTTAGTAGACTGTCAATCAAAGGTATCAGAGGAAAGAAAAAAACTTCTGATTCTCTGTAAATGTGCTTAATTAAATTCTCTGTTTGTGGTTTACTAAAGATGACTTCTCTTACTTTGTTTTTATGCCTCCACACAAGCGAGAGCCATAGCCAGAGGCAGTATGTTTTCTGGTTGTCCATCCATTCAAGTCTCATGAACACAGTGTGTCAGGATTTGGCTCAAACGTTTGCTTGGACTCCAAGATCAAATCATTCAATCTTGGTGGTCTGACATCAAAGGTCACTGTGACCTCAACTGTTGAATGGTTTGACAAGGCATACAACAACAAAGCAGTTTTATTCTGCTTTGCTGAGGATACATTTTACTCAAAGGCAGAATATTTATTCTGATGATGACCTTAGATTGTCTTTAAATCAATTGCAACCAGATAGTGAAACAAACTCAGACCACCTTGATGTTTGCTCCACATCTGCTCTGCATTGTAACTAAAGACATCTTACCAAGACCTGAGGCAAGATCATTGCCGTGCATCAGCCTAGTACAGATAAAGGAAGACTTACTTTTTAAGTGTTTATTTGGACATGGGGTTTCTATTCTTGCTTTCTATTGAAGAGGTAATTTTCGAGGCATTTTATGTCAGAGTTTAAGTCTAAATCGATGACAACAGTTTCTACCTAAGCAAAGATGAACATTTACAATTACTTTTATTTCAAATCCTGCATTGTTTACGTCCATGTTTCCTTGTTGGCATTCTTCTGTCCTGTCTTTGCTAATGCATTGTTTAATTAAAAAAATGTCTCCAGATTGCTACTAGAGGTCAAAAACGTCACAGGGAGCAGTGACTTTAAGACACAACATGTTTAGCTTGTTTACATGAAATGATTGCTCTCCCTAATCTCAACCAAAATGTTTTTGTTGCATAAACCTACCCGCACATTGGACCAGGAGACAGGGCTGCCTTTGGAAATTTTGGTAGATTCAATCATTGATTTGGCTAATGCATTTCCATTGCAACTGCAGTTCCAGGAAGTAAAAGATTGCATGAAGATTGAATGAGTCAAAATGAAGTAATTTAGTTACACAGATATATAAGCTATAAAGCTTATTTAAAACATTAACTCAGGACAGAAAGCGGGAGCTGCAAAGTGTACAGTTGATATAAAAACAAAACATTGGATAGTGGCACTGTACTATTGGTGTTGGTGAAGGTGATATTTAGCTGAGTCAGGTAGCCTTTGCTCTCACATCTGCCATTTTGTTCCCTGCTTTAATTTCTGCTCACATTTGCACAATTAAGGATGCTCACACTTATTATAACAACTGGAGGACATAAGTTATCCCTGAGTGGAGATTAGTACTGGCCCTGTTTTGTCAACAAACATATTTGTACATCCATTTCAGAAAAAATCTACTTCAGATCTATACTTCTTGCGCTGTATTTTCACAGTGAACTTAAATCTCAGTGTCAGTGTGGATGTGCATTCTGCTGGAATAAAGTGCAGGGCTTCAGCTTCCATACAGACCAAACTTTTCCTCCCCGGGGACTCAACAGTGGAATGAAACAGAGAACAGGAGGAGGAGGCAAAAGGTAACTGTCGCCCGCCAATAAATCAATACGCTCCTTTATTACTTCAGAGAACAAAAGGCTCTGCACCGAGATCGATTGCATCGCTGAGGAGCCTCCAATAAGGAAAAAAATATAAATAAATAAAAGTCTCCTGGCATTTGGCTGCTCTGTCCCCACGACCAGATCAGCATCAATTTATTACCGATGTGATGGTTTCCACCTGATGTGTTTTTGTATAAGCACAAATCAATCCTGAGTTTATTAGCTGCTATGATGCATTGTAAAATGACATTACTCAGGGTGCCAGATGAATGCCATTCATTAGGAAGTAAGGCTGCATTGACTGCAGATGTGCAGGGAATAAGAGAGAGTGTGAAAGATGTATTGAAAGATAACAGCTTTGGTTTATGTTTTTCAGTATTAATTATTAGATTACTAGATATATCAATGGTGGCATTAACATGTCTGGGGAAAATATTATCCTAAATATTATTATATTGTTATTCACAAAAAATCAACCTCAGTTTGACATGATAGATAGATAGATAGATAGATAGATAGATAGATAGATAGATAGATAGATAGATAGATAGATAGATAGATAGATAGATTTAATCCGCCTGCTTGTTCAGGTTGAACATGTGGTGAATACAGCATAGGGAAATAACATCAACCACTATTCAAAAAGGCTGCTCCTTAATAATCAGTCAAGTAATTTCATTTAAAAGTTTTGCCTGTGTGTAATACCATACTGTGAGACAACTAAAAGCCCTGCATTGAAAATTTTACTGAGTCTCAGTAGTAAAATGAGCAATGGCCCTTTCAAAATGTCATTATATAAACTGTATTATTGGATTATCTCTGATGCATTAACAAGGAAGCTGCTTTTCAGTGCTCTAGCTGGTTGTGGTGAAGTTAATTTAACAGCCTTATGAAGTATTAGATAAACCTGCTTATGCAGATAGATAGATAAACAGATTTGCAAATACCTGTGTGGTTACTGTTTGAGCTGGCGACTTTAAAATCATTTACACTCACTCGCCTCTCAAATCTATTTTTCATTCATTCATTTATTTCATTCATCAGTTCCATTTATTTGCTTCTTTTTCTAAAGTAAGCAGAAGATGCATCTTTGAAAACACCAGAATAAAGTTTTGCTGCAAGTACAACTACACAGACAGGAGGAAAAAGCACAACATCATCGACATGTAGGATGACACAGTGACTTGGACATTGCTTCTACTTTATGTAAAAATCCTTTCAAATGTGTCACACGGCACCATAGT
This sequence comes from Chaetodon trifasciatus, assembly GCA_037975065.1. NCBI lineage: Eukaryota > Metazoa > Chordata > Actinopteri > Chaetodontiformes > Chaetodontidae > Chaetodon > Chaetodon trifasciatus. The sequence goes on along the minus strand of JBBMOE010000026.1, from coordinate 6,961,044 downwards.
AATAATACTGTTCAGACCGCCCAGCAGAACACAAATGCACCATGCTTAAGTAGAAATGCCACTCACAAGGCATCAAAAGCACATTGTATGCTCATTTTAGAGCATTATCATAATTGCCAGATTACTACAACATGTTGTATAATCTAATAATCTAATGTTAATCTAACATAGTGCTATAATCATGTATTAATGTATTATACAGTATATATAAGAGTATCATAATGTTTTATATTGCACAGTACACATGTTTTAGGCATGCAATGTTAATATATAGTAACACTCAGAATGCAGGGAAGAGCTTTGAGAAATTCACATACACCAGCACATATATTTCTGTTGTTGTCTGTGTCTGTGGCAAGCAGAGGGAATCAACAGAGCACACAGCTGATTAGATTTGATGAACTCTGTTGGATCAAGGAGTAAGTGGAGCACCAGGACATTTGCATTGAGTCCCCAGAGTCCACATGGCAGTGAACACAGAAAATAAAACAAGCAAGATGAGACAGAGGAGGAGAGAGAAAGAGAAGAATTTTCCCAACATATTTATCCCTATAAATTATAGATTGCATTCAATACTCCAGAATAAACCTGCATCTTGTCTATGTTTGTTTTGACTGCCGTCCATCAATGCAGATGATAGCCAATAATCAGACTTTACTATTAATATTCAGACCCTTCTCTTGTGCAAACACACATTTAGAGATGAGGTAAAAGACACAGGACAGGACAGAAAGAATGTAATTGTATTTAATGGGATAATTGGATGTGAAACTGTCATTCCACCTGATGAGTGACTGTTCGTGAGAGGCGAGTGGCTAGACGGCAACAAAAAACCGACCTAATCAGCTAGGCCCACTGAGAGCCATTTTATGCTGCAACATCAATTACAAAAGAATTGCTTTAGGGATCCTCTGGCCAGGCTTTCCAATGCATCACTTATTAGACAATCCTTTGCTGTGACATGTACTCATCAGAGGATTGAGGCACTGGCGCTAGACAAGGTCATTTATGAATTATTTGGATTTGTGTCACATTTTTACAAATACACTGCTCCACAGTCAATGTCTGAGTCTGTGTGTTAGGGGAGTGGAGTGTGAAATCAGCACTATTTCTTCTCTGGATAACTGAGGCCCTACAGTGCTGCAAGGCTCAAGTAAAGTATTACAAAGTATTCCCTACTTAACGCTCACCAAATATTAGATTTGCCTTAGATAATGGTGATTCTGTCCAAATGGGGTGATTGAAATTGGGCTCATCATGTAATATTTCATGAAGGTAATGTAGATGGATCGAAATACTACCATAAACTCTGTATGAAATGGGAAGTAAGCTGTGAAAAGAATGTAAGAAAATGAAATGGTCTTTCATTTTTCAAACCACTGTGCATCTCAACACAATTGTTACGCCATTTCTGATGTCACAGCTAAGATATTTACATCCTTTATTTATGCAAAAGTATGAATTCTAGGGCCACATTTTGTAGCTAGGAATCACCGAGGAAAATATTCCATATTCAAGCCCCCCGCCTCCCTTCCATCAATATGCGCAGTTCTCAAGTGGAAGAATCATTGAAATCTACATCAGATATATTAAAGTGAGTTTAATTATATAATATGCAGCATATATTGCATATCTTGGGCAAGCAGCTTTTAATGGTTTGTATATTGTTAGATTGCTAAATATACAATTTAAATTAATCATTTGTCAAAACAAACTCACCAAGGTCTGTCTTGTAGCTCAGCTATTCTGGTGCTTTCAACTGTATCACACAAAACAGAATGTCAATCTTTCTTAACAATTCAAGGACTTTGTGTCCACATTGTCATAAAAGTTGAGATTTAAAGTTTATCTTTGGAAACAGCAGTCATGACAAAGTACTTTTTTATGTATCTACAACATTTTATACGCTTTATCACTAAATTATTACAGTATCACACTCTATGTATGTATGTATCTATCTACATACCTACCTACCTAGTTATATGATACATAGTTTAGAGGATGTTTAATCTGATAAATGGTTTCTAATGCTATAATTTCTACCAATCACATAATAAAATATGTCGTTATATATTTCACGGATTAAAAATATAATAGAACTTCATTTAAAGCCTTTGTGCATGTTTATGAATGTGCAGTTACTTCTTATGCTAATAAGAGATAGAAACAAGGTAATTCAATCACTTCAGGGACAAACGGGTCTTAACATCCTTAAGAATGATGATTCAAGAAGAGGCATGTTCATGAAAAAGCAATACTTGTGTGTGTTTGTTGAAAAAGCTCCTTTTACAATGACACACACACTCCAAATCAAATCCCGAGCAGCCTGGAGTGCTTGGAAACGATCATTAGGAGCCTCAGTGGCACTTGAAATGTTGCTGTTGAAGCACGCAGGATGCTGCTGCTCGCAACCTCACGGTGATATGCGTCAGCAATCAGAGGGAGAAGATGTGTACCAAACAGCCGGGATAATTAAGGTTGAACCAACAAACATAATCAACGCCCAATCAGGCTGTATTGTGGAAAACAACTCTGTCTGAAGACGGCCCTTGTTAATTTTCTGTAGCCACATAAAGAGGTTGGTGGTGACAAGACAAGTTGCCAGCATTCAAATTAGTATTTTGCACTAAGAAAGCTCATATATGAAATGTTTAGAGGTTTAGCAGTTTTGTCAGAAAACTCCAATAATGTGATAAAGTAATGGCGTCAATAATCAGACAATTTGCTTGATTTTTGAGTGCGCTGTTGGCGGATATCAATACAAAGCACAAAGGTCATGGAGGACTTGTTAATAGATGTAAAAAAAGATATTGTGGCCTTTATCAATTGTGGTAGTGCAGCTCAAAAACAAACAAAAATAAAACTTGGAAAACAATAACAGTAAAAGGAAAACATTTTGCTTTCTCTTCGTCACGCCAAAATCACAGTTTATGTCTATTAGTGCACTTTGGATTATTTCCTGTTAGTACACTGATTTATTTTATATCATTTGCAAAAACACTTTACTTTGTAAATCTGTATACAGTGCACACTGTATACTCTTTTTATATAGTAAGGAATTATGACAGTTACACTGATTATGTACACACTGCAATTTATATAGTACTCATATGTATGGAGGCCCAACTAAGAATGAAATGTGTATGAAAAAAAACAAACAGGACTAAAAGCAGAATTAACCTCACACATGTCACTATTTTGTCAGTTCCACAACATCGTAAGTAGATAATCTGAGTTCGCTGCCCAAGCCTCCACATAGCTGCCAGTGGGTGTGTTAAATTACCTGACCCTCTGTCAGTACTGCTGAGAGAAAAATACAGACCCATAGATTAGAAAACCCATTTGTCTCTGGCATCAAAATGAATCAAACTGGTGAATCACAAGTGCAAACATTTTGACGCAAAGGAGCGAGTTCAAACAAGGAGTTTCCTCCCACTCCTAATCTTTCTTTTCTTTTAGCTTAATGACTTTTTTTTCTCTCACAGAGGCATGAAATTCAGTGAAATAATGATGAGGCAAGGAAGCCTCAGCTTTAATTAAGGAATGCTATCATTGTAATCATTTTTATTCATAAACAAGAGTTAAAAGCTGTAAAAGACGTTTTAGAGAGGAGAGGGATATATTATTGATTGAAGGGAGAGATTAGAAATTAATGACCCATGTGTCCCAGATTGAATAATCAATTTCAATTAATATCAATTTCACAGTGCAGCTGCTCAGCAACAGTTCCTCAGATCTGCTTTGGTGCCGTTCATTTTTCAACCTCTCGGGGGGAACACACCCATAGAGGGAGTGCAGGCACTGTGCAGGGTGGAATCAGACCCTCCCAGGAGCAGAAGGCGCAGTCATATCTTTGATCCGGTTCCTTCACAGGTAGTTAATGTGAGTGGCACTGACCCCGGACCCAAAGCACCCATTGTTTTGTCTTCAGATGGGAAAAATATCAACAGCACATATTGACGCCACATTGTTCTCCTCCTCCTGGTGGAGCAGAGAGCAACAAATTGGAGGAGCTGAGTGAGAGAACTCAGTGTTCCTATTTGGCCTTGAATACATCGGAAAATCATCCATCATTCAAGCCCTATTCGAAATGACAATGATGAGGTGCTCGAATGTGTGTGTATGCGTGCATCTGTGCATGCACCTACATGCTGTGGAGAGGTAACAATCTCCCCTGAGAAGTGCAAGTGATATTTTGAATCCAAATTGAATGGATGGGGTGATTGCTCCACAAGAATAGAATAGTGACATCTCAATAGGCATGCCCTTATCAGGAAAATAATAAGGCTATTTTCATGACCAAAATTAGATGCACAGACTGTCAGATGAGAGAAAAAAAGGTCTGAACCAATTGAACCAAAGAAGATGCTTATTAGAGAGGTTCAATTTGCATATATTGCATGTCAGACATATTGGCAAAAATGTCAAAAACTAAATCAAAAAAGCCTTTCGAGTATATGTGCTGAAATTGCTCCTTGATCAGAGTGAATGAATTTGACAGAACGGTGACGTTATGGGTATCTGGCGGAAATAAATCATTGCAGAGACATTTATCAGGCATAGCAGCAGTGCAAGTTTCTCTCCCCGAATGGTCCGACCAGGAAGGGAGTGAGCGCAAAAGGCTATACCTCAATGCAATTTGCACCAATTTCTATTTTCTCGAAACCAATTCTGACACATAAAAATATAGAAATTATGTGGTACAGAAAGTATGCATCGTTAAATCATTTGACAGCTAGAAGAGCACATAAGAAAGAGAGTTTTACACAGAATCAATTCAAGTGCTTCTCTGCCTCCTGCAATCGTCCATCCCACTGCTTAACTGGCTTTGGATGAATTGCTAAATTGGCCAAAGCCCATCATGCTGCAGTACTCAGTGAATAATCTGCTCATCTTCTCATAGCTGCATGCTGCAGCCTGGATACTGGCTTCGTCTGTACAGTGGAGGTTTGGTCTCCGGCCTCATCTCAAGTTTCTTAGTGGTTAACTTTTAAAATACACAAAGAAGGGGCTTCTGATGGATCAGCCCCATCTCAGATGGCTCCAAATTGCCTGGCAGATCCTTGTCAACCTTTCTTTGAGATGCGAGCTGGAGGGTTGTAATGTCAAGCGCCTTTGACACTTAAAACAAATGACACTCTCAGCCCACGTTCGCCAAAATATTAGAACGCCACAGATGGATGTATGGCAGACCGGTGCCTGCACAGACGCACTAGGATGTAAATACAGCTGTTATCATCACCATCATCGTCATCACGTTCACGTCCACTGATTAAAAAAAAAAGTGTGGTTGGCTCGAGAGCCTTATCATTCGCTCCGGCACCGGCGCCTTTCAAAACGTACAAGCATTAATTAAGAATCCATTATGAGCCCAAATCCATCAGAAATGTGGACATTATGCAGAGTGACACCCATTATTTGAGCCCACGTGTTTTGTATGCAAGAGTTGTAACAATTTCTTATGGGTTTATGTAAAGCCATCTGTTTGGTAGCGGTTCAGGATGCAGAGTGAATGTTGATGAGGACACCAGTGTTCTTGGTAATGTGTCAGCTCACAGCTCCATCAGATAAGCGCAGCAGCAGGCTATCGTGTCACTTATGTCATAAGTGTCAACCTGACACAAACAGGTACAGCATTTGTCTTTCTGCTGAGAATCCTGCAGATCCTTACATGACAAATCTAGCTAAATTACATCCTCTTTGCTGTAAAGAGACTCACTTTCAAAAGCTTCTTGCTAGTTGCTTGCAAGCTCTGGAATTTCCACACAAGGTTACTGTGGGCCTCACAAGGCACCGTTAACAGGCAATATTCATTTTCAGATACCTGTGTGGGCACAGCATTCACATTCAGACGTCGGTCTGTGAGAGGTGCAAGTTGAGATGTGAACTCATGCTTTAAATAGCCTTTGACAGACAAACCTTTATTTTTTATTTTAACAGGGTGAATCACTGGCTTCTCTCCAGCTCTTTATATAATGGAGTCTGGTCATCTCAAAAGAACAAGGTTATTTTGAATGTGTGAGATTAGAGCTGCTAGCAAATTTGGAATTTTTTCAGGCTCTTCTCAATGTGCCGCTATCATTTCAAAGTGATATCACTGAAAAGGAGGCCAGTACGATCATGTTAAATGAAGAACCACCACAACACCCCAGAGGGCATCAGGGTCAGACCTTGACAAGAATGTTTTACAATGACAATTCAATTTAGAGTGATTATGGATACATCACCTTTAAATCTGAATAGTTGCAGATTCAGATTCAGTCATAAATAAATCAGCAGAGAGGTCAAATGAAAGGCACACTGCTCCGAGATGGTCCCAACACATCCTTTTAAGGTTGCACAGCTCTTTCTAATCTTCATCTTCAGCCTTCATACCAAAATCAAACAGGGAGCAGAAAACGACAGAGAAACAAGATTCATCGCAAATCCCTCTAAGCCTTTATCGAATAAATGCTCACTCACAATGAACCCGGCGCACTGGAACAGATGTAAACAAGGACTTCATACACACATACAGGATGTGCACACTGCACACACACACACACATACACACACACACACACACACACACACACACACACACAGCTCAAAACAGCCCCGCAGATGTTCATGTATACATACAGAATTTCACTATTGGGCTTCAACTGATTAAAATGTTGTTTGTCAAATAATCTATTGGTTTGTTTTTAGGGTAACTTATTATAGGTTGTTTAACCTAAATAATAATAATAATAATAATAATACTTCGGTGCTGACGTTGGTATAGGACATATCGGGATATCACGTCTTGCTGTTAATCATTATTTTTTGTGAAACTGTCAGTCAAAGCTTGTTCTGTCAGTCTTGAACGATCATTTGTAAGAAAGTCAAATTGGCATTTGCAGGAGTCACTAGACATTCACTTGTCGTAACAAGCATCTTGTGAAACAACCATGAATCAGTTCTTCAGGAAACAAGCTCAGTGCCAAATCGACATTTAACGTCAAAATGTCTGGAATATTGTGATTGCTTCTGGAATTGCTGACCCAGTTGAAGCCTGATTAAAGTTAATTGCTCCCCAGTGTGCTACGACCAAGCAAGACAGATTGCATGGCTACATATATTCACATTTACACCCACGTAGTCGAGTGCGGATGAATACCTCTGTGGGTGCTGCCGAGAGGGACTGCAGATGAAGGCTAATGTGAAAGCTATCTATCATGTTCTGATCACTACGTTCTTGAGAGGTACTCAGTGGGAACTGATGATAAACTGCTGAAAAACCCACATAATCTCTCCTTGAGCCAGGAAACATTACAGTGTTTTTTCTTGATCGGAGAGAGATTGTTTAAGGTTTAAAAATAACGATCTTAAAATACACGGTATAGGTCAGGGTAGGTATTTCTTGTGTTGTTTTCACTCACATCTCTCACACACAAAGATCCACTTCTTTCACAGTTCACTCAAAACATTCACAGCTCCGCTCTGTGGACTTAGGTTAAATATTTTCACTTGCAAAAGGAAAGGGCTTTATGCATAAACCGTGTGACTAAAAACAAGTGCAAATCTGATCATTTGATTAGGCTGGGCTATTGTGACGGTCGGTAAATATTCAGAGACCGTGTCCTCAACTCATGTGAGCATTCTCACCACAGTGTTATGTCTCTTACGATAATATCCACTCAATTAAATCTCACTATGTCAGATGATGGCTGTTAGTTGTTTTCCTTGTAGAGAATAGTTTACATAATCTGTAATAACAACTCCAACCCTGACAGCACAAGCACATAAAACACAGGTGAGATCAGTATATTCGGGGACCATGACCTCATGAAAAATTTAAATATTTACACATAAACAGTCAAAAGATGAGAGGTTGAAAATGAAGAAGATGAACTGGCAAACCAGGATTCCTCACTGCTGGGGGAAGTGATGGAACTCCTTGGCGGATCACTTTTGCATCTTTTGGAGCTGTAATTGGATCCTAGTGGCTGGGAGTAGTCCCAGAGATAAAATCAATAACTGGCTTTTTGAGATTAATCATTATTTCAGTACAATATATTTAGGTAATATTTAAACCAAACTCAATTCTCATGACAAGTATCTACTCCAAATACTATACACAGGCAGTAAAAAGGCTCAAAGTGGGAGAGAACCCCCCAACATCTGAGTGGATGGACTATTTATGAAATGTTGACTTTCTCCTTGAAACCTTATATGGATATATATATATATATATGCTAATTATTGGATGAATAGTAACCACCTCTTATTACAGCAGGAGGATTAACAAGAATTTTAATTTAGAATAGTTTCCTACTTGTGCATATTCTCAACATGTACTCAAACAGGGGAATCTTGAGAAGATTGGTTCATACTGTCTCTGTATATCCCTTGACACTATGCAACCTTATAACCAATGTGTATGTGATGACAACAAAGTAAAAATAATAATAATAATAATAATACTAATAATAATTATAAAAATCTTGGAGGTGATAACTGTTGCATTTGTAAATTAAACAAG
>JBBMOE010000026.1:6885881-6937755 GCA_037975065.1 Chaetodon trifasciatus | reverse complement strand
ATTCCTTCCAGGTTAATAACCTGCGGACTTTTGTTACAGTGTTTATTGGTGTGAGTGTGTTGTGTGTGAGTGGCAACCAAGAGTAAAGCCAGTTAAAAGACACTGAAGTCGTCGAGTTGTTTCCACGGTCTGATACTCAAAGAAGATACCAGTACATGGTCGGCTGTTTGGTTACATAGGAGGTGTGATTGAGCAGTAAAATGTACAAATAAACCTAGATCATCTTAATTTGTTCCCAGTTTCCTAGATTGATGCATTTAACTTAAACATACCCATCTAGAGGGTACATCTAGAGAAAAGAAGTCCATTCTTTCAGTCAGAAATAAATAAATTGATGTTTTATTTACCATCTCTTATCAAAATAGTACAGTAGCTCATACAACACATATAACCATATAACTTCTGGATGCAAAACTTTTCACTGTTCCTCCTTGGCTAAATAAATCAATAAAGGAATTGTTAGGATCTAGGTGATAGTCAGACTTGCATTAAAAGTGCTTCTTAAAAGTGCTTCTCAAAAGTGTGCGTATGTGTTAAACAAACAGTTAACAATTTCTGAACAGCAGCTATGTATCAACTTTTTGTGAGACTGAACATCAGCTTAACAGTGAGTATTGTCCACTCTCTACCCTTCACCCAGATCCGACACCAAAATCTTGAACTCTGACACACACAAAGTCATAAAACTAATAAGTGTGACCCTTGGCTGTACAGATTTTTCATTCATTTTTCAACAGTTTTAATCAATCACTACAAGGTATTATTCTCACAGCCTAATCTAGCCACACAAAGCGATTTGGTAACCAATAGCGTTCGCTTAGCATGCTAGCGCTAGTGAGCTCAATTACATGGCTAAATCAAGCATGGCCATGGCCACCCCTGGCCACCATGTGGCGCTGCCACTGCATTAGACCCAGTGCCGTGTAGAGAGAGTGTTAACCTTCTCACCAGTTATTCCTCACAAGATGTCAGCTAATAATAGTTTTAATGTTGACATTCTAAAAACCTCGTGCTGCGGTTATCTTAATGTTACTAAACTAAGGTTACTAGTTATCTTCAGTAACTAATGTCAGCCCGTCCTTTGTAATGCACAACCAATCAGCACATTCCAAACAGGTCCATTTTAAACAGCTGCTGCACAAATTAAAGAAAAGAAGCTGGAATGAACCAAATATAAAAGCAGGGAATAAAAAACAGCAATAAAAGTAAATAAAAATAATGAAAGAAGTTTCAAACAATACTAACAAAAGTCAATAATAAAGGAGAAAATACATCTACGAGTTTTGGAAAGACAAACAGTATGTTCATGGGGGGCATATTGCAGGCAGAAGAAGCTTTATAAAGTTCCAGTGATGCGATGTGGTACATGGTTTACTCAGTGAAATGTGCAAATACTACTTCCTCCATCACTGCCACAGATCAAACCATGAAACATCAAATAGAAAAAAGGGCCAACCTATGTAGCTGCATTGTGCAAAATAGAAAGTAATAGTAAATGATGTTTTTGTGACAATTTGGTCCCGTCAGCACAGGCTCACTTGGCAGAAAGAGTCGGCCATTAATCATAGGGTTGATGATGTAGGCTCATGTGTCTTGTTCTGTCAGCTTGCTCTTTATTTCTATGGAAAAAAAATATGTTGTTTTAGACGGATGCTTCTGCCAAAGGAACGCAAGGTAAAGGTAGTGACATTTGGATTAGAGCAATGATAAACTCCATTCACAGATTGCTTCCCCAGAGGTTACCTTGATGAGGCTACGGTGTCGTGACACACAGCGAGGGTAATGTCCCTGGCCTTGCTTGTACACTGCACGGTCTGATGCACAAATAGACCGCCGCAGCACACCTCTTAAAAGGCAGCAGGCATCCAAGTGTGTAATGATGCCAGGGGTGTGAGGCACTTTACAACCAACCCATACCTTCACCCACAACTGAGATTAATTGCACTTGATTGACTATATCAGATGTGCTTCTGTTTCCTGCCTTCTCATTTGTAACATCCCAGAATTTATTGGAAGACCTCCGCTTACTCAATAAATATTGAGCCCTTATCAGAGAAGGGTCTAATTAAGCTTCATTTCCATGTGTTTATTTCTCACTTTTTTTTCCCAATCTCAGACCCACAGGTGGAGTGCAAAAAAATCTATTAATGTGCTGACATGTTGTGTGCTGTCTCTGACGTCAATACATTGCAGAGGGTTGATGGCAACAGGACCAAATCACTTATATTGGCATTCCATACAGACACAACAGACAGGGTAGCAGAATGCTAGCATGCAAATCATGCACTTATCATGATTACGACTTTGAGTGCATCAAAATACCAAGCAGTCAGCTCTATACAACTGAAATGAGAGGTTTTTAAAGTTACATGGATATGGCAGTGCAGTGCTTTGTCTCTGTGTTTGGTTGGACCAGAACAAACACCAGTAGTCTACTATGCTAATAAACCTGAACTGCCAGAATTGAGTCTAAAAAAATCCCTGGCTAGAAAGAGTGAGAAAACAAATAGCACAGTATTTTCAAGCCAATAAGCTCTCACACCTGAATGACAAATGGCTTGTCAGGAAAATGTAAGAACAGGTCATTTAAAGACCAAGAGGTGAGGGCATTTCTTTTAAGCTTTGCATTGGGGCTTACAATATCATTAGAAAACATTACGATGTCCTGCACTTTCTGCAGATCAGTAACTATGAAAGTTATGATTGTGACAATGTCACTTTCCACATCTACTTTAGACAAGGGCTTTTAAGCCTTAAGTCAAGTGAAATACGATCTCAGTGATAACTCTGTAATACAATAGAAACCCAGTATTGACTGGCAAGTATTACATTCAACATTTCAGGATACACTTTTTGTCCTGTTATTTAGGTTACTTTTCTTTTGAATCTGGGAGCAGGTGCAGACAGGAGTTCACATGGACGAACAGATTTTTCCAAAACCATAGCAGACACACTTGTGGCACACCTGTGGCACAGTGGTAAACGGGATTGAATTTGGAGAAAAAAAAATGATGAATAGTAGTCAGGGGCTGGCATCGTTCACCTCTGAGAGGAGATTGTCTTGAAGCCTCATAGAGAACCACATTGAACAATGGTACCACCTCTGTTCTTTCCAACGGGGTGCAGGTCTCTACATGTTTGCCAGAACCCAACTACCTGCTGACATTTTGCATTCTCCAGGCCTAGAATATGGACGACCTTCAGAATTTCAGCTCTAATGTGCTCTGTCATTCTGATGAGAGTACTCTCAAAGTGCATTTCAGACAGAACAAAAACCCCTTATTTTCACGAGCGTGGTGGCCTGCCTACAGTTGTTGCATTGCCGATTATCCCTCTTGGACATATGTCGCTCTTTATATAGGATGTCTGCACTATATCAGCTGTTCACTTGCGATGCAAACACTCATTGCCACAACCATGATCTTTTCTCCACCATACTGTATGCTCCTGAGAGGTAGAATAATGTTCAGATGGATGTTTTTGAGCATACAACAGGCTTTTGTAGAACCACTTCTTCTGTTTTTTTGTGGCACCTGTACTTTCTACTGCTACTGGTTTGCTTCAAATAACATTATTTTTTGCTTTTTAAGTCATGCATCTTGTGAGGAAATTCTAGACAATACTGCTGTCTAAGGGTGTATAACATAACGTCTCCTGAAAGAGTTCAACAGAACATATTCTAAACGCGTAATGTATTGGAGGTCAGAGGTCACCAACGAATTCAAGACAGATCTTTCTGCTCCTTTTTTTTTTTTTTTTTTTTTTTTTTTTTTACAACACCTAAAGAAATGTCGTGGTGCACCCCTCCCCTATTAGCACTCATTCCATTTTCCTCCCTGGTCCTTCCTTCCTCCTGTCTGCTCTCAGGCCTGACTGACAGCCTGCTGTGTTCTCTCACCTCCCTCCAGGTGGCCAAGGAGACAGGTGACCCATCTGGGATGAACCCCGGCATGGCCCGGTGATTTTATGAGGACACCTCACAGTGACAATAGGGAAAGAACCTGTCCCTCAAATGGGAAAGCGAATAAAAGAAAAAGAACTCCTGAGCTCAGAACAATCTGAGATCGAGAACTCTGATAAACCCTAAGTGATGTAAGTGATTGGCCCCCAGCGCGAATTAATAAAGTCACACAGTTGGCCTTTGTGTTTCGAGCACAACACCCCACTGCTGTTGAAAGAATGACTCAATGAAAGTGTACAAGCTCAAAATAAGAAAAATTTGATTGGATGACATGCTGATAAGGAGATCAAAACAACATGCAATTACTCTTGAGTAATCTGTAAATAATGAAATCAACTCCAGTTTAAAATCTAATTTGGTCTTGCAGGAATACAATTGCTGCAGTTTAAATGTATTTGTCTCTTTCAACAATATGAGAAACTGACTTGATTCTCATTTTAAAGAACTGTAATTATTCTTTGTAGCAATCATACATGAACATACACAGCAGTCCATTAAAAAGACATTAGATCTGAGATAGAAACTACTTAAAAGTTAATCTATTAAACATGTTTCACTGACAGAAATTTGAATTTAACCACATCTGGCAAAAGAGAAGGAAGCATAATGGATTCTAATCCAAATAATAAACTGAATTTTATTAGCTGAGCACATTGTAATGTTTAGCTATGAGACTCTCATAATCTTGTATTATGTGGTACTGTATGTAATATTAATGTGAAAATTCTAATCAATATCATTAAATTATCTTGTGCTGTCTTTTTATAAAACCATGCTTATATGATGAACATTCACCACAGGCAGATACATCAGATTCAGGCACAGTTGAGGTCTATTTATAGTCATATTTTATGTGCTTGCTGCACAGTCAGTCCATTCCCAAGAGGAATTGCATGGAAAGTTTCTCCTGTCCTCACACAGGACAGATGCCGGTTGGAGTGATGCTTTTCCTCCCAGCTGCATGCAACAGCATCCCTCACTTATACATGAGAACTGACAATGAAGTGCGTTTAGAAAAACGGGATTCTTACTTCATCACCTAAGATGGATGTTCAGTGTTCCCCCACCATCACCTCCTACCCCTCACATCCCCTCTATGATGAATCATTCTGGCCTACACAGAAACTGGTATGATAAAATGCATATGCTTGTGGGCGGTAGTGGCTCAGGGTAGGGATTGCTGGAAGGTGGGAGATGGGGGCGTTAGGGGCTGAGGGTAGGAGAATGTGGATTTTCTCTCTCTTTCTCTCTCTCTGTCTGTCTTTATTCCTTTTTCAAACTTCAAAGCACATATTCCAGGGAGCTGCACAATTGCTGGCAGTTGGAAATGGTTCTTTTTGTTGGTATCATCAAAAGTGGTGGTGGCAGGCGCAGTGACTGACGGGAGAAGAGCTGTAAAGAGAGTGAGGGCACACTAAGGCCTTGATCACATGTATATGGATATTTTGTGAGACTAAACTAACATATTTTTCTATATTTGGGCCTCTTGTTCACACACACAAACAGAGTTTTAGGTCACTAAAAGGGTGATTTTTAAAACAACTTCTAAAGGGACAATTTTTCAAAACTGTCTGTCCGTTTGTACATGTATAACAGTGCGTTTAAGATACAGTGATGTGATCATTTCAATTCACACATGCCCTTTATCGCTTTGTATAATGAGCATGTGTCTGAAATGACAACAATGGCGTCATGCTGGTTAGTTTACATTTGGTCAACACTGCTAGGCCGTGTGTCAGACAGGTGTTCAATAACTACAAATTAATTATCTACTATTGTTTATGTTTTGATGATACTACCAGCAAAGGAAAGTCCGTTCACTACGCACTCACAATGTTCTTCTGTAGCATTTGATGTATCATTGACGCTTATCGCCACCTAATGGTCCAGGGTTCTTGTTTGAGCATTTGGAATCAATTTTTCCTTCCTGCGTGTATGGCGATATTTTGTAAAACGAAGGTCATCTGAGCAGATTCTTTCTTAAAGTGAGGGAGACAATATCAGTTTCAGAAAACATCTATGTATGTGTATTCAAGGCTTAATACGGCTCACATTCACCATACTGAAAGCATGCTGGGGTGAACATGGCGGTTTCAGCATCAAAGCAGTTTTTGGCTTAAAGCTCAAAACTGAGCTGAGTCCATGATTCTCATACAGTCGAGGATGAAGCCTTACAGTATCATATACAAGGAAAAAAAATCAATATTATGATGCTTTGCCAAAACCAAGGTTCTCAGTTGAGTGGGCAGTTAATTTCCACAGTGAAGTTTGTCACTTCCTCTTCTCTAAATTCATTAACTGAAAGTATACTATAGCTGGTCAGCAGCCAGTTAGTCCACCTCAAAATAATTACAGTGTAAATGAGTAATGTCATTACATAATAACATTTTGTCATTCAAATGTTCTCTTTTTAAGTGACAAAAAGCAGCAAGCTAACAAACTCAGTGATATAGGTAATGAAATTGTTGTAGAAAGACTGTTTCACTTTCCTTTTCTTACTTTTATCTGCAACAAATCCATATACTGAAACAACTAAATCATTTACTTTTGCCGCTGGAGAGTAGCGGTGGTATGACCTTTGCTGTACTAGACCTCCGTCCTCACGTATACTGTTACATCCGTGATGTAACTGAAAATGTATTTATGTTTATTATGATAATGTTAGATGTTTTCTAACATCATGAGGTAGTTGGACATGGTTAGCAATGACAATGATTTGTTGATCTCCAGTACTCACCCCTTGAACTGACAAACTTGTTCAGCAGCTAACACAGTAGCAGAAAGCACACAACCTGTGAGCAGTGCATGGCGGGCCAGGCAGCCAATAGAAAGACTGATAGCTGGTGGACATAAAAGTATGTTCATGAGGGCTACTTTGCGTGTGTTTATATGACTGTGGCATTTAACATTCAGTCATTTGTTGTTTTTATTTTGTTTTGAAAGAACTGCTCGTCTCATTATTACTCCTCTCCCCAAAGCTCTCACATGGTCCTCGAGCAGTGGTCAGGCAGTGTGTGTTCATGTGTTTTGGGGGAATGGCTTTGGAAGGAGGCATGAAGGGCGATGGTGGGATCTTTTTGGCTGTGTATCTTCAAAATCTAGATTACTCTTGCAGGTTTCTCCATCTTCTCCAGCTCCGGCTTTAACAGATTCTGGAGTGGATTGTGTGCTGAATGATAGGTTGAACTTTTGGTTTTATGACACTGGCTGTTGTAGCTATTCCTATTTAAATTACGTACAATTAATCCGTTGAAAACTACAATTTCACTGGGCCTCGACATTCATAATGGCTGTAATATGGATTGTTGACCAGTCCTAAAACAGATGTTAAATTTCAGAAGACTAAAATGCTGTACCTGAAAAGGTATTTTGCTTTGATGTTAGTTTATCATGTATTTTATGCTGCTCTTGTTTTTAGTAACCCTGTGAATGTATTCACCATGCTGTGCGAATTATCTTTGCTTGAGTCTGTGCACTGTGCAAAAAATAAATGAATAAAGAATCTCCCACTGATTGACTTTCCAAGATGCATCTTGTCGAGGATTGTCTCCTTGCTGCAGTGTGTGGCAAGTTCAGCCAGATGAAATCCCTGTCAGCCGTGTCACCTTATTCCCAGCCAACCCCAGAATCCCTCTGAATTGTATGAACACAAAGCCGTTATGAATTTGTCACCTCCCGTCATTTTATCTTGGGCTGCAGGCAGTCTTTCCTCACAAAGCACCACAGTGGCTGCAAGCTGTGCTCAGCCAGGTTTTTCTTTCTACCGCCTTTTTCCAAAAACTAAAAGAGTGGTCTCAATGTTATCAGAAAATTATTCAGAACAGAACGTAAGTCCTTCATATCTTCCTATGTTGAAAGGCACTTTTCTTCCTAAGTCTTCACCATTTGGGTAAGCCCTCTTGCCCAATTAGCCATCCTTAAGCTTTTGTACATGTTGGACAAAAGGAAAGACGAATGTTAAATGGGCTGATTACTCCATGGTAATTATATGACTTTCAAAGGCACACCCCATCTCTTTTCTTGACCAAAGTGGCAGAGAGAGACAGAGAGTAGACATCGAGAATGGTCATTTAAACAGAGCACACTGCAGGTTTCGCTTCTGACTACGACAGCATATAGCTTTCAGAGATCAAGACATAATGAGCTGAGACCTAATACGACACCTCCTAGATGCTTTTCTCTCATACACCCCATTACCATGTCCTTGTTTTCCACAAATTCAATTACAGCTGCTGCACTTTCTGCACACTTTGGCTCAGTAAAGTTTAATATCCCCTACTTGGTGTCACAAATGTGAAAGCGTGATAAGCAGTAAATCTGACATGATATTAACTGAGTTTGACAAGGGCACGGTAACACATAAAAATCTAAATAAAAATGACAAAAACAAAAAAACAACAACAACAAAGCCTACCATGGCCGTATTAACATGCAACAGAGTCCGGGCGGGCATTAACCCCCCAATGATCTATTCATGAATATACTTAGCTCAGTTTTTACTGTGTATTAATTTGATTTTATGATGTTTAGATGAGATGGAATCATGAAACTGAAATAAACAAAGTCTTGAGCCTGAAATAACTGACTTTTTTTGTTTAGTTTGCTAAATGCTCCACTATGCTCACCAGTTAAGTTCTCAATTTGCCATTTGCCTCTGGATAGGTAGTATGCAATGGGTTTATTAGAGCCCTCTTGCTAGAAACAACAGTTTGTATCATCAAAAATGATGACGGTCCAGAAAAAACTACTGTCCAGAAAACCAGAAACAATGAGCTGAAAGATGCTTTAGCTTGTAGAGTTGGGTGATAACGCTGGGGTACAATACTACGAACGGCCCTTGTCACATACAAGTAGTCATGTGGTCTATTCTTAAGATATAAATGTGAATGGTGCTGTGGTGTCAGATCAATTAAGAGCTTAATTTTAGGAATCTTATAATTGATTTTAAGCACTATATATAATACAGTATACATACTATATATGTTTATGTGTGTGTGTGTGTGTGTGTGTGTGTGTGTGTGTGTGTTAATAATAATGAATTACATCATTTAAGCCATAAGATAAAAGAGATAAAAGCAGGGTGTTTGGCAGCTGAGGGGCCCAGCGACCTTTAATGGCATTATCGCTTCAGTGTGATTTAGTGGTGCATGCAGTATTTCTGACTGGCTTTATTCAAAGGAATTAGCACAAACCAGTAAACCAGTTTAACTGGAGCTTCAGGGCGTCTTGCAGTTGTGGGGTCTGGCCACTCTGTTTGGTTGATAACCCAATCTTAAAGTCCACACCTTGAAAGTAGTTTCTGAAGTTGAACTGAAACTGCCTTCAACATCTTTTAGGTGTTTATCTTGGTGTATTTGTAGATGTCAAAGTGACTTGATTTTTTTATTATTATTATTATTATTGAATAATCAGTGACATCTTCAAGGAGGATCCTCATCTAGATGTACTTCTTTTTCCTGCGAAGTGCGACTGGCTTGTTATGCCCAGGTACTCTTCAGAGGGATACAGGAAGTCCTTTGTACCTGCTGCAGTGATTTTTTTTTAATGAGCACTGTCGCTGACCGTCACTGTTGATGATGACGGTGGCTCTTCTGACGATTGTGGTAATGGTGGTATCCATGAATATGTTGATGTTGATGTCATTTACAACCACTATTTACGAGTACAGTCATATTGATATTCATACCATTTATTATGGCACTGCGTTCTCCCCTTATTTTGTATTGCCTTGATATGTGAATGCCTTGTCCTACCTGTCATCTGTCCTGTGCCTATGGTAGCACTCACTTTACCCCCTGGAGGATTAGTAAATTATTCTCTGTCATAAAGATTTCAGTCTTCCTCACACAGAGCTATGGTTACTGTAAATCTGAAGCTGGAGAGCACCAACATGAGCAGCCCAGACACAGGAATGTTAGCATCTGTGTCAAAGGCTTAGCTGAACACATGGGTAGGAGCTTGTGACTCAGCCAAATGTCACTATCTGTGATCCATTCAATGCCAGCTGTAGGAAGTTACACTAAGTACAAACAGCTTCTCTCACACTTCTTCCAAACTGTACCATCATGTGTATGTCGTGCAATCTACTGCATATTTGATATTTTCAATTGGAAGAGCATGAAAAATGGGCGATTTAAAAGCATGAACAACTCTTAACTTTAGACTAGAAAACAACTAAGATACTGTGGCACAGTACAATGCTTGTCATGACCTCTTTAGACAAGATTATATTCTTCAAAAGCAACATCTTACTGAAATTGACTTGAAGAGCCACTTTGGACCACTAAAATCAATCAGCAGCATATCATAAAGAAGCACAATTTGCCTACAACTTACAGCAGACATAAGTGATTATTATGCCAAGAATTCTTTGAAATGCTCTTTTAGTGAAACATAATTCAGACATCAATGGACATTTTCGGAGCTTTAGGAGCTGTAGTAGCCAGGGAGAGCATCTTTCCTTTTCATTTCTATTGATCACTGTTGGTTCAGTATTCCAGATCTACCACTGACAGCCAAAACTCACTAGAACACTTGGCTTCTGAATGTCACATGTGATGTCCTCACCTTCAGAGTGGTATCAGCAGAAGGTAATGTGTGCAGAGGGGACCATCTGGTCTGGCTGACTGGGAGCCGTCAACTGCAGCTCAGGCCAAGTGACCTTGGCAGGGACTGGACCTGGAAGAGCCGAGATGGCACTAATATAACACTCGGACCCCGGAGATCGGTAACATGGGCAAGCATACATTTTAACCAGGAGGGAAAACAGTATTCCAACAACCAGAGCACAGGTGCAATTACAAAAATCTGCTGGAGGACAAAATGGATAAGTACCAAATTCCCATCAATAAAAGCAGTATTGTGAATTAGGAAATATTGAAAACAATCTTTCTGCTAAGGAGACCTTCTAAGCTGAGGATGAAAAAGAAGAAAAAAGTGATCTGTGCTGTTAATGTTGACAATATTGCTTTGATGGAGTCTGAGATTTGTTGTAATTTAAAATATAATAGCCTTCAGTGTACTGTAGTGTTCAGAATATGGTCTTTTCCCCCTGAAATTCAAATAGCGCGTGTTCTCCTCAGAGAACTTCACAAATGCAGTTTCATAACTTTTCAATGTCCAGAGGGTTCCTGACGTAAATATATTTGTGCCAAGCACGGAGTCAAGGCCAGGGTGACTATGAAAATGAGATTATTTTAAAGAAGCAAGCTATTTTTTCTTCAAAGACTATCAGTTTTAAACTGAATGTCTCGGAGGCTTGCATCTGGCCTTCCATGCGCCGCATAATTTTTTGTCAGCAAACAGTCCATGACTTCGACCTACTAACTGTGAATTTGGAAACTCAAAGCATTCAGCAGAGTCGCACGTCTGAGAAGCTGTCTAATTCCACTTTCCAAAACGGAGGATGCAGAGTTTCGGTGACATTTCTCTCAGGCAAAAGCCCAAAGAACATCCCGGCCCTGCCGATTCAATTCTCAGGGCAAACAATTTACTGTTGTCTGCTGGATCCAGTCAACTTGAACGATCCTTGTGATTCCCTGAAGGAAACACTCTAGCTGAAATGGAGCATTGTGTTTCATGGTCTGTGTCCTAATGACTGATGACATTTTCTCAGACACCTCCAAAGATGACCTCTAGCTAATCTGGAACGCCACTTAAATGCTAAAATCTTGTATCATCATGAACAAAGTCACATACTCTCATCTCAGTGTTTCACATTAGCATGTATCTGCATGCTGCAAGTTGAAGAGTCTTCATTATAGCTTTTAGTTGTCCACAAAATAATTAGCATCTGCTATTTCGATCAAATGGGGGTGACATGGTTCATATTACGGAGGAGCGGTAGCTGAGCCAAAGTGATTTGTACATTCTTAAAATGAATACACACTAGGTGATTCGCTCATTTTTAACAGGAGGAGCAATTGGAGCAAAGGTCCAGGACATCATAATGTCCAACTGGCGTTATGATTCAGTGCAGTATAAAATATTCTATTTTCTGTTCCCCTTAGTTCAGATTGGAGTGGGCATGTTTGCTTAAAGACGCTCTGTGCTTTGTCTCATAGTGGTGCTTCACATTTCCTCTTTTAATAATCACCATAGTCTCAGAACATAGCGGGTCTGAGCCGCCCGTGGGAAGAATGAACATGCAAGAGTCTGTCCATTCTTGATTAAAAGCTCTGTTTTCACTCTCTGCTTTTCTCTTTTTACAGCCATGTGAAATTAGTTTTCTCAGACTATTATCTGTCTCCACTCGTCTCTCCCCTGTGTGTGTGTATGTGTGTGTGTGTGTGTGTGTGTGTGTGTGTGTGTGTATCTAACTTACTGATGCAATGCTTATGGGAATGCACAGATTTCATTGGCAGAGTCGCATCACGTGAAATGCTTTACAATGCATGCGATTGGTCTGTGGGTTTCCTGGGCTGCTAAACCAGTGCTGTAAAGAAATGCTACTCCAATTAAAATAGAAACACTCCGTCAAAATTTAATAACGCTCAATAATTTATTGGTCAGAGGTCCAGGTTTGGGTAGGACATTGTCAGGGTATTTTTTAAGATATTTACAGTAACCCTTTAACATCTTTTAGTTAAATATTGTAAAGAGGCAGAATGCTTTAAAAGCTGTCTTTAAAGTGTTTATTGTCTCAATTACAGATAAACCTAAATTTGATCAGAGACATATTTAGTTAAAGAAATATAAAAGCACACACATTTTATGTTCAGCCTTTGACTGAAAAACAGTCGTGTTTCCCTGCTAACTTTGATTATTAGGAAATTAATGAACTTAGTTCCAGTGTTGATCACATTGCTCAGTATGAAGTGCTGCTATGCAGTTCACACAGCTATGTATTCACCATAACTTATGAGGACATGCAGCACATGTCATTTAGCAAGGGCTGCATTTCCAATCTGCATTATCATCATCATATTATTCTCAGTGCTGTATGTCTTTATGACCAATGAATGCAAATGTAGAGATCTGACAGTACAGAACAGAGTTATTCATGGTAGCAGTAAGGTGTTCTCACCTCTACAAGCTTACAGGCCACACCCTAATTTCAGACATTTAAGGAGGACAAGCTCATCCATAAAGACAGCTGTCTCACCTGCCAATTAGCATATGTGCATGTCAAGGTCATTTACATATATCTGTCAGAATATGAAACAATGATGGCCACTTTGCCTTAAAGAGTCATTAACTTCACACACAATGCAATTACAGTGGATCAATTTTGCTCTGGCCTCTGACAGCGAGTGTCTGCTGGTCCCTTGATGGCCGAAGATAGATCTGACTGGGAGGCTAATGGCTCCAGCAGCTCTCACACAGCAGTCGAGTGTTTACAACAGGAATCCCAGAGGGCCCACAAGCATTTGTTTGACTGTTTATCTTAATGAAAAAGGTTAATGCAGTGATATTTAAACAGCAAAGGCAGCAAACAGCACACATGTCAAGTGTTTGGAAACACTTATGCGCCACAACGAGACATTAATTTGCCTGGAAGCGATGCGACACAACTGATATTTTCAATCTAATATTCATTTGCTACAACAGTGTAATTTCTCTTGATGTGTCATTGAGCGTGAGAAGATGTATGGGTCAAAGGCTCACTATGATGTTTTCAGTAACACCATGCAAATTTATAAAATTCCAATGACTGAAAACTGTGGTCAGTCATTCACCCCGGTATTTTTCTGTAGTGTGGTTTTTGTGTCTAAACCTAACCAGAACTTTAGCACAAAGTCGTCACAACATACAATTGAAAACTGAAACATAAACAGACACAAGGTTTAAACATAAAAAAAATTTAAATTTTCAACATATCTGTAATTTGCAGAAAGGTACAGTGCCAACATTTATTCTTTTGATTGGGTTGCCTGACTGTGTGTGTAGGATTTAGGGGGATCTGTTCGTAGAAATTAAATATAATGCTGAGAATTATGTTTTAATTAGTGAATAATCACCTGAAAATAAGAATTGTTTGTGTTTTCTTTACCTTATAACATCGTCTTGGTATCTGCTGAGGGAGCGGGTCCTCTTCCACGGAGTGCGTGACAACAGAAGCATTGTGATTGGCTGCTCCACCAGAATGATTTGTTGTTGCACACTTATGATTCAAACAGATGGTGAGTAGTGCATTCACAGACAATCTGTGAAAAGTGCAGCCTTAACCTTGTTGCACCTCAGCCTGTCTGAACTTGAAAAAAAGAGGAGGCAAATACAAAAGTTAGTGGAAGAGAAGGCACGTGCGGCATGAGCTTGTGAACTCAGTGTCAGTTGTGTGAGCCTTGTGCTCAATGTTTGTGAGTTAGCTGCCGTCTTTATTACCAGTTTTACAAACACAAGCAGCAGCTGTTAGCTAGATAGCACCATACATACCAAGCATATGTTAACAGAGATGGCCTCTCTAAGTATGAAAGCTTAGACTCAGACTGATTAAAGCTTACAATTCCAAGTCTTTCCCCTGACTGTTTACAATCCTCTAAATTGTGTTCAGTCTGAACACACCCATAGAGAGGTGATGGTAGATGGCATCTGTACTTAGCCCAAGGTTCATTTCTTTCAACAATCAAGGTTTTTTTTTTTTTTTTCAAAAATAGTGATCTGTCATAATCTATTATTTGGATGCCTAAATTTAACCGAACCATAACCATACAGGCAACAAATAAAATGCTTGTGTGTTGCTGTTTTAGAAGGCACTGCCAATTTACTCACTTGTCATTTATAAGGACATTTATAAGAAGCTTTAGATGAATGCTCTTTACAGCTTTATACATTTGTCTAAATGGTTGATTTTAACCGAGGCTAATTAAAGTAGGGGCCTCATACAAAAAGACTGTGGCTGTACTAACTCAAGGCAACTTAACACCAACTCCTCCATTGTTACGGGGGAGGTAGCTGGTTTTAGGTAGAACTGAATTGGACTGTCTTTCATCTGTCACCTCCAGGCTCTGATTTCAGTAGCTTTACTGTGTGGATGACATCCCTGATCCCACTTGTGCAATGTCACAAACAAGGCAATCTCTACCTCTCGTCCTTTACTGCCTCTTCATGGATTTGTTATCTATTGTGTTGACAGTGTAAGGATTTGTGGCATATAGAATGATGGATTCATGTAATCCCTTTACAATTGCTTATTTGCATAGTTGCTGTTCCGCCTGGCAACATTAATCATTATGTGTGCAGCTCCGTGAATAAATGTCTGTTGTTTATCATTATTGTCATCTAATTGTGATAAAGAGACATCACTTAGGTTGTTACTAGAACTGTACTTCTTAAGCCAAATAGCCACCACTTGGTCATTCAGGTAAGACCACTACAATTGGAAAAACCAGCATGTACCCACAAATATATACTGTGGCATGATTCAGACGTCTTTTTTGAGAGGAGCAATTTCATTAGGATTTCAATTCCCTCACAGCCAAACAAATGAACTGCGTTCTCACATATTAAATTAATTGTTAGAGTGGCTATGGGCTGCTGTGCGGGGCGAGCTCTGCTGTCACAGTGAAAATGTAATTTATGCAGTGCAAATGAAGAGGAATTACCATGCCATGATTCTAACACCCAACACTGAAAAGAACATGTTGCGCTCACAGCAACCCCACTTTTTGACGAATACCAAGCAGCCCATTGCAGAATAATATATTCTCTACTATGTGGGACCTATCTGCTTCTTTAATTTTTAATGTAAGTTGGTATCCAAATGTTTGATTCCCTATTCAGTTGGGGATCTGTATTTTAGAATTAAATGAATTAGTTCTAAAATAGAAACATGTTGGATGAGGATATTTATTGGGAAGATGTCACAGATAAAATGAATGTATTAGCATGTGTTATCATTTATTATCAAGTGTCTGTGGAATTTTTTCAGTTACTTTTCACATTTTTTTCCTTTTTTTCCCTCCATTATTGTTTGATGTTGTTTATGATGTTTTTTTTTTGTGATACAAATTAGCTTCTACTAATTCTCATCTTCCAGGGGTCTGTAAACATATTCGGCCATGGAGGGGTAATCTGAGCATTACTGAGCAATACTTACAAGAGAAAAGTAACATGAAAATTGTAAAATACTGCAAAAATAAGTTAAAACTAGACTGAATTGGTATATATCTCAATTCTTAGATGAGTCTCAAATATTTGACACATTCAAATAATTATGTCAGATGTATTACTCTTATTAAAAGGTGAGGTGATGTACATTTTTCTTAAAATGAACAAATTCCAAGAAATTCCTAAATGATGAATACATTGTGCTGACAAGTATTGCATGTGTAGAGGATACATAGAAGTGTTTTTCGGATCTGACGCCTCCATCATCAGGGTAACATCATTTGTCTGTGCTGTCCAAAACTTTTAGAAATCAAATAAATCAGTCACAGTGATGTGGTAGTGCTGTGGTAAAGGTTTGACTGAGGCACAAACATCAACAGTTTAAACCGACAGCAGTCTCCTGTGCTAAAGTCTGATGTTTTGTTGACCCATCTCTCCACTCCAACCTCTTCTCCACGTGGACTTAGTCACTCTATAATAACATCTGTCTTCCTCCTTTGCTCCTGTCATAATTACTATTGCAGCTAGAGGGCACTGCCACTTGAAGTAAACACATGTATGTAACACAATCTCCTGTTGAAACAACTGATGCTGTCATTGTGCGTGAGAGGACAGTTGTACTGGGTGACATGTTCCTTCATTAAGTGAGTCAATCTCACGCACACTGTACTGTTGTCATAAATGCTCAGTAACACACAAAACGACACTGTTTATGACTGTTTTAATAGCAATTGCTAAAATTGCAGCTCAGTGTCTTCAATAGGAAAAATTACTTTGGGACTAAGAGCTAGAGAAAGGGCAGGGAAGCCAGACAGTGGTTAGAGACAGACAAACACATCGTCGGTTATGGTGTTTTTGTGGGATTTGTTGACAATAGAAATAAATAGACCTATCCTTTCATTAACTGGTTCTTGCATTTCTCTTGCTTCAAGTGCTCCTTCTGTATCTGTCTCAAAATGTAAGTGTCAGTTGCCACCCACTTGTGAACTAGATAGAGAAGCACAGACCCAGATCTTAGCCGCCAACTTGATCAACACCACCTGCCAGCTGCCCTCACAAGGAGCAACTCTTCATGACGAATTGCATCAATTCACACGCAAGCAAACACTGCTGCCTTCTTATAATGGAAGCACTTGGATTGCAGTAAAAGTCCTGCCCTACTGCAGGTTTGCATCCATGCATCTCTTTGGAGAGAAAAATGAGTCCCAAGGGGGGCAACAAGGGACACAAGTGTCAAACTACACACTTAGAATGAGTAATGGAGGAACAGTCCCATAAATGCCTCCACTGACCTTTAGGTATTCATACACAATGTGCATAGCAAAGAAGGGGAACAACATGCCAGCATTAATTGCTCCAAAGCAGTCATTATTTTTTGTATGTGTCAGTGAAAACAGGAGAAAATATGAAATAAGCAGCAGATGATAAATTTAAATGAGGAGGAGTGGGTGTTTTGGGGTTGGGAGGAATCTGAAAGGTGGCTGGTAGAGGGTGGGTGTTAGAAGAAAAAAAAAGTGGGAAATTTTAATCTGTGGCAAGGCTGTCGATGGGTGACACCTCCAGACTGGGTTTCTGGCTCGCTCTCAATGTGACAAGGTCAGGTTCTGTTGCCTGGCACTCTTGAAGACATATTTTTCCATTTTTTTTTTTTTTTTTTTTTTACCTTTTTTAGGCAACACCGCACAGATGAGCCAGCTTACATAAATCCTGTGTATAGCCCTTTGTTTCTACTCATCTACAGCATTCTTCCAACTGTCAGGGGAACGGATTGATTGCGCATTATCTTTGATTCTCTGGCTCTCCTGTCATTTTGAAGTCAGAGATCAAAACCGAGATGGTACACAACAGTGACAGTGATCAGCTTCGACCTATCAAAAGCTTCAAAAGCCATCTCTGAAGAGGCCCAGTGCCACACACACTCAGTCATCCAGTTGACCCAGTTCTCCTACGCTCTGGTGGCAAACATAGTGACGGCATAATTCATTCTGAGACTGAAATCCTTTCTTGATCGATGGAGCCATCAACAGTCAAGTTCACTGTTGCAACCTCTGCTCCCGCCGTCTATAATGTTGCTGGTTTGTCCTGTGCTAATTGGCACTTTTCAGTTCATAAATCACCTAAAAAATCTCCAAGCAGCCCCGTTCTCTGAGGTTTAGCTAACTGCGTTCAGAATGACCTGAACCTACTCATTAGAGAGGACATACGACATTCTCCTCCAGTTATCTATAAACTGCCCAACTTAAGACATTGGAAAAGGGAGCTTTTAAGGGTCTGGGCCATCACAGCTGCAGCAGAATATTTTTCATTGTCTGTGACTGTGCTACTTTGTGTTGTCATCTGATTCAGAGATCAGGTAGGATCACAAACAGAAAATGAATGAGATTACCCGACAGGCAGCAATGAAAACAAATCACTGGCCAAGAAGAGGAGAAAAGAAAGGAGTTAATTTATTGTTATACTGATGCAGTGCACGGACATAATTCATTAAATCAACATCATTGACATGCTCTCAGTCCTTGAATGTAAATGAGGATTGCCTCAGCACTGAAGGGCTACAGAGAGCCTTTAGAACCAATAAGTCAATGCATGACTGACCCCATTTTTAACTCTGACACTGGTACATCATTTCAAACTCCTAATGGAAAAAAACATCAATGCCATGTGAAAAGCCTGACACCATCATAAAACAGTAATAACTTACTTTTTTTTAATTAAATTTGCATTTTGCGAAGGACCTCAGCTCTGCAAATGATCATTTCATTCGAGCAGTAGTTTGTCTTTTAATTACCATCTTCCTAGAATGACTTGAGACAATTTGCCCAGAGGGAACCTTTGAGTGTTAGAGTGGGCTGAGCATTATTTCATTAGTTGTGATAATATTTCTTTAGCCATTGAAATTTATGGATGCCAAGTCTCAGCACAGCAGGATGGAATTAGAGTGGGTGGCAATTCTCGCTGGTGGTGGAGGTGGGGTGGTGGTGACACGTTCCTTTTCATAGTAAATAATAAGCTCATTAAATGGCTGAAATGTTTTTAAAAGCTATTATCTGCCCCATTTCACTTTAATTAGCCAACTGTCTCCGAGACCTGCATGCACAGCTTACGCAAGATTTACTTTTTTGTCAGACGACAACAGAAAGTTGAGTGAAGCTAATCCAACATAATGGTAATGCCAGTGGTTTGACAGGTGAAATAAACTGGGGAATTAGTCATCCTGCAGAAAATGCTTAGAGGCCGAGAGATACGAGGGTTTGTGCCTGTGATAAACATGCTTCTGCCGAGATTTGATGTAAATGTATTTGTCATTACAACAGATTCCTACGAGGCTGAACCGTGGAAAACATATAATTGCATACAACCATGATTTTTCTCAGAGAAAATGAAAAGAAAGGAATTTCAATAAATAAAACGACTTGACTTGTGGAAATAGCAAGTATTTGTTAGACAGAAACTGTAGGCAGCTGCATACCAAATTCACTAATATTTCAATTAAAGGATTCAATAGCAAACAAAGAGTCCATTTAAACACCCTGTACAATAATGCAATTGAAGTCTAAGAGAGAAGAAAGACCTCCTGGCCATTACTTTCATGAACGTCTCAGAAATAGCCTTATAGCTGTGAGCTGAATGTAATTAAGTAGGGCCTAATACTTTTCATGTGGTAATTTGCCCAGTTGGAGAAACGGTAGCCAATGCTGATTGGTCTGCCTCTCAACATGGTTCAGGAACAGTCCTCCTATAATGAGAGAGCTGCAGGGCCATGAAGTTTCAATCATAAAATATTAAATTCATATTAACAATGGGAGGAGTTGAGGCCAAGCTTGTGCAGGTATAATCCAGTATAGAAGAGAAAATGATAATGTATAGAATACTATGTGTGCACTCGAAGTGAAAGCTGTGTCATTGATTGATATTCAACAGTGACAACTATTACACCAAAAACATGCACTGCATAAACAAACTTTCTTTAAGTGGTAGCAAACAGGATGTTGTTTCCTATCTCCCGCAAACATGTTTGTTTTGAAAAGCACAAAGAATAAGAGGCAATAACAGCCTTTGATAACAGCTGATGGTAGACAGAATGCGTTCAGACAACGTTGGCTGAAAATATACAGTTTGAAAAGTTGAACTGGCTGTCAATACTGGCATTAAACTGCTCTGTTGATGTGCTGTGAAACAGTCCATATCTGACTTGATGTTATAAATGATGTTTACGTGTAGTTGCCATGACAGAATGTTATACTGTACTTAGCACTGTCAAGGCAGTTTAAAGGCTTTCGCTAACAAAAAGGATGAACAAAGATCCATGTGATACGTGTCCCAAGGCTGGTTCCACCTTAACAAATGAATTTTTTTTTTTAAACCTGATGTCACGATTCCTGCAAACACAGATGAAGTTATCAAGAGGAATGAAAAGCCGAACAACCTGCTTTCTTCCTGAATTTCCACCTGTGATCTTCCCTCCATCTCAATCAGTTCCACCTCACCCCAACCCAGATGAACATTTCTATTTGTTCAACTGCATTAGCATCTGTGCTATTACTATTTCTACTATTACATTAGATTCACTACACTTTACAGATACTATTAATCTGACCAACAACAATTATCATACTCTATTTACACAACGCTTAACACACTGCATAGGGAATATTCATCAATTTAAAATACATTGTCCATTTCATTCAAACTCACAAAATGGAGGTGTCTTAACTTGAACTTCAGTTTAATACATTTATGTAGTGAACTTATCCAAAACTATTATTTACATGCTATAAGTAGAAATACAACTATACAAACCATCTGTCAGGTATTCATGGCCATCAGCATTGAAAATATTGCTGTAACTATACACACTCGCCAACAATGTGCTCCACTTCACAACGCGGTAATCGCCATTCATTTTTTTCCTACTAACGTTCGCGACTCTACACTAAACTCTAAACAAAATTAACATTCAAACTCGTCAACACACTAATCACACGGGCAGCACAAAGTTCAATTTTAGGAGATAATTCCACCCTTTTCGTGGCTTTCACAGAGTAATGACCTACAAACATAGATGAAGTTATCAAGAGGAATAAGAGCCGAACCACCTGCTTTCTTCCCGAACTTCCTCTGGCGGGAGAACGGAGGTGCCCACCTTAGGAAACCGGGGCACAACACCACCCAATCTAATTGGTTCCGCCCCCCCTGTTACCCGAGACCTTCATTTCACAGTACTTGTGAAATTAATAACTTCAGGTCTAAACCCGCAATACTGGACTACTACTTGCTTGTTAAAAAAATAATAATAACAAAAATAAATTATGAAATGAAGGATTAGATCTACAGCACATGGCGAGTCCTGAGAGCATCCTGGTGTCTTCAATTAGGGATGTGCAGACCTTATATAAAAAAAATCAATTTGAACCAACCACTGATGTGGAATTCAGTTCATATCAGAAAGTTCTGAGTTCACAAATTCTGACAAGAATGGTCATGTTCACAATCTTAGCACTAAACATAACAAACAGATTGAGGCTGATGGGAATGTCATTAGTTTTGCAAGCATTATGTCATAAACCAAAGTATTGGACAAACTGGGATTTGAGATGCTGACCAGATGGTGACGCTAGATATGGGAACATGAATGTGTGCACCAAAGTCTGTGGTAATCCATTTTATTAATACATATTATTGAACCATTTTACTGAAAACCACAGCCTGCTGGTGGCACTAGAGGAAAGGTCAGGTGATCAGCGACCAACATCTCTAGAGCTATACCACTAGCATGGCTAAATCCTCATGACTCTCAACGACTTGAATTATATTATGTACTCAAATCCCCAAATGAAAAGTTCAATTAGTGGACAGCATTGCCAGAGTGCCATTTGTGTTCAGTTTAACAATAACACGATACCCATTATATTCGAAAAATTCATACGAAGTGTGGTCATCAGCTTGAAATACAGACATAAGAGAGCTCCAAAAATGCCAGCACTGCAGGTTTTATTGGTTTCCAGTGAAGCCAGTTCAATTCCAAAACATGAATTTAAACAGGTTTTAGAATAAAACCTCTTACACAACTATGCATGTAATTCCAGCTGCTGTAGTCCATGAAGACATTCAATTACAGAGAGCCAACCGGAGGAAATGATTAAAAATGGTTACCAAGGAGCAGAGACAGGGGAATTAACTAAAAGTCTTTAATTACACTTGGTGGACATTAATCACACTGAGAGATGAGGTTCATTTCCCGCTCATCTTAATCTTCATCATGCAGGGGATAGTGAAGAGGACTCCTGATGGGGCCCAGATGCACACTCTACTGTACATTCATACAGTGCTGTCCTCTCACCAGTGCCCCAGCGACGAGCTGTGAAACAGTCCAACCATAAACCTCCTTCATGCTGTCCAGTGTTTTTTTTCTGCTCAGTGGCATTACAACCAAGTAATTTAACACAACTCAAATTACAGCTGTTGTTTTCCATAACTATGATTTAGCAGAAGAAATGCACTCCAATACACAGAGTTATCATCAGCATTAAAATTAAGATTTTTTTTTTGCTGCTAAGTTTTGTATTTCCCCCCTTTTCTTAAAATATCATAAAGACTTTCCTCCTGTCCACATGTGATTAATATTTTCTGTTTCATAATTAATTTGGATCATATTTGTCACTTTCTGATTGCAAAGTACTATTTCCTGATATAAGGAATTTCCATTAAAAAATGTATCTGTTAGGGGACGTTTATAGTCTTAGGAATTCTGTTCTCAGTCAGTAAAATGTGCTTATAAGGACTCCGTTTTGTTTTCCTGAAACATAATGTGTATCTCTGTGGGTTTCAGTGGAGCCAGGACACACTTTGCTGTATGTCAGGATCCTGTTTTATTCAGGTTAGAAACAGCAGCAACTGCACTTCCTTTAACATATGTAATTATGGAAAAATGCCCTATTACCTATTATTATAAGGCTTCAACAGCGGTCATGAACAGATTTGTATGAATGTCACCCCATTGCAACATCAACAGCAGAGAACAACAACAAACTGAAGACAGTGTCTCTCTGGAACTGGCAGCACCACCAAACTGTTAATGTCCTCCTCGGCCTTTGACACACAATAGTCCAGTTGGGCTAAATGCTGAGCCCTATAAATTTGATTAACTCTTCATATAGACCCAGGAATCTGGCTTATATGTGCAATATATGTTATGTTGGCCATGTAGTGCTGATGATTAACATCACGTTTAGTGTTGCCGCTGGTGGTTGGGAGCTTTATTACAACAATACTGATTTACTACCATAGACAGTTGTAGTGACACTTCTGCCAGTTAGTGGAAGTACTGAGGTCAATCCTTCAGAGCGGTACTCCTGTCGGTGAGAAAGAGATGCTGCCCCATTTTTGACTTAACCCCCAGAGACCCACGGTTGTAATTTTACAAGATCACATTTAAGACTACAAAAATAAACCTTCCCCCTTTTTTTCTATTTAAAACCACATTTACATTACTAATAGGTCCTGTTGTTCAGTTCTTCAATACTATTGGGTGGTAGAATGTGTAAATAGCCCCGTTTATCTGGCCATGAAGTCATACGACCTGGGAACCTGGCTTGGAGTACAGGACCTTGTTGTTTTGGACAGGATAAATCAAGACTCAAGTAAGTAAAATGCCTGAAATATTTTTTTTCTGTCATGATTGATATGTGTAGATCATGCTGATATTAGGACAACATTGAATATACTGATATTGTGAGATTTTGAGCATGTTATGTCTATGTTGTAAATTTACAACAGTGGGTAATAGTGATAGCAAAAGTTTCATCTGCACCATCCCCTTCATATTGAGGAATTTTACTTTCCACTTGTTTGATGGTGGAAATACAAAAATAAATATCACTGTTTTTTATCAGTTTTCAATGTTGTAACAATTTTAACCTCTTTTACAATTTCGATTTTAGATTAAAATACAATTTATTATATTACATTAGTAATTAAATTAAACATTCCAATGAGATTAAGTAATGAATTGTGTATTTTAGGATAGAAAGAATTCTGTAGCACAATTTGAGAAATACTATAGTACTGGTCCTGTTTTTCCTGGGCTCTGCTTGGTTGCCCAAATAGCTGCTTCTTGAATGATAATAAGGTGATAATGTTGTGGGAGGTGGGGGTGTAAGTGCTCATAGCATGACAAACTGAGCAATAGGTCTGCCTGATAGAATTGTTTGACCTCTGGAACATGTGGAATTTTAGGAATGTGTGAATCTTTTGTGTGAG
Source organism: Chaetodon trifasciatus (assembly GCA_037975065.1). NCBI lineage: Eukaryota > Metazoa > Chordata > Actinopteri > Chaetodontiformes > Chaetodontidae > Chaetodon > Chaetodon trifasciatus. The sequence continues at coordinate 6,913,487 of JBBMOE010000026.1, read as the reverse complement.
TATAGCTGCAGTTAATTTGCATTGCAATTATTTAGCCTGGAAAATAATCAGTTGTTTTAAATTTCAGAATGCCTGAAACCAGGAAGGGCCGCATCATGTACGGTCTACAGGATGTTATTGAGGCCATCCAGAATGGGGACAGTGACGTGGAATTGTCCTCTGAGGACTCTGATTCAAGTGATGAAGACGAGTATGGAGAAGCAGAGCATCCACATACCCAGACAATGCCCCGTGACAGGTATCGCTGGCTGAAAAAGGATTTCATCAGTCCCAGTACTGATTTTTCTGTTCAGGATATCACTAATGGATTCCCCTCCCTCTGCACACCACTGGAGTACTTTCAGAAGTTTGTGACAGAGAACATGATCCAGGCTCTGGCAGATAACACCAATCAGTACAGTTTTCAGAAGAATGGAGCATCCATAAACACCAACACAAAGGAAATATAGATTGGCATGTATCTGAAAAATGGGTCTTGTCCAAATGGCTGGAGCCCCCATGTACTGGGAAGCAGACACACGATACAGTCCTGTCATGTCACGGAACAGATTCCAGTCTCTTTGACATCATTACATTTTGTGAACAATCTAACTGTGTCTGAGACGGGACAAAATTCTGACAAACTCTGGAAACTCAGACCATGGCTTGATGCTTTCAGAGAGAAATGCCTACAGGTGGTCCCTGAAGAACACAACTCTGTGGATGAAATGATGAACAAATTTATGGGCGGAGTGGATTTGTTGGACTCATTTGCAGCAAAATATAAGTTTCCACTGAAGTCCTGCCGCTGGTACATTTACATTTTCTGGCACACCATTGTCCTAGCTGTGATCAGTTCTTGGCTTCTGTACAAACGGGACTGCAATGCCTTGAATATCTCAAAGAAAGAGATGCTGAACAGGAGACGGTTTCAGGCCCAGTTGGCATCTTCTCTGATCCTGTTCGGCACAGCTAAGAGCACACCAAAGCAAGGGCGACCATCTACAAGTCATATTAGCCCAGTTTCATCGAGCAGGAGCCCCTTGACTGCCCACAAGAGACAACTCACAGATGATGGAGGTTCTCCAGCTGCCAAGACTTCAGAAAAGCCAAACTCACACCCACCAAGGGAAGTTTGCAGGGACATGATCAGACATTTTCCATAGAGGACGTTGCAGACACTGTGCAGACACTGTGCTAAAGGCTACAACAACACACTTTGCAGGAAGTGCAATGTCCGTCTTTGCATCACAGAGCAAAAGATCTGCTTCTGGGACTACCATAATTGAATGGATCAACATGTAAAACATGAGCATTCAGTTTTGTTTAGTTTTTTCAGGATTTGTACATACCATCTGCATCCAGTGTTTTTAAACATGAAACTCAGAAAAAAATTGTAATAAATGATTGTTCATAAAAATATGACTTGTGTGACTTATTTTTGTGTGGATACATAGTCTGTTTGACCTGATTGGCCTTTATGAGAAGCAAAGTACAAATAAACCCTTAATTGTTCCTTATGTGTGTTCAGAGTGTGAGTGATATGACTGAAATTCTGCTACCCTACAGGCCCAACGTTGCAATTTTACAACATTCTCCCAAAAAGTTAATACCACGTTAATAACAAGACCACCTTCCCTCTGGTGAGTTTGTATCATCCTGTAATGAATTTTATGAATCCCTGAGTAGCTGAAATCTTTGGGTTCCCTCTTGTAGGTATGAGGATCATGGGTGAGAGTTGGCAACACTATCTATTCTGAACTTCAGAAAAAAAAAAAAAATGCCATTATAAAAATAGTCATTTGAAACATGCAAAACCAATCCAGTCATTTGAGTCCAGTCATTTCAATCACTCGATTTAACAAACTAGACTGGATGTCTCAACGGAGTGCGTAACTAAAGCAGCGTGTCAGCAGCTTCCATCCTCCTTTACTTTCTGCACAGTCAAGTCAATTTTATTTGCATGACAGAATGCCATTCAGCCACTGCACTACAGTCACTGTAGTTATGATTGTATTATATTGATTACTACAGAAGCATGACTGTCAAATGTGTTGTTCAAGTGTGTCTAAGATGGATGACTGAAAAATATGTCTTTAATGCATCTTAAGTAGACAGAATGTAAGATCCAATCTTGTCTTATAGTATGGAATGTGGGTTATGAAGGAAAAATCAACACCATCGCAATAGAATAACAAAAACCTCACGATACTGCCTTTGTTGTATTTATTGTTAATGTATATTATTTGATTTGAGATTGTGCCAGAAAGGTAGTGAAGCCACAAGCTTCATAAGGGCAGTATTTAGTGGAGAGCAATGGACTGTATTATGCATGAATCATGCTGTGGTTATTAACAATTGGAACTGATGGTGGAATCCAGTGTTGAACTGCTTCTGCACAGCTGGAAACAAAGTGGACATCAGATTGTTTCAGCTTTTCCCCATTAAGATGTTCTCATCTGCTCCTTGTGTCACCAAACAGGTTTAACAATGTGTTGCATGTTTGAAAATGTATTTATCTATTAGATTTTTTTCCCCCTAAGTTTCATGCAGTTGCTCTACCCCCAGCCAGTTTTCATTGGTCAAAATCACCCTTGACATCCTTGACATTTCCGTTTCCCCTCCAGTCAAAAGGATGACGAGAAACAAATTTACAATGTCGGCCAAATATCACAGTATATGAATCACAAAAAAACTGATTAAAACTGTTGAAAATGAAATATGTATAAATATCTCTGAGACTCATTTGCAGAAAGAGAAATCACAAGCAGCGCTCACACTGCGACATCCCTCATGGTATATACAGTATATGTATTCTCTATCAGCTAGAGTTCGCTTGCTTATTTTATGTTTGAAGGAGCTGGTGCTCTTAATGAGGCCATTTCCTACTCTGCACGTTATTATTGGGTGATCAATATCAGGTATAATGTGTATAATCCATTACAGAAATGCTTTTAGACGTATGCAAATAAATGTATGATTATTTTCATCCAAGCTTTCCTTAATTGTTCCTGAAAATAAGCATGGAACTAAAGTTGAAAGTTTCCCCATTTGAAAAATATTGCCTGCCTAAACAGAAGTGACACTCAGGCATATGCTGAGGTCTTCTCTGTGGTCCAAGCATCTCATTAAGTTACCTGGCATGCAGCTCAGAGGAATAATCTTCTCTGACTCGAGCGAACACTGCCCAGATGACTCTTTATTTTTCACAGCAAACACTGCATTACGAGAGCAAGTGAGCTGTGAGTTGAAGCTGTCCTTCGCAATGCAAATTCTCGCATATCACTTGTGTGCCAGGAAACATATGTCTGTTAATGCTGTTATTTGCTGGTTAAGTTCAGGTTGAGTGATAAGAGGCCAAAACCAAGGGAGAGAAGACTCGCCACATGTGCATGAAGCACAGGGACTCATTTTAGATTGGGTTCTTCTTTTTCTTTCTCCAGCCAGTCACATTTACTTTGTGCCTTTGTGCCTTAAGTCTAATTGAAGCTCAAAAACCAGAGGAAGAGATTGAATTGCAGATTGAATTGGATTCCAAGGTCATTTGAGCATTGCAAAGATACACAACTGCAACAGAACTGCTGCCTATGGGCACTGTCGGTTCTACCACTCCTCTGAAAAGCAATTATAATATGCGCTAATGTAGTTTTGATTATTTTCCTGTGTATCTGGCTGTTTTATTGACCATGTGTTATTTTAATGATGTGTTTGAATAATAATTGTCTAAACCGCATGCTTTGTCACAGTGCATGGTGAAGCATGATATGACTTTTTGGAATTGATGGGAGAAACATGTTTTTACTCCTTGAGGACTATCACACATGGATAAACAACTCAATACGGTTTATCAAATAAAAACGATCTCTTGACTTCATAAAATCATGAGGTCCTCTGTGATGTATTTGCTCTCTTTTTTTAGCAGTCAGAACCACAGAGTGAATGACACGTAGCATCTGTGTGCTGTAAATCCTGCCAGTTCTGCACTAGCCTATGATGATGAAGTTCTGCTTCAGAGCAACCAAGAAAAAAAAAATGGTAATGCATGCAGAATTTCTAATGAATTCTATATATTATGGAAATATGGCTGACTCATCAAGTACTGAAAACATTTTTTTTCTTTGTATTTGAAAAGGCTGAAAATGATCATCTGAATATATGACCAGTATTTATCTAATTGAGGCAGACCAAACACCCTTTTGTCGTTTAAGATGCATATGCATACTGTGCTGGCGGTTGGTTTAGAGTACCAGTAACTTTTTATCTTAAGCACTATTGCCAGCTGTGTATTTATGCACTGCATTTACGTATCTGAGCAGTTATGCATATTGTTTAAGTCTATATGAATGATTTTACAGTGTCATTTTACAGCGTGTTGTAGTTCAAATTAAAGAGAAAATTAAATTAGCTTTATCGAGCCGGTGCTTCTTTGTCATTTACAAAACATATCAGTTCATATCAAATGTGGGATAATCCCAAATTTGGGAACAACATTTCCTATTTGCACCACTCTCCTGAGTGATACTATGCAATTTCCAAAAAAATGCAGTGTGCTTCACATTCCAGTTTGGTAATAAGAGGGCAAACCCTTTCTCTGAGGAAGTAAGTTTATGTAGGCTGCTAATGATCTGCAACAATAATTAAGTTTTTAAAAAAAGAAAAAGAAAAAAAAAGTTGATTCTGTTTCTGCAAAATGTTCACTGACTACCACGTACCCACTCTTGCAAGTGGGTAGTGTCTGCTGATTTAACTTCTTTAAAGGCTATTAAAAACCAATTTTCTCAATTAGAGTCTTATTATGAATGATGGGATCTGTTTTTGCTTTGTTTTTGTCTCTTCACTGTGTGCTTTTCTTGCCGGTTTAAAGTGAGTGGTGTTCAGTTGGAAAAATATAATACCACATACTAACCCACACCCATTAGAATTCAGTAACAAAGTTGTGTGGTTGTTTTCTCATCTTGCCAGATCGTTGTCAATCAAATCCAGTCAAACCACACAATCCTGATAAACAGATTAGCTGAGTTTGCTATGCTAAATTCATAATACATAACACCAATGGATGGTTTTGGTTCAATATTAGTCAACAGTGACTTGGAGCACAAAACTTTATTTCACTTACATTCGACAGAAACTGCCATTACCACAACTATTGTGGTCAAGTTGCCTAAACCTAACTATGCTGACTCAGTATGTGAACTCCAGTCTGTACCATTACAGTCCTGTGCTTTGTTACCAACGTGCTACAAAAACATAGCTCTTCCTTCAGTGAACAACATATTACGCTCAGCAATAACTTTTTCCCCTTCAACATATGAATGGCTAAACAAAATTTGTTTAGCCATTCATAGAGTATACTACTACTAGAGTATACTACTACTAATTTAATTAGTAGTAGTATACTCTAGGAGGTGGATTCGGCCATGAACACCTATTGTGCATCCACAGAGGTCATTTCACACTGATTCAATGTCAGGTCAGTGTTCTTGTACAGAATTAATATCTCTCTGTCCCTCCTGTTAGCTTTGTTGTTCCTGCTAACGTTAGATTAGACCTTTATCATTAGTCAGGTGACCTCATGAGATTCCTTACATTTCTCTTCAAAGCTAGAATCTCTACAGAGGATGAATCAGCTAGAATAAGTGAAAACATGTGTAGTTGTAGAGGACATTGAAACTAATACAAGTATTGCTGTTATGATGGCTTGACAGTGAAACTGTCCTGACAGAAAATTAGTGTGGAAATGGCTGACCTGGGGTCAAATCAGCAGTCTGTGCTGTCAAAACACCTCAACTAATGCATGAAAACTTTCAGAATTCCATACAGGCTCGTTTGTGTGTTGTCATTGTGTGTAAATGAAGCTACATGTCAAGTAATATTTATTGTCTATACTAGGTGTTTTAATTCATTATTTTCTATTACATGGCTGCAGCACGGGCCAACTGCAGCTGCTGCTGTGAGTCAGATTGTCTGGGCTCTTTGCTTATTAGTTTAAAAATGCCTGTAGTGCTGTGAAGGAAAAGAGCAAAACAGGTATTTCATTTCTGATCAGAAACAGTCTGTTAGAGAGGCTACGTAAGAAGAGTCACATCAGTCATGGGAAGATAAAGTTCGGTATTGATTTGTTTATGAAGGAGAAATAGCTGACAAATTCTGGCATCACATTGTTATTAAAACACACAGACACACACCAGACTCTGGCAGATAGAAGTTCATAACACGCACACATACACATACACACAAACACACCGCTAATTCCTATATCCCTCATCTAGGAGGGAAAATTTCCACTCGCTCATTTCTTCACAACAGTAAGCTACAAAGTGACAGTCCCTATTGTGACTACATTTGGGGAAATCAATCATGATTCCATGTCTTCTAAAAATTTTATTGACTTGTTTGATCAATGAGATAAAACAAAATGCCTGTTTAGCAGTTTGTAGAAGTTTTCCGCCACGTAAGTCAGCTCTCCAGGAATAGAAAGAGTGCAAATCTTTTTATGTGGCCTGCAATCATCTCACCTTTCAACCCTTTATTAATGAAGAAGCCAGTTTATTTATCTTGCTTCTATTTATTAACCTCAGACACATATCCCTTATTCATGAAGGTAATTTAAGTTGCTGCACCGTGCAGTGAACATTCTGCAGTAACAAGAAACATGATGTTAAGGTAGCACTTCCACCCAGGCCTTTTATGAACCCCTTATGGTGTTCAGGACAACACAATATGATTATACAGGTCACCAACAGGGCTAATGCTGCACTGATAAATGCATTCCTATCCTCACTTACATGCAATAGAGTTTCTAATTTACCTGACCTAAATGCAGGAATGTGCGCACATTTTTGACATAACCCAAGTGAAATGGCGTCACAACATGGTGCGTGTTCCTAATGTTATTTGGTGTTCATGATTTGGAAGCCTCATACAAAGACTGAAACCCTGTAGGTGTGTGAAAAAATTTAAAATTGAGGATAAATTCTCATGTAATAAAAAAGCTCAAGCCACCCGAGAAAAGTGATTTCAGCAAGGGTGAGTGTTTGACTTAGCAATATACAGCATGGCGTAATTCCCCAAAATCACTAATGAGCAATCACAGCAGCTCCTCTCATCCCCTTTAAAAGCGGCAGACAGTTGCTAATGAGCTGGGTTGGAGCGGGGGGGGGGGGGGGGGGGTTGCTGCTGAGGAGGAAACAGTTTCTTGGAGACACAAATATACAGTATCCCAAATCTTAATGTACAGCACCTCGAATATGCTTCGAAGGGCAGATGATGCCTACTTTGAAGCCAGACTTACTTTTTAACAGGCACTATGCACAACCTTAGCCACTGACAGGAATTTAAAAAGGTATTTTATACGATAATAATATCAGTGATGTTGCTGAACAGGACCCAAGTGCTGAAAACGCAGCATCAGTCCCTGCCAGCAGGATTCCAGCCTGCCAATGTGAATAATAGCCTTGACGGGTCCAGAATCAGCTCCCTGGACTGCGCTTATGACAATCTGAGCCCTTCGCCTACAATTATAGTAAATTAACAAGTAACATGTGCAACAAAGAAGCGTGGTTCTGCTTTGATTTGTTTGTTTCAAATGATTAAACAGGCTGTGTTTGGTTCCACATATTTGGTTAAATTGGCACACAATAATGCCTTCATTGCAGTTAATGTGAGAAATGTCTGGTTGACATGAGTTTGTGACTTTCGCTCAAAGCAAAACCATCCTGAGAATGGATGGACCTGGATTTGAATATTGTTTCACTTTACACATTGATTCTGTTTCTGAGTTTTCTGTTCTATAAACAAAGGGTCTTGTGCCAGTTTTGTTACATCCTGTTGCTGTTTTGAAAGACAAATGAGTAAGTGGATGTCACAGCATATTGAGTCTTTTCCCGCTGCCATTTTCCTTCATCTTTTCACATGCTCAGTCAGTACTTTTCCACTCTCACTCCCCAGCCAGCCCCGCCCACCTGCCCACTCACTGGATCACACACCTGAGATTCATTCCCAATCAGTCTAGAATTGGGGACAGGTAAATATCTCAGCCTTTTGTCTCCAACCACGAGCCTTGCCCTGCACTTCCTGGATCTTTGTTCACCTGTGACTGTGTGTGTGTGCTGCACCAAACCCTTGACTCTGACCCTATGTTTACATGTAGCAGGGTCTTTTGGAAAACGGATATTTTAGCCCCTTTGTTTTCAAAAATAATGTTGTGCACACAACATCGTTTTAAAAAATGTTGTTGTTTACATGAACCCGGGTAAATACACTGTCTAGCGCATTATAATATTATGCCAGACCTATGGGCGCAAGTGTAAACATAGGTCGCTCACATGACGTTCAGTATTTTCAGTCGCATGTTGTGATGTTTCAGAACCTAAAATGCCATTTAACCCTGTTTACACGCCAACACATAACCGGTGTTTTCAGAAATCTCCACTTTGGCTGGAGTTTTTAAAAATGATCGTTTTCCGTGAAAAAATCTCTGTTTGCGTGTAAACGAGAGGCCAAACTGGATGAAAACATATGCGTTTTCCCTAAGTGTAAACGTAGCCTGAAATTCGATGTTGCACTTCCTGGATCTTAACCTGCCTGCAACTATTTAGTGTTTGGTCCACTAAGCATTTCAAGGGACTTTGAACTTGTGTTGCTTATCTGTTTCTGCCAAGTCTAAAATTAAAGTGGGTACAAACCAGTGGCGGCTGGTGAATTTTTGTCTTGGGGGGCAAACTTACTTTACGAAACCAAAAAGCGGAGTTGGCAACGCTGGACCACAAAAAATAATGTATATTATGTTTACAACCATTTGATGTGCTATTACTATGTATCACTACTAGGGTACACGTAAGCACTACTGCTGAGTCAAATAGACAGTTAACTGCAGGTGAATGTTACCAGTTAGTGAATTTGAATTTATCTCCCCAGTGTTTGATATGTTTTGGTCCAGGTAAGACATTTTGTTCCAAAGTACTTCTGTTAGCTAACGTTTATATTAACAACCTTAAATGACAATGAAAACACAGCAAATCCTCATATTTAAGTCTATCAAAGCAACAAAAAATTGTCACTTTGTCTAAAGAAAATAACTGAAACCATTAGGCTCTAAGCCAAAAGTGCTTCTGTAAGCAAACATTAAATATTTACAGAGAATTAATTAATTAAGACGTCCGGCCAGTCAGGTCCGAGCTCCTTCACTCTCAGTTTCTCCTGCAGTGCTCTCCTCTCGAACGGCGTTGTTTTCAGTGACTTCACTGAATTTTCTCCTCCATTTTCTCCTTTTTCGGCTCTCTCTGTGACTAGCTAATGATCTTGTTTGCTAATTACTCTGACACTGTGTTCAACGTCACTCGCTTGGTGGTTTTAATTACAGGCTTGCGGGTGAACAAACCGCTCGCTCTCTGCTGCCACCCCATGGCCGGTGGTGTGTATAGCGATCAGAGGGAGACAGCAGGGCGGGCTGCGTCCGCTCTCTCCTATCTCTTGTATTGAAGAGGAACGAACTGCGCATGTCAAAGTTATAACGAGAGTCAACACTGCAGTCGGCTGGCTGACCGGCTCAGGGTGTACCCCGCCTCCCGCCCGTTGACAACTGGGAAAGGCTCCAGCCCCCCCCCAACCCCGAAAGGGATAATCGGGGTATAGAAAATGAATGGATGGATGGATGGATGGAGGAAGGGCTGTGTGATTCTACATGATGCGAGACAGAGGGGGCGGTACCCTAGCGCCCTATATCGGCCAGCCGCCACTGGTACAAACAATACAGCCGTGTTCTGGTGGTGCTGTGGGTCCTAACCCGCCCTGTTACAGTGGAGGCGCTATAGTTGTTTGACCTGTACTTACAAGGCACATCGAAACATCAGAGACCGTGGAACGAACATCATCCCTGCTGATTTACAACGACAGCAGATACTTCACTGACTGCAAGGCATTTCCCTTATACATCTGGCTGAGTTGTGGGTGATTGATTGGTGATATTACCCATATTAAAACTTATATGTCATCATCATACTTTCAATCATATTTGTGATTCTGCAGGTTGCTCTGTGCCCATCTGCAGCCAAGAAATTGCTATTTACATTTGCACTCGCAGTGAGTGCTGTTCTAAGCAGGTGGAAATGCAAAAACAAGTACCAAAATTGCACTGGTAATCATATCCACGAATATTAATGATACAAATGAGGCTCATTATGCCAAGAGTGCTGATCAGCATACGGTAGGAGGGTTGTAGCCTACTCTAGAGTAAGAGAGAAGCAAGATTATTATTCATTATGACAATAAAAATTGGACTTGCCGATAACACTTACTTGCAACTTTCACATCCCATTCAAAATGAATGTCTGTGTATTTTGTGGGAATGGGGCCAGTATAAATAAAATTAAACAAAAATATTGGAGCAGTTTAGAGACTTTCAAAACTTGAGTAACAAAACTTTGTGAATGACAAAAAAGCAAGGGCTCGATAAAGCTAATTTCATTTTCTAATTTGAACTACAACACACTGTAAAATGACACTGTAAAATCATTCGTATCGACTTAAACAATATGCATAACTGCTCAGATACCTAAATGCAGTGCATAAATACACAGCTGGCAATAGTGCTTAAGATAAAAAGTTGCTGGTACTCTTAACCAGCCGCCAGCACAGTATGCATATGCAGCATAAATGACGAAATGGTGTTTGGTCTGCCTCGATTAGATAAATACTGGTCATATATTCAGATGATCATTTTCACATGCAAGCCTTTTCAAATACAAAGAAAAATGCATATGTACAGTGCATTTCACATAATGATGACTCAGCCTCACTTTCCTGATTCATAGTTGCTTTTTTTGAAGGAAACTGTTCCACGGAAGAAAAAGTTGCATATAAATGGTATTTTTGTTACTAAACAATACATATGTCATCGTATAAAGCACATTTTTACAAAGAAGCCAAGAAGGCAGGCACATTCAAACTCGGTGTAAAACATTTGTTCTGTGTTATTGATCATATCGCATTGGGCAGTTTTCTCTCAACCACATCAAAACTGCTCCCACAAGGACATTTTGCTGCAAGATCTACATTTCATTATATCTGGTATACTGAAGTATTCACTACTCACACTGGAGGATCCTCCCAGACCAAACATGCAGAACTGCGTTATTTGTTTAAACTCATGTATTTAAATGTTGTTTATTCACATTTGCAGAAGTATGTCTCAACATGCTGTTTCCACATTTCCACAGGGCCACATTATGATGTGGAACTACTGGAGTAATACTTTTGTTTTTGGCCTAATATATGAGACAATGAGTCTACAAAATGTGCCTTCAGAAATCCTTGAGTCATAACCAGCACGCCATGAATTTATGTCAGAAAGATTTATGGGACAGCTTCAAAAGGCACAGAGAGGAGCTTGTTTATTTATTTAGCACATTTCCACACAAAGGCAGTTGAAAGGGCTTTACGTAAGGAATAAACAATATTAAATAAAAGCACATCATAAAACATTTAAAAGACAAATTTAAAAGAATAAAACAAATTGAAAAGAAAGTCAGAAAATGAAAGCACAGTGAAACGCAGGATGTCTGTGGATAAAAAGTAATGTGAGTTTACATCCCCCTGTGACTGACCCTATCTGCTGCCTCCATGTCTGCACTGTAACTGTGATGGCACACCACAGAGGATTTTGGACGTGAGAGGAAAAGTCTAAGCTCACATCCAGCAGCTGTCTAGATGAGCTGAGCTACATTTTGCCCCACAGACCTGGGACGGTTCTGGGGTCACCTGACTGGGCGAGCCAGCTGACTTTGAAAGATGGACTGAGACCAGACAGGTAAACTGCTGCCCGTGGAGACTTCAGAACTTCAGTATCATCACAGTCATCATTCCCAGGGGGCAGGCGGCAACTGTCTCACCAGGAAAAAAGTTAGCTTCTGAATATGTGATTTATATATTTATATGCCTGTTTGCCTCATCGTTAAACTTACAGTTTCAGCTGTTGTGGACATGTGGATCTGCACTGCAGATTGAAGTTCAGTCAAAGTCTGGTGATCAGCAGAGCCCTTTACCATCACCCAGTTTATTCATACTCGTATGTTGGACTTGCATCACACCTGAAAATACTTTGTATTATTATTATTGTTGTTGTTGTTGTTGTTGTTGTTATTATTAGTAGTAGTATTAATAGTAGTTGTAGCAGTAATATTTGTTTGGATTTCCACATGGATTTAGATCAGATAAGTGTGATGGGGTGGTTGGCAGTACTGACAGCAGCATTTCACTCAGAAGTGACAATGAGCCTCATTTACAAATGTTGTCCTATAATGGTTCAGGTCTCTTTTCATTCCAAAAATTAGACATGAAGCCAGAAGAGGCAAAAAGAAAAACCTATGTTTGCTTGAGAAAATCATCGTTTGATAGAAGTAAACACAAAGCTAACATAAAGCTAAATGGTGACTTTGATAATAGCTAGTCACTGATTTTTAATCGCTGCAATTGCCAGAATAAGGAACTGAATGCGATTTTAGACACTAAGACTAGTTACCGTGTTTAGATTTTTAAAATAATACCGATACCAAATACCACTCTTTGTCTCCATCTGGTGGTTAAAAAAAGCAAAAAAGCAAACAAACCTTCAAAAAAAAAAAAAAAACACCACTGTCTCTTTAACTTTGAAACAAGAAGGAAGGGTCTAAGAGGATGAGCCTTTACTTCCAGGTGAAACTGAAGAGGTGACGCTCTGCTCGGCTTGAGTTCAGGGGATTCAGACTGCTGAAAGTGAGCTTTGATCATTACCAGCATGAGAATCCCTATTGCTTGCTCAAATGTAGTTACACAATTCCTCTTGAATGCTCAAATCGTCTGTTACGCTCACAATTCTGTCCTCCCTCATGCACTAATCTAATTCTGCTCTTACAAACCCATGCCTGTGCACTCTCAAAGGTTGACTTGCAGACTGAGTAGCACTCAAATTTGTTTTGGGCTCTCTCTTTTGTTGCCAAAATGTTTCCATACTACCTCAAAACAAGATTCAGAACTGTGAGCATAGGCTGAGAAATTGTAGCCTTGACTTGCCTTTGCTTTCCAATACAATTTCACAGTTAATTCAGAGGAGGCAAAGGAGCCCCAGACAGTTGTGCAGTGTACTTCAGGTTCGAGCTATTTCGTCCACCCAGATTTCCTGTTTGGTGAAGTGCTGATTAGAGTGGAACTGAAGCAGCTCTGGCCAGCACTCCAATAAGCTTCCCATCACTGTGGTCTGGCAACAACTTCACACTTGTTTAGGGCAGAGCAGATGAGGAAGATAACCTCTGTTATCAGAGCAAAATTCAACCATCAGCAGCACATTTCATAGAGGTTGGGCCACATTTTTATTTTGTAATGTGTGTGGTTTTCTTCATTATCTCACTTTTTAACATTTTCTCAATAGAATTGTATTGTTGCAAATTGTATTTTTGCATTTGTATTCTATTAAGACAGATGCTTATGAAGGGCACAAATCGATGTCCAGAATGAATTGGATTTAACAGCCAAATTTGTACTTTTGCCTGATTGAATTTATACCGGAATGACTACAAGTTAATGGCTGCACTTGTGGTGAATGTGCACAGATAAATTTGGCTGAGGCATACTTATGTAATAAAGATGCTTCAACTTATAGCATTTTAAAATCAATAATTACTTTGCATCTACTCTTCATTATGTATCACCTTTAAATGCACTTATGTCAGCTTGACATCATTTAGAAGATAACTGGTATATTTATGTGTGTGTGTGTGTGTGTGCGTGTGTGTGTGTGTGTGTGTGTGTGTGTGTGTGTGTGTGTGCGTGTGTCCTTCTTTTTGCTTTTGTGCTTGATACAGTAATCGCTCATGATTCATGACCTCCTGTAGATGATACAGACATTTAATTTATCAAGTATCATCATTCTCTCCCTGAACGGCAACATGCTGAATGAATGGGATGGTGAGAGCGGCACAACTTACAAGAAAATTTGCCTTCTGCTCAGTAATGTGTGTCCCGCTGAGGTACAAAACTAATTACCACTAATAACAATCCTGGATGGTTGCTGCAGACGCACACTCATGCATTGGAGAGGTAATTAAATATACAATAGATAGGAAATTAAAGGTCAGGCAAGCTTCATTTTTAATCAATTGTAGTCTGGCTTGATTTAATGATTTACTTAATGACCTTTTAGCGTTACCATTAAAATGATAATAGATCAGGTTTATTTGAAGTCACAGTCCAATCTCATGATTCATACAAACAAATGAGTATATTTGTTATTACCGTGTGTACAGCAGAGAAAAAATATCTCATTGAACTACTGGTAAACTCCATCAAAACCAAACAAACAAGTCAAAAATTAGTTTCATTAATCCAGATTATCATACCTCTTCCACAAGAAGTTTTCAGAGAGACTTCAAAAAGAAAGAGGACTTTAAAATTCAGTGTTTCATTGCAGGTATGAAGTGGGTATTTCAGGTTAGACTCATCAAGCTTATTATTGTGACAGTGATGCTTACTAATGGGATTATTAAATTTCATTTAAATGGATGATATTGAAGAGTTAAATCCCCTCTCCATTATTCATCCTATAGCAATGCTAAGACATTGATGGGAGCTGAAGAAGTCTCAGATATTCAGAGCTTTCCATCTATGTCTTGTCTTGCATGGCTGACAAGACACCTGGACCATTTATAAATAGATATAATTATTAAGAAGGTATTGTGATGCAAAACTGTTGTCCCTTCAACACAGGCACCTTAGTTGCCTTTCATATATATGCTTCAAATGGAATAACACCCTTGACACACCCACATAAATGTCGATTAATCATTAGCATAGACAACAGCAGAATCTCAGGGACTGCGATGTTACAGATATCAGATAGCCTATAAATCTAACAGGGACCTATAACTGGGGGCACTGAGGGAAAGCACGCATGATAAATACTGGAGTCTGTAGTCATCTCTTCTTTTTAAACACTGCGGTGGGATAAATTAATTGTAGCAGCTAGCAACATTTGAAAGAAAGTAAAAGAATAAAAAGAGGAGCTCATTATGGAGGCTTACTGAGGGACTTGTTTACTGTGAGACGGAGGCATGTGAGTATAAAGACAAAGTACAGCATGTGTTTAAAGCAGACTTTAATGGGCTATCAGTTAATACTACAAACTATGGGGAAGAATGGACCAGACGGGTGCGCTGCAGGAATGTTTCAACAAAAACAGACATTAATGCCACAAGAGTATCTTCAAATGAACTGACAAATGCAGATTGTGTTGCTAGAATTATTCTTGACGACAGCTGAAATATAAATCATAGCCCATTGAATTATTTGCTGCAGTCTCCTTCACATAGAAAATGGAGAGATTCCTGTGACCTTTCAGTTTGTTCCACAGGTGATCCTATTAATAGATCACAGGAAAGAGACAAATCTGCATCCGTTTGGCTAATTAAACTATATTTACCCACTCTCCATCAACCATTTGTCTGAATTATGTTGTTATTGGAGGTATATGTCATGGCACCTTTTGCAAGACATCAAGCTGGGCCTGTCTTTGATCGTACCACCTGTCACATTGCATTCAGGTCTGGTAGAGGAAATGGAAGTGTCCCGCAAGGCATGTCTCATGATGATACAGCAGGGAAAAGTAGCTTGCTGCTCTCTTTGATGAATCCCACTAAGGTAAGGCTTTCACGTGCTGGGCTCCATAGTTTTCTGCAGCACAATATAGAGACTTTTTTCAGTCTCACACTTTAGACTAAAACTTCCACAACAGTTTGGTCCTTTTGAACTTTTATGACGAGTTCATTCCTTGTCAGTGGCAGAAAATGCGTTTGTGCTCGTGTGTGTATATGGGACCAAAAGTGAGGTGATGAACTGAAAGCACCACCATGATCAAATGTCACACATTTATAATGAACATATGTTGTGTCTTCTCTATTCTTGTACTGCGCTGGTGTGAAAGATTGAGGTTAAAACTTTTTTTTCTCAAGGTCCCTTTGGGCAGGTAAGTGATAGGAAGTGAGATTCCCTGTTGCTGTTGTTAACCATCTCACACTTTCAGTTTCAAGTGCTCAAGCTGTGGCTCAAACACATGCTACAGGTCTAAAGCAGAGCACCATGGCTCTGAGCACTTGTGATGAATTGGGAAAAGATGACAAACGAATGGTGCTATATATACCTGATGCGTGAGGTTAGCTCTCATACTTTTTTTTCCTTTAAGCACTGAGGGAAACAAAACCCTTGTGAGGCTGTATTTTCAACTTGGGAAATCAAGTACATGATATTCTTGGCATTCAAGTGGTTTAACACTTCTGCAAAGTGACATCGCTTTGTCCCATTGTCAAAATTTGGCAATGATTTTGTGTCTGGTGGAGATAAGTCATGCTAGAACAATAATTATAATAAAATCAATAAAAAACGCCAACATTTTCTCAAACACAAGCTTGTCCAAATTTGTTAATTCTCACATATTTTCTTCTGGACTCCTGAATACCACATCAGTGGATCATACAAAACCTTTCCTTATCAAACACTGAAGTAAAAACTTTTTCTCCTTGGGTGGTGGCAGTGGTCTATGCACCATCACAAGTTTATGCCATTACTGAGGGCATCAAAAAGCCAAACCAGCCAAACTGATGGGTGGAGAGGATTTATTGTTCGCCAGGATCCAATCCGCAGCTGAGGGCATCAAAGAGATCAAACTTGGTGAAATTGTCAGATGTGTCCTACAAGATCACAGCTCAGGTGACATATGACAGAATAAATGACAGCAACTGCTTAATGTGAAAACGTGTGGCATGTTTGGCCAATGGAGGAGCAGGCAGCTGGAGTACTGGCTCTGTCCCAGTGCGGTATTTGCAAGTCAAGTGCCTTCTTGTGTGATATCCGGTAACTGCCAGAAGTGCCTGTTAAGACTGCAAGCATGTGGAAGTTATTTAGAGCACTCTGGGATGTAATGGTGCTATCTCGTCAATCAGGCAAACACATGGCTCTCATTTTATTTCCGCATAAAGAACAAATAAGTAGGATCCACTGGCTTCACAGTTATAATCATATGAGAAACAAACATATTCAGGGACTAAAGGGAGTAACTGAGCAATTCAATCAAGTTGCCTCGAAGCATGTGTGCCTACTGTATATAAAACAGAACATTAACATTATATTATCATCGTATTATTTTGAATGGTTTCTGTCTGATGCAAGGAAAGAAATCCTCAAAATCTCTGATGAAAAGAACGTACCTAAAGAAATATGATATTTAATTTCTATGTGGGCAATGTCAGATATGCAAATTTATTATCACTATCATTAAGGCTAGAATTTTCTATTAAGTAATAATCTTGTGTGGAAGTTCTGCCATAAGTGTCTGACCTGAATATTCACCTTGAATGAGTCATAAACCTTAACTTCTTAATGTCTGTTTATTAATGTCGGTCATAAAACCAGCTTACAGGAGCATTACTGTAAACAACTGGGCTGGGTGTTATGCAGTAAATTTGTAAATTGCAGGATGCACTTGGCTTTGATTGGTGTGCAGCAGGTTTCAGGAACAGTGTGTATGTTCATTGTTTTTTCATACATAGGACACACTTACCTATGTCCTGGTGGGGCATGAATGTACATTTAGATGCCCAATACCTGAGTTGTGGGTCTTGGGACAGACCTGCTTCATGTAGCTAGCTCCGACATTGCAAGACTGTCCTCCCAAGAAGAGCAGCATCAGCCATTTCAAAAGACTCTTAGGTGACAAAGCCCTTGTGCAGTCATAGTTATTATGATGGATGCAAAGGAGGAAACCAGGGGATGTTGTTATGGAGCAACATAGAAAGGAGGTTGGTATGGACAGATTTCCATTTCCCTCCAATCAGAAAATGCTCCTGTGTGTCATAATAGAGGGCAAGGACAAATTAAAAATTTCGCCATGCCATATTTGAGGCCACTTCCAGTCCAAAGCAAGACCATATAATTTCTGCTCGCAGACCAGTATGATAGGATGTTTGTCGAGGTTGTATAGATGTGGGAGGCTAGTTCCAGTGAAAAGCAAATTAAAAAGTTACCTGGGGGTGTTCCATAAGATCTCATGGCAGGTTTTAGTTTTAGATATAAAAAACACAAGGACCCCAGAATAGAGTAAGACTCCTTTAAGTCTTGAAGCGAACAAAAACCTTCACTGCTGACAAATTCATCTAGAATGTTAATCCCATGTTTTGACCTAAGTAAAAGGCATGGAGCCCAGTGTGAGGTTGTTCCACAGGGAAACCTATCATGACATTTTCAATTATTGATGGAAAAATGTTCAAAATCACGTCAAAACACCAAGGAGTTAGTGACATAGTGGCCATATATTTCCAGGCCTTTTTTATGATTAACATCTGAAAAAGTAGAGGAGAAAGTGAGGAAATAAAGGACATTTTCTATGGCTGTCAAAGGTATCTCAGAATTTGAGTCAGGGCACACTTCAAGAGATCCTTAGTGGAAAGCAAATTAATAAAACTTCAAAGAAAAAAAGGCTGCCTGCATTATTAGGACATGGTTAAGTAGATAGGTTTATTTAATGCACTTTTTATTGAAAAAAAAAATAAAATAAAATAAATAAATTCTGAAAGCACATACATACATTTTTGAAGATAAATGAAGATTTTTTAAGATTTCAAACCAGTGCATATACGGTGGCGATGAACTGTATGGCTGTTACATTTCCTTTTTCAATCTATAATGGTCTTTTTTAATGAGCTCAGGACCAGTGCCTGAATCAAAGAAGTCAATGAATAGCAAATGGAGCAGTTCTCAGCAGCAGCGCTCCTTCTGAACCTGGAGGAACCTTTCAGTGATAATCAAGGTATTGGATTAGGTAATTGCTGTATTTGGTGCTACTTCCCACTGAGTTGCTAATTATTTATCGAGCTTGGGACCAGGTGAACTTTAACACTGGATATCTATCATATGTCTTGTTCCCCAAAAAAGGGCAAAAATTATAGGGTAAGTTGTTGTGAAATCATGATTGCAATTACAGATCATTCTTTCTGGTGAAATCTACACTCACTGTGACCTTAGAGGAAATAATAAGATGAGGAGAAGAAAGGTCTTAGCATTTCAAAGGTTCAGTTTGGAAAGTGTAGCGCAATATGAGACTTTTTTTTTTTTTTTCTTTTATTGCTCCTGAAATAAAGCCCTCATCTTTCGACACGTGATGGCTCATTAAACTGGTGCAGAGATGCAGCTTTATGGTCTGCAGGCAGGCTCAGGGGGCGAGGGATTCACTGCCTTCTATTTGTATCAAGGTACTGTACACAACACAGTCACCAACTGAATTTCCTGCAAGTTGATTTCTTTTTGCACAGATAATGTGGACTGACCAACATTTTAGCAGATTCCAAGCATTTCCTACAGCAATCACTGTCACCAGGCACAGTCTAGGTGGGCACGGTGGAGCCATCAGTGAGTTGGTTTATTTTTAATTTAATCAATAAAACACTAAATTAAACAGGTTTGCAGTGGTTTAGTCTAATTAGGGTGGGGCCAGGAGGGGTATATAATGCCGATTATTAATTGAATGTGAGATAATTCAAGGAAAAGGGCCTCACAATGGGAGTTGGAGAGCAAATTTGAAAAGAAAAATGAAAAAAGAAAAAGGTGGAGGGAGAAAAGATTGAATGATCCCAGTCAGTCAGTAAGTAAAGAAGTTTATCTAGTGGGGATATTAGCAGTGGCACAATCAGGACAGGATTTTAAGGATCCACATGGGGTTGGGAAGTTTGGAGGAGGGAAACTTGGAGAGGTTTGATTGGTCTGGATTACAAGAAATGGGTTGATCATCATTTCTATTGGCAGGAATATGGAATATGTTGCTGCAGTGTAGAGGAGTCAAAAGTTGTGGGAGATGTAGAAAGGGCAATTGCTACAAGGAATGTGAAAACGATGGAGAGTAAGCAAAGTGACTGCACTTTTAAGGAAAAAAAAAAAACTAAAAAATCATGCTGGGTCAGCAAAGTGTCGAAAAAGAACGAAGTAAAAGTGAAGCTGCTGAAGCTGCTAAGAGACTGGAGAGAAATGACGATGCCAACTGTGGCAGAGTTGTTGTTGGTAGCAGCTTCCAATGAGGCTGTGGGATTTCAGTTATTCATATTTGTAGCTCATTTTGTCCTCGTTAACTTTTCCAGGACTTTCTTTCTTCTCCTCTGTTTCATTGTAATGTTTGGTTAATAAATCCACTGCCTTTTTTGTATGGACTTCTTCCTCTCAACTCAACATCTTTTTGACTCATCTCCAGTGCGACAGCCACGCTAAAATCATCTATGTAGAACTACCACCAGTAATGTGACAATCAACATATACTGAACTTTCAGAATTTAGTTCAAACTTGTTATTTTGGGGATCCAGCTTTTCCATTTTAAAAATTCAGTCCATGTCCTGCAAGCAATGTTAGGTGACTTGATGTTGGCACACTTCCATGGTTTGGATGGACACAAAATGTTTGATTCTTCAGTACCAAAGATGTAGAGCTGTGTTAGAAAACATCTGCTTGTTTGCTTTATAGTCAAAGGTAAAAGTTAAGAGATGTCAACTGCAATTTTCATTAAGCAATTTGGAAAGAAACCTCTAATCACAGATCTTAAAATCCTGTTGTGTGCACTGCTAACAGCATACAGAAGCTACAAATTACACTTGTAAATAACTGATATGCATCAGGTTTAAATCTGTTCATTTTCAAATTCTGGGTTCATGTTGAAGAACAGTTTAATGTAATTTTCAAGTCTATCCTAATACAGTACTGCTGTATATGTTGAGAGAGTTGCCATTATCACACTCCTCTCCACTGGCTGTGAAGTAAGTCCTTCAAAGTGCAGTTACACTGTAAGAGGGGGGAAAGAGGGACAAAATCCACGGAGTTAAAGTGAAGACACACTGGATCCATCCAAGTTGAAGGATCCTATTAATTTTCTGTGGATCCAGCCATGCAGTGCATGAAGGAAACAGCACGCCAACTTGAGGGACCAGTTGCCCGAACTGAATGTGCATAATCATGAGGCCTTAACTTAATGCAAATGAATCCATCCACCATGATGCACCAGGCTCGCAAAAATCATGTCAAACTGGTAAACTAGGCTAGTGATTGACAGAATGTGACTGATAAAATGGGAATCAAAATTCAGTTGAAAACATCTATTTCTCACCACAAGTGTTTTCAGAAAAATGCTTTGGTGTACTGTTCAGCTGTAACACGAGAAAGTTTATGACCTGGCTGCCATGTTGTAAACGGATGAGCGAAAAACCAAGCACTGCCCACCTTGCAGCACATCAGCCACCAGCTGGAGCTTTCAGCGGTCTGATGCGTCCAGATGTGTCCTCGCCAGATTCTGTGTGTCTGCGTCATTAACCAAGCCAAGTTAGTATCTCGTCCTGCTAGTCATGTCTAGCTTTAAGCCAAAACAATGACTTGGATGTGTCCCCCTGCCATGGCTCAGTAAGACAACACTGGGGAAAAGACCACAAGTTTGGAAAACACACTCAATTTAGCTCATTCAGACTTCTCAGCCTTACATTAGCTTTGGTTGAATTTCAGAATGCACCCAGGACACATGCAGTCGTGGCACAAGGGGGTTGCTTCACCGATTGCTTGACTCTCCCTGCATACATATGACATGTTAGTGCTATACCAAGACAGACAAGATCGGAAATTCAAACATATGCTTTAAATTGATACAGCACAATGGCGCAGTGTCCTATCCCCAATTGCAACAATTAAGCATTTTATATTTTCTTCATCTTTAATTTGTGCCTTTGACTGGCTTCTCCATAGCAACATCAGCCGAGGCTAAATGGCCCCACCTCCAAAAATTAATTTCTAATTAAAAAGAAAAACAAGACTAATTAACAATTAGTGCATCCACGGAAATGTGTGAAAAGTCATTGCGAGTTCTGATAAAGTTTTCACTGTCCTATGTTGATTGATGTATTTATGTTTTCTAATATGCACACATCCTAAACTTTACATATATGTGTGCCCATCGAGCTCCATTCCACAAAACATATTCCTTCTGCTTCTGCAACACCTGTTTGCGGCTCATCCATCATTCATTAGTCATTATTTCCTCTTATGAAAACAGGAACTCTGAACTGTTCGGCAAATCATGACTGAGCAGTTTTCAAGCATCCTTGTTAAACCAATTAATTAATAAGTCTCTGTGATTACAATTATTATATCTTCATAGAACTAATTTCATCATCAACCCTATTAAATTGCATAATCAGACTAACAGAGCGTGAAAGGGGTAGTCTTTCAGCATTATTTCAGAGCTGTGTAATTCCACTGTTGGAGGAAGCCACTGCATTTCTCAGCTACCCGTGTACAGGACTGCAATATATGAGTACAGAGATTCAATATGAGTAATATATAATGAGTAATATAAACCACCTGTACAGATATGTTTACAGCATCATCAGTCGGTGCCTGTAGTAATTAGTGCAGATGGTGTTGAGATGATAAACAAACCTGAGATCTGCCAACACAAAGTTAGCTCATCAAGCCAAGGAAGTAGCTGGAAATTTTTTTGCTTCAAAGTTTACAAATAATTAGATTTCAGCATAATGCAGCATTGTATTCCTATAGAAATCTCAACTGTTTTGAATATGTTTCATTAAATGAGGCTCCTGGGGCAGAAATGTCTCCAGCTGGCAACTGACTCCATCCTTAAAGGTCCTTAGTTATCAATCATTAAAATTTGATTTGCAGATGCGTTAGAGGCCAGCATGAGGGTGATGCTCCTAATGATGCAAATAAGAGGAGTTTCATTAAAAGGTGTTCATGAAAGTAAACTGAAGTCTAATGCCTGACTCACAGCATTGCACTCACATTTCGATCTGGATCTCTCACCCACACCTGTCAGTGGCAATACTGCACCCCATCATTTTATTACCATAAATACATTTTAATGTAACACTACACTTTACATGTAGAGTGATTGCACAGCTCAGCCATTATTGCTGCTTTTGCCCAGATGTATTTTTATTTTCTAAGGATATTATTTTTGTTTTCTTTATACTGCTATATCTACAGTGTATGTTGTCACTGGTACACTCCTCAGTATGAGACTGCATTATTTTGTCAGCCTCCAGACCAGCCTGACACCAAACATTCATGGTGACAGTTCAATTAATTTCCCTGCGTAAACAATTCATAATTGCAAGAAGATGGATCACTGAGATACATGCACAGACAAGCTCGCTCCTCTAACTTCTCTTCAGAGTAAATGAATTTTCATAGCAGGGAAAGGCAGGTGAGGTCTGTTCATCACATCTCACCTCACAGTAGCATCTATACAGTCCCTGCATGTTGTCATATTATTCTAGTTTCTGCCGACCTTTTCTGGCACCCTCTGTGACCTTATACCCTGCAATCATTGCTGCTTTCACATATAAATAATGCATTATCAACTTTATGGACGGAATACACACACTGAGTGTGTTTATGTCCACACTCCCTGGTATGAGTGGTTATGTTTTCTTATGTAAGCATCATGTCCTGGTTTCAAGAGTGGGTTTAAGAAATCTGAATAAACAAGTCTGAGCACTCGTACACACTTGGAGTCTGTGGCATGTGAACATAGGCTTGGGCCAGTCTAAGCAAACGAATTATGCAATTATGATCTACTCATTGAAATGTCTGTCTGACAGCAGTAACACCGATAGGATGAAAATAATATCGGAATGAAAAATAATAAATAATAAAAATATATTCAAACGGAATAAGACTGAAAATTGGGAGCATGTGTGTGCATGTAAACATGTTGGACTCATACTGTCAGACAGCTCGTATTTCAAAGAGAGAAAGCAGCTGAGCGTAGGCACTTTGAGGATTTCGCCAAATCAGAAGCTGCTCTCATTGGATGGGTTTTCATAACTATTCAATACGGAGAGACAATCAGAAATAATTGCTGTATATTGACGAGACTCTCTGAAACTGCTTGTGCCATCTGACAGATGTTTCCAGACTCAACGTTTTTAAATCTAAGCACTCAGCCAAATAAAAGTTTTAACAATGTCTACATTAGAAGTCAGTCAGGCACCGTCAGGGTGTTTAAAGAACCAACTGGAGGCGACGTTTGAATTAAATGAGTGTATGCCAAATAAAAAAAAAAAAAAAATCTTGGAGCCTATTTAACTTTTTCTTTAAATCTTGTTATGCTGTAACTGCAAAATTGTGCTTTTTTCTTTTATATATTAAAAGAGCGGTTTTTACCACAGAGCTTCACTGCGTTACTACAAAGCACACACCCCACTGTAAGCCCAGCAGGATAAAATCCAATAAACCCCCACTGGATTGAAGAGGAAACTTCTAGCGGAGCACAGTTAATTTTTCCTCCAGCACTATTTCAGGGCACTGAATAGAGGGCACAGGGCTTTCACTTGTCATGATTTATGGCAAAGTAACAGCCTTGTTAAAGTTATTCCAATTACAGATCCTTTTTACCTGGTCAGGCTTACATCTTCACACCCAGAATGCCTCTGGAAAGCCATTTGGGTCAGAGAAGCCTCCAATAACCACATATCTAAATCAGAAGGAGACTGGCCAGAGCATGAAAGACTCCCTGCCGCCCAGTCTTTCGCAGAGAAACACTTCTGAGCACTTCTCACTCTGGACAAATGATATCTAGTCTCTCTCTGCGCTTGTAGCTTTTGAGGAATGTGTAAAAAGTGTCAAGATCACCTTCTCCACTTTACGGTGACCTCAAAAAGCTTTTTGGGAAGCTGTTATGTTTTTTTTTTTTTTTTTTTTTTTCAAGGAACAAGTTTTGACCTTCAAGCAACAAAGAATATACTTATTCAAGTGTACACTGTTCAATTTTTCCGCTTTTTTGCTCACTCACTGTGGGCACTCACTGTGATGGGTCATTAAAATGAAAAGTAATCGTGCCCGGTGTTATGGAAACCTGGACTGATAACACTAAGCTAAAATATCACCTTGAATATGCTCATAAACTCAACAATCTGTCCAGATAAAATTTTATTTCAGTGACAGCCTCTGTGTGCTCAACATGTGTGCTTCATCAAATGCCTGCAGCACATTCTGAATATGATTATGTGTTTCTTTTTTTGTTCGACAGGCGAGTGTCCCTTTTTTTTAATGTGCATGCTTTTCATTTTTCTCATTAGTACCTTTATGACTAAAAGTAATTAAGGTTTCTGTAGTTTATGAATATTTACAACATGGTCTTAATCTGTGCCTTTGGATTCAAAGCCTGCATAGAGGTATTTTCAGAAAGTTTCAGATACAAGATAATTAAACACATGAATCATTTTCTGCAGTTTCTCAGCAGTTGGCCCTGGACTGCAGTGATTATGCAAAGTTATTATGATGCAAATTTCACATACACTAGAATAATATTAATTTAACATTGGGCCTGGTTCAACTGTCTTTGAGTATGTTGTATCGTGTTTGAAGGTAATGCAGACACTTCTGAAGGTGATAGCTCTGTAATATCCGCCCCGGTATGAACTTTCGTAATACATTTTGTACCCCCTAACTCCAACCTCAACTATCACGTCAGACCCCAACTTTTACCCTAATCTGTTTCTGACCTGAATCCTTAAACCAAGTCTTAACCTCCAAACAGCTCTCTGAAAAAGTAGGGAGTGGCAAAAATGCCCTCACTTTCCACAGTGCCCCTTATTTTCCAAAAAAAAAAAAAAAATTCTAAGACTCAAAGTGGAAAGTGCGGCTCAGTTTCCTTAGCCTGAAACTTAAATTGGACAGCGAGGACCAGCCAAAATGTCAAAACTTTCCACAACGTCATGCTTTTTTCAAAACAAATTCTCCTGCTCTTAAATTCTAAGACTCGGATCGGAAACTGGGGACCAGTTGGCCAAAATGTCATGTCAAATGTTAATTTTCCACAGTTTTCACTTTTCAAACATATACTTGCACTTATCTTCTCATATACTGATACTACTCACACTGAAATTTGAATTTGAGATTTTAGAACCGGTCAAAATGTCCTGCTCCTCCAATAATATCCTTGCAGTCCACAATGTCCTTCCTGTCAAGGTCTGCAATTTGGAGAGTGACAACAGGCTAAAATATCCTCACATTCTAAAACACTCCTAACACTCCCGCACTGTCCTTACTCTCAAGGTCTGCGACTTAAATTGGAAAGTGAGGACCAGTCAAAGTGTTCTTACGTTCCAAAAATATCCTGACATTCCACAATGTCCTCACTGCCAAGGTTCAGAACTCAATTTGGAAAGTGCAGCATTTGAATGGTCTTACGAAATACTGGTTGTTTGTTATTTGGTGGCTTTGTTATTGCTCATTAGATTCCACTAATGCATTTGCTACTCTACTTGTCATCCATAAATACCTGAGCAATGTGTGTGTCCACAAATGCAGTCCACAAATGGACAAAAATGTAGACCATACAGAGGCTGACAGTGAAAACTTAGTTAAAGATGTTAAAAACAAATAAAAAAACAACAACAAACACAGTAATGTAAAGAAAGTCACAATAAAGGACAAAATCATAGAAAAAACAGATTTAATTGAAGACAAACAGAAATAAAAGCCAGAGCCAACAAGCTGATACCATCATTTATCCTACAGTATGTTTCACTTGCTTTGGTTATAAAGAATCCTGTTTATCTCTCAGACATCATCCGTAAGGTCTCATATATTCTGCCTGTGCCAAGCGAATGTACGTATGTACTACATTTTGCAACTTCCATCAAATGGCTGCACTTATCAAGATAAAGTACTCTGTTCCCTCACTGTGTAGGAGATGTACATCAAGCTGGTGGACATTTAGAAGTACTTTTCTAAAAATAGGGCCCTTACTGAGGATCCATTGGACATGGCTGCGCAATCAGTCACATTAAACACCTGTCACACACAGCAGAGGGCATCTTTCAGTCTCTTTTTCGAAGGGCCACAACTGTAGATCATTGCATTTTTTTTTTTTTTGTGCATTCAACCCTGCTCATGGCCTGACTGAAGAAACCTGCCACTGAATAATCTGC
Organism: Chaetodon trifasciatus; assembly: GCA_037975065.1. Classification (NCBI taxonomy): domain Eukaryota; kingdom Metazoa; phylum Chordata; class Actinopteri; order Chaetodontiformes; family Chaetodontidae; genus Chaetodon; species Chaetodon trifasciatus. The sequence continues at coordinate 6,886,511 of JBBMOE010000026.1, read as the reverse complement.
CAGTGAATGCAACCTTTTCATTTATAACTGCAAGAGATCAGATGCACAACTGCAGAGAGAACATGACATCTACCATTGAGCCAGAGGCACTCATGGAGAAAACAGCATCTACTGTAGGTGTTGCTCTCCAAGAAATATCACACGCAGATACTTTCGCAGCGCTATAACTCATCAATATGTGATGTGCACTCAGCAGTCACTTCTTGTCCAAAGAGTAAGTCTGACATTTTCTCATTTTATTACTATCAACAGTTCTGTTGAAGAGACTTAAACCATCCATGATATGACTATGCTATTTACTTTATTCATCTCCTCAGACTTTATGAAGTTTTTGTTTAAGGTTTTGAACAACACAGGAATTCTAAGGCGGGGACGCAAATACTAGATCAAGTTTTGGTTTCTTCAGGGGAATTCTTGGTAATGACAAAACACCGGCCATGACCTTCAAGTCCTGTACTCCTCTGGTGTGCTTACTTTTCTTCTGACATGGCTTACCTCTGGTGAACATGAGTGATCTGCTGTTTCCCAGAATGCCTTTCAATAACCTCAAAGAACAGAGTGGGCCATGCAGGTTTTACTGCAGGTATGAAATGTACTATATAGGTAACAATGTGTAGCAAAGAAGTCCTA
>JBBMOE010000026.1:6852889-6885481 GCA_037975065.1 Chaetodon trifasciatus | reverse complement strand
TATATATATATATATATATATATATATATATATATATATATATAATTTTTTTTCCCCATGAAAGGACACATCTCCAACGCTTTTTGAATTATGTCCCATTCTGTTGAGGCCACTGCAGTATGAATGATACTGACTGACACCAAAGCCAGATGTTTACTTGGGATGTTTTGATATTTTTTGCACAACCACATTGTAGCTACATTGGGAGAAAGACATGTATAAATAAATGCACAGACAAAGAAGCTAAAGCACCCACGACTCCAACATTTCATATGACTTAGATGAGTCACTGCCATAAAACTGATGCTATATCTGTCAGCAAAATAAAAATTCTGTGAGCACCACCATGCCTGTGTTACCAGGCAATTGTACAAAGAATTCCACAGTAATTTTCAAGGTTAGAGGAATCTGTAAATAATGTATCAAACCATATGTGAGTCATACAGCATGCAAACCCTGCGTATCATCAAGAGGGTACCTTCAAAAGCTGTTGAATGTCACCAAATGTAAGACTTTGACATAAGAAGTGTGTAGTTTTTGAGTTGCCTGGACTTCGCAGCTGGGTTTAATGGTTATCAGTCATTGCTTTCCAAACATAGCCAAAAACTGCTGCTCAACAGTTATCTTGGGACCCAGCTCAGTGACCTCCAAAGTGAGCAAAACATGTATGTGTTCATGTTTGTATACATAACAAGCATCTGCATTGGTGTGTGAGTACATGTGGGTGCAGCAGACGTATTTTTTTATTTATTTATTTTTTTTATCTCTTTTCATCCTGTTTTATTTAACAACCGTAATTGTCTCATCATTGATGTATCTTGTTGCTTAATGAACTGATCTAAATGATAATGGCAATGTAATGACACCCCTCAATAAATATTTAATCTAACCACAACATGCTCCGTCACCTTGAGAGGGCCAGCCCAGGAAAAAAAACAAAAAAAACAAAAAACCTTTCAATTAATGCCTGCCTGGATGAAACTGATTCTTGCATACTCATTGACTCAACTATATATTAATTAGCTGTGTGGCTGCATTGTGAGACTTTGTTGACGCCTGCGTAGGCTTGCTTTGAGGAGTACTGTACGCGTTGTTAGTTCTAATGGTCACATTAGTCATTTTGCAATGATGTCTTGCCTTGTAATAATTATAGTCATTATGCTCTTACACTGTGAAGCTGCAGCTTTGAAGGTCACCAAAAATTAGCTCCCTTCCAGTGACACCATACAGCTACAAGGCGAGGCTTTCTTTCTCCAACTACAGCATGTTTCTCCAAGGGTGATTGGGTATGATACAGTATATTAAATGTGATCCGAGTCAACAGCCTAGACTTGTGGACATCTAAGAGTCAGTGTCCTGCCTCCAAATGAGAAAAAGACACCTTCTGAAGCAGCACCTTGTATGGGAGACCCACATTGTGGACATTATTATAGTCTCAAAGGCATTTCACGAGGAGGATATGGGAAGGAACAATTTCTCTTTTGCTGAACTGGTAAGAGAAAGGTCAAAGGAGTAAGAACTCAGACAAACTTTGTGACACCCCCCCACCCCATCCTAATGTCCCATGCACTGTCAATGGTCCAGATCAAGCAGTGCACAACAATGCATTTAAGACTTTCTAGAGTTAAGGCTGTGAAAGTGCCCAGCATGGAAAGAACATGGAAAAAGAAAAGATATTGAGAGGATGATACAATGCTTGGTGCCAGAAAGCTGTGTAAATATAGCACCAAGATGAAAGTAAGTCGTCATCCACAGATGCTGCTATCTTTCTGATATCTGTTCAAACAGTTTTCAAAGCTGTTTTGATATGCTTTCTTTCAGTGTATCTCATATTGTGCATGTTTGGATTGACACTGGACTTTGTGGATCCCTGCATACTGACAGATGCATCAAAAACTGTTATTATTTGATGAAATGATGGTACAATAAATCAAGAGGAACTAAGTGATGTTTAATTCATGGATTCCTCATTCTTGTTGTAACCTCTTTATACTTCATTTAAGGAGCATTTCTGCTTTTAATGTCAAAAACCTAACATAATCCCACACGTATAAGGTCATGCCCAACCTGGATACAGTCATAGATGATGTCAGGCTTAAATATTTTTTCACCTTTTGGCTTTAACATTAATATGGGGTGAATAACTTTTGTAATTATGCTCTTGAGAAATATCTGAGACACTGTTTGTGGGACACACAGGTACATTAGTGGGGTAAATTGCTATGAATTTGTCCCATCCAGGATTAATTGCAATCTTTATTCTCTATGAGCTGAGACAATTTGTAATTAACTTTTGACCCAACTGCTCCTCAACCTTTCAGTGTAACAACTAATTCATGCAAGCTTGTCCCATGTAACCTCATTAGATCATTGAGTATGAGAGAGAGAGTCTGTGTGTGTGTGTGTGTGTGTAAATGCTGGTGTAATTGCTGCTGTAACTCACTAAAAGCTAATCAAGCTTTACAGCCAGAATCCCAACTTTACACTCAAATGACACAGAGGCTACGGTATGTCACGTGAACGTCTGGTTCAACATTTTGGTTTTTCTTGAACAGCACTGTGGTTCAGCATTACATTGAGACTATGGCTGATTGCAACTTGGCTTTTGGTTGTGTAGCTCTTGCCAATGTAACAAACTATTCCCTACAAACAAGTATAAATTCAGCATTTAGGCAGTCAGTTCAACTCAACAGCTTATATTCCTTCACAGATGCTATTAAACAAGCAAATATATAATGGATGCATGTATGTATGTATGTTATAATATGCATGCATTGCGGCCTAAAGGAATCGAATAAACAAGTCAAGAAGATTGTAGTCTGGAGTTTTACTTCTAATAGATTAAAACTGAAATTACTCAGGCAATGCCTCTATGCCTATTTTAAAACACACCTCTCACTGTTTGACATTGTTTGATGCTATCTGTGCTTCGACTGGGTTCTTCCTTTTGATAACATGTTAAATCTCCCCTACCTTAATCCAATGTCTTGTATCTTCTGACATTCAAGTATTATGTCTTACTTTTAACTTGAATCTGATCTTTGTGCTTTGTCACAGGTATTGTGCTTTTCTTGCTTGTTGTTCAGTTCACACACTGACACTGGAAGCATCAATAATATGCTGATTCTCTGCTGGTCAGTGGAAGTGTATCATCTCGTGCCAGTATTTTTTTTTTTTTTTTTTCTTCTTCTTCAGATTTTCCCAGGAACTCTCAAGTTGAGCGGGTGCATCACATGTGTGGGAAAAAGGAATTAGAAGTCATAAAGAAAGTGTCTGATCTGTTATTGCTTTGATACCAATCTTCTCAGATAACCTTAAAAGTACAATAAATAAGATTTGTTGTCATCTAACAAAAAAGATCATGATATATGTTCAGGGGATTCATAAGGTTGTTGATCAATAGTAGCGACCGGAGAACCACTGAGCCAGCTGTTCAGATTTATGGCTTTCATAAAAAGCTTTCTAGTTTCCACTCATGCCATGTCCACAGTAATATAGAATAAAAAAGCTGTTTACATGTCAAACAGGTTTCCATTCACACTCGTCTTGTCAGATAGTTGATGCTGAATCTCAAAAACAATAGGAAAATGCTTAAATGTCTTTGCATTCCTTGTCTTGCAGCTGTCAAAATGCGTTGCATATTACAGCCATCACCTTTGAGTATCAGTACAATCAAACAATTGCTAAGCTTTCTCACTGACACAGTGGCGATTATGCAAATAAAGTACACAGATTTATTGTTGTACAAGTGAGATGATGCCTTTCAGCCACGGTGAAGTTTTTCCTCGCCTCAAATCCCTGATATATACTGATTGATCACAAATGACAAAAAGTGTTGACAAAATATGTCTCTGCACAATCGCTACTATGTATGAGTACTAAAATCTGTAATGGCCATAACTAAGAAATAAAAAGTGCATCAGTATATTCTTGTTAGTGTGAACACAGCTTCAACATTGTAACAAGAGCTCAGATCCTTTGTGCACAAATACTCATGCACACAAACTATGCATGCACATATACTCAAGCATATCTACTGGCATTCTTTACTACTTAATGGTATACAGCTGCTGCTGCTGCTGCTGCTGCTGCTGCTGCTGCTGCTGCTGCTGCTGCTGCTGCGAGTGGGCAAACGGTGTGGCGACATATTTTTTCTTTTTCTTTTTTTTCCCCCCAGGCAAAAACTGGAATAAATAAATATGATTTTATACTCTGATAATCAGTCGTGTATACATCATGATCATTTCTGCAATCTAATACTGTCCAATGTGACAGTGGTGCTGATTTAAAACCATAATTACCTTTGAAACGCTATCTTGTGGTCTTATATTAGTTTGCATTACATTCTAGGCACACATACACACAGCTCGCTGATCTCTATTATGAAAATATGTCACCGTAAAGCTGCTGGCATCCATTAAAGAGTCCTTTAAGCCCTGTAAACCTACTACAAACTGAAAGGCCTATGGCATTCCTGAAGGGAATGCTTGATGGTAAAAGTGGTTTCATGTTTTTTAACAAGCAGATGAACAGAGTTTGAACTTTGGCATATTCATTTCTAATTGAAGAACAAGGGGAGCGTTTGATCTTTTGTGACCGAGCTGAAAAAGCAGCATCCTTTAAGGAACACACACGAACATGAGATTGTGTTACAAGACAAAATCACATCAGAAAATGTCTTGTTTTCATCTCACTCTCACTTGTGGAGAGTGTTTTTCTCTCTCTTGATATAGTGATTATTTGTGAAGCGCTATGCGAACTACAGTGGGCAGGATTCTCCTGGGCAACAAAGCTGTTGTTAATAGCATGCTCAGCACTCATTACTGATGGGGATGAATCTTTGAGACACTAACCATCTGGAAAGAATAACTTCAGATTAAAAAAAAAAAAAGAAACAAACTGTATATGTGGTTGAAGCACATAATAATATCCATTGTATTTTCTGTGCCATTGGAGTCTAGCATTGTTGTGAGTTAAGCAGACTGTATTTGTATTTCAAAGCTGAACAGTATGCCTTGCAGTCAACTGTAGTCAAAGAGAATTATAGTAAAAAACAATGACAAAGACACATCTGTCGTTATCGAAAGCACTGTCCTTTAGGGTGACTTGAACATACATATTAAAAAAAAGCAAAAAAAAAATAACTCGGAGTGAAGTGTATGGCATTTGATACTGTTCACAACTGAGGTGAGAGCGGTGCCATTAAAGGATGACACCATGACAGCTGCAGCCGATACAAAAGACTAACCAACTGACTGATGGAGGGATGCAGTTGCTAATGGACTCAGGGAGGTTAGCCTTCTTTGTCAACACAGCCATCACACTTGTCAGTGGCACCTGATAATGAGGACGGTCAGAGAACGGAGTGGAGAAAAACTCTGTGCAGGATTGTGATTGTGTCTTCTGGCATTTAAGAATGTTTGAATGCGCTTACATCTCTGGATTTGCTCAGAATAATCACACTAGAAGAGTTGTTTGTCACTGGATTCTACTGGGTCTCAGAGCCAAAATGTACTAAACCTGGCAGACGTACACTTAACTTCAATTCAATGTGTATTGATTAATATTGACAGGTATACAGTGTTCATGGTACAACCCCAATTCCAAAAAAGTTGGGATGCTGTGTAAAACATCAGTAAAACAGAATGCAAGCAGCTGTTTTTGGAGCATTCCACATCTTTCCCAGTCTTTAGTTGCTCCTGTCCCAACATGTTTGAAACGTGTTGCTGCATCAAATTCAGAATAAGCAGATATTTACAAAAATCAATGAAGTTGAAGAGGTCAAACCTTAAATGTATTGTCTTTTTGCTGTTTTCAAGTGAGTGTATGTCACACACGATAAGCAAATTATCATATTCTGTTTTAATAATGTTTTGCACAGTGTCCCAACGTGTTCTAGACTGTTTTCACAACTGAAGTGTTGTTGATGCTCCAGTCTAAATCCCTCATGCTGAAGAAAAATCCATTTATTTTGTGTATGTGTTGTATATTGATGCAGTGCTGGTTTAACACTCAGAGCTGTTTGCATTGCTGCAGTGCCCCTCTCTGGGACAACACAGTATTCACTGTTATTATGACAACACACTCAATATCTCAACACTACTGCAAAGGAATGTGAAAAACCAAAAATATTTAAAAAGATAAACCAGCAGCCAATTGAGAACATGTAAAAACAGCTGCAAAGCATTGTTAATTGTGAGTAGTGCTGATACTAATGCAAAACCAGTATAGATTTTAATTAGTTTTCTATAATCTCAACGTCTCATGAAACAATACTCATCCTTTTTCTTTCTTTTCTGCTCGTCTGTGTGGTTACACGATGCTAAATAAGCAGATGCCATTTATTATTTATATTCTACTGGATGTATGGAGGAGCAACATCTGGCCACATCAACACTTATAATTCATCTGGACACTGATTAGGGGGCGTGCTAGCTAGCGTCAGCAAGCTAGTAAGCCAATTTCACCAAGAGCAAACTGCTTGACAAATTGAAACTATGTTAAACAATTAATTAACAGAGAATAAACAGGTGTTTGTTGACAAAAAAAGAGATGACACTTGTCCACACGTACACACACTGTTCTCATTCTGCATGCACAGCACATCCACACAAGCTTGGATGCATCTGAGCATACACAAAAGCACACACACACACACACACACACACACACACACACACACTTGGATATACACACAAACACACACGATTTTTTATGGAAGCTGAAAAGATGATTTGCAACATGCTAGTGTCACCGCATACAAACTGCTCACAGCTTCTACTTACAACCCACACAATAATAAAAAAGACAATGATGCGACAGGGCTCACGCTGTGTCTTTTGCAGCCTATTTACAATTAGCCAACTGGCAGATCAGCAAACCAAAGCTGTTATTTTCAGAGCTGGGCTCCTGTGTATCATCACCAAGGACAGAGTGTGATGGCATCTGACAAAACAGCCAGTGAGACAAGCCTCATATTTTCAAACAGTCACTGTAATTAAAGACAAAATCTGCCATTAGCTGTGTATTCTCTCCAAACTCCTCCTGACATGCAAAGGAAGTGGATAGAAAATGCTCTTTTTATGCTGTTCCTCTGCCCCATTCTCCCTTTTTTCCCCTCCCTTCATCAGTTCTTATTGTCATGGTAAAGGAGCAAACAAAACAGACAGTAAAGCTAAAAAAAACCCAAACAAGCAAGTCAAGCCCCGGCACTCTTGGCTCGCCTGCGGATCTCCATCCATCTAACGTTGACTTCATGTTGGGCCGTCCTTGAACAGAACATAAGGTGCAATAGGCCCAGCCCACCGGTGTGTTTATTATTATCTTTGATATGGAATGTAATTAATGTGCGAGAGCATTGCGACCTTCTAGGACTTGTAATAAAAGCCTCCCTGCATGGGGTCTAAGATGTGAAAGGTTTTATGCAAGATTAAACAGATTTTGATGTCATGGCTGCTAATGAGGGTGACACTGGCTGCATACTTTTAAAGGAAGCTAACACTGAATCTATTCTTATCACTAAAATGGCCGTTGATCTCCTTTGTTGTCTCTCTTCAAGGCAAATCAATGTGCCACAGTTGGACAAAATGTCGCAATATATTCCCAGATGACCTGCATTCCTCTCAAACATTGCATAAAATCTGGAAAAGAAAGTCAAGCAGGTCACATAAAGAGGCCCAAGTGTTTGAAAAGTGGCAGATCTTCACCAAGCTTATTATTAAGCTGTGAGTGCTTCAGTGATTTCGACCCAGAGAAAAAAAGACATTTCAATCTTCGTCTTTTCAATCAGCATAACCAGGAACAAGTCCAGAGAAATATTCATGCGGTGGCAAGAGGATGACGTGGAGACATTAAGGGGTGGCAGACATATGTTAATCACATATATCAATGCTTGCATGGAAAAGCCCCCACCTGAAGATATTAGATAGATTTGATAGAGAGAAATGTGGCCAGAACACATCATTAAATTATATGCATTAATTCACATTTACATACTCTGTGAAACCACACATTCAGTGTTACCTACTATCCAAGATATCTAGTATTTATCCAGTATCCAGGACCTAGTCTATGGAGAGCATTGCCTCAGTTCAATCTATATAGATAGATAGATAGATAGATAGATAGATAGATAGATAGATAGATAGATAGATAGATAGATAGATAGATAGATACCACGCAGGTAGTCAGCCACTGAGCACAACACTGTGTATACATGTGAGGGTTGCAGGAGCTGATTGAAGGTTGAAACGTGGCCTCACAGCCACAAAAGACCCAAGAGGGAAGAAGAGCCAACCCTCTGAAAAGGGCTTTTGAATGTGAGTAAACTCATCTTTATTCTCCAGTCCATTATCAGACTGGCTTCAATGAAAACCATTGCTCACCACACTTGCGCACAACCTGCACAACCTCCACCACCTGCATTTCAGCTGCTTGACAGTGTCACCTGCATTTTCTCATTATGATGAATAAACAGACCCGCTGAGAGTTAACAATGTCTGCTCTCAGTGCACAAGGCTCCTTGGTGCCAAAACACTGGGAAGGGGCATCAATGTGCTGAATGAGATACAGCATTCACTTTGGCAGCCTCCTGATGGTAACAATAGTCCAACTCCCTGCACTTCTCGCTATAGTTTACCTTTACCTCATGCATTCCTCATTTATGGTAAATATTTCACTGACTGGCTGACTGCAGTGCTGAAGTTGTAACTAAAGGAGATGCCTATGGTTAGTGACACGGAAGTTGCCACAGAGCAAAGCCTCCCTCCGGTAAAAGCAGCCTGACTGCCAGCCTGCCAGAGCCAGCACATGACATATCGCGGCAGGGAGAGGTGTGAGACACTGGGCCCTGTGAGCCAGAAAAGCTGGAGCTGACCCAAGTTAGACGGCTCATCCCTGAGTGGGAGGAAGATTGGTTTACATAGTGTCGGATAGTATGATGTTACATGACATGCCCAAAACTAATGGGACCATCCTAAAACAAAAGCTAAATTTGGATAAGACCAGGTTCAAAATACTGTGATTCAGTGGTAGAAAAGCAATATTTATTTTGGACACTTTGTCACTCTGGGGTTTAAAAATGTGGACAGAATTTTGCAGAAAAAACAAAGCAGATATAACCGCATCAACAAAGGTGAGAATTCCCAAGTAAAACTTTAAGCTGACCATTGCAAATACATTTTCACACAGGTTTGACCTACAGGAACGGTGCTATTGGCGGATTATCCTGTCCCCAGTGCACCAAGGTGAATGCTAAAGCAGACTGGCACAGCACAGCTCAGGATTCATGAAGTAGTGAGAAAAGGTCCTGTATGACAGCAAGTGCGGAAGGACACCTGTCAAAGTTGTATGCTATCGGGAATATACAGCTATTGATTTGCCAGCACACACTGTGAAGGAGCTTTGTAGCGTGGAGGGCAGTCAAAGGCATGGACAGATACAGCCACTGTTAGCCTGGAACTCTCCTGAGGATTGACCAGGATTGTAGAAGAGGATGACACAATGGAGTCGGGCCTGGTGGAGTCATGAGCTATAGACTAAATGGGGGTCAAAACAGAAAGAAAGACCACAGAAAGTCAGGTTTTATTCCACTCTGGAAATGTTAACATTTTCTATTTTTTTAACAGATTGCTTTTGAATGAAAATATCTAAATTCATACAATGGACTTGCTTTTGTTGTACTAGTTTCAAGGGAAACTAAACAAAAAATAAGGCAGCAACACAGACGCCATACAGAGTCTGAAATAAGATGCATACAAGACCTTTGAATTCTTATTTTAATTTTGAATCAGGACTTTTTACAAATTCAGAACTGTAATACAAAGTAAAGACTAAACGCTCCGGACTGGGAATCCACAGTGTGCCTCTTTTAATTGCTGTGGGTTAAACTCCTGCATCTACTTAACCATCTGTCAGGTTTCACCAGGACTGCCACTGACATTTAAAAACACCCTGTTTACTTTTCTACTTACACAAGAGCGCTGTCCCTTGTGTTAACAAACTAGGTTGAGCAGATATGTGAAAAACTACTGGTGTGTTTCCAACACAAAAGGTTCAATGGCTAAGAGTCTGCAGCACTTAGAGGCACACTCACAGGTATTTGAGTGGCTTTGGGACTGAAAAACCTCTCATGCTCACGCCAATCACATCGTGCAGGTTTCTCCTTATATAACCAAAATCAGAGCCTGATTTACACCAAATAATTTTGAATTGTTATATGATCATCATGATATCAGATTACATACTGTAGTTTACTATTACTCTATGTAATAACTGTGCAATAAAATATATGTATTTCTCACCCATAGAGATTAATATGTAGATGTATTTTATATCCTTTAATGTATAAAATAATGCATTTATTTGTGAAATGTCTTGTTTTTCTTGATGTGTGCTATTTTTCTTATTAATATTATCATTTGTTTAAATTGAAAAATTGAGAGACATTTCTACATCTACTCGGGTCTAACATAAATATAGGTCCATCAGATAATTACTTTACTTTGTGAGATGTGACCAACACAATAGAGTACAGGTTAAAAGAAAATGCAGCTTTTTCAGTAGAATATCACACTCAGCACACACACACACACACACACACACACACACACACACACACACACACACACACACACACACACACATTCACCTTGCTGATCATGTGGCATCGGGTGTCATTACTCTCAGCATCTCAAGATGCCCTCAGGTCAGCTGCAACAATCTGTTTATGTCTCCGGACTCTCTCTCTCTCTCTCTCTCTCTCTCTCTCTCTCTCTCTCTCTCTCCCTCTGTGTGTGTGTGTGTGTGTGAGTGTGAAAGAGAAATAGAGAGATGGCTGAGAGACGGTGAGTAATGGAGGGGAGAGAGAGAAAGAATAATGAAAACTGTCAGTCCACAGAGGGTACCACATGACTCTCCTAACACTCTGCCCTGATTCTAACACTTCTAACACTTGCAGTGACTCTGACATTCAGGCATTCAGCTCTAAAAATTATAGAGTGAAGTGCTCCAAATATTTTCTCTGACTATTAAATCAACCCTGTCAATCTTTCTTTCCAACAGCAGATCTGTCTTTCAAATGTTCCATTCCATTCTCTTCTGTTGTACTCTTTATTTTTACATTTTTGGCAGCACAGGGATCAAATTGTTGATGAATTCAATAACCAGTGTCTCAAGTCTATATATGTTCTGGTACATTTGTGAAGATGGAGGCAACATTATTCATGTTGACTGGTTTCATTTCATGTTCAGATTTACTGCTGTAGCTGTTAATAGTTAATTGTTTGTGTTTAATCTGTAATAATTGAAAGTAGGATCACAATATTTGAAAGATATGAGATGTTGGACAACAGCCCATAACAATGAAATCTCTGCTGAGGTCATTTTCACAGTTATCTTTTTTTTGTTTGTTTGTTTTTTGCACACCTGCAAAACCGCTGTCACATCATCTGCAAGGGCAATTTGGGGGGAAAACATGTGGTTTGGATACTCAGTGTAAAGAAAAATCACCAATTGTGCACTGGAGTTTGGTGTTGTTTGTGTGCTATTCTCACTTGGCCTAAGGGTGGCAGTGTTGATTTACCATATAGCTGCTCGCTGCTGAAGTCACTCTCCTCTCCTCTGACTGCTGTATTACCATAAATGAGAGATCACGTTTGACATAAAGTCGTAATTCACTCATGTAGACAAGATGGAGGAAACCATGTCTTTACAGAGAGCCTAAAACCAGTTTCCCTAAGATTTTGAATGAGAAAAATATAAAATAATTTGATTATCCTGACAACAAAGGAACCTTTTGTCCCCTTTTGGGGGGGTTGTGGGGCAATGTCATAAGAGCATCTCTCCAAATAAGATGTCTTTTCACTCTTCTGGACAATTGTATGACTTTGCACAGAGGTATGCAGCGGTATCCAGGTAGCAGAGTAGGCTCTTGAAGCAGCTCGAGCCAGCACACAGCAGGGGGCAAGCCAGCGCCTGGAATAAACTGCTGCTTGTGGGCAGAATACACTATAGGAAAAATCTGTGTCTGTGTGTTAAAGCATATTATGAATACCAGCATGTGTGTATTTGTTGAGTGACAGGGGATAATATGCTCTCAGAGCTGCCCACTAAACCCAGTCCAATCAGCCCGGCTTTTCCCTTGAATTAACCAATTCCTTTAACAAGCCATTGAATGCTGATCAAACTTTTATAGCTTCCCTAATTTACAAATCTCCGGTCAAGTTCTACCGAGACACAAACAAGAAAGTGGCTCACATGCATCACTGCAGCCCTGCTGCTTCACAAATCAAATTTTCATAGAATATCACCTTTAGGAAGGAGGAGATTTCTGGCACTGTGTTTCCTCTGTGCCAGCGTGTGAGAATCTTCCTGCCGAGTGATTTTCAAATTTTCGGCGTCACATCTGTGACTCTGTACTTTGCCAGTAAATGATGAATTGAATTTTGCATGAGCACGCTTATGTAAGTTGGAGCTGGGGAGTGAGTGAGAGCGAGGCAGACAGAAAGTTAAGGGGATATTTTCCTTCAAAAAAAAAAAAAAGAGTCAAAATTAATTAAAAAGATATCATCTCCCTACATGCCTCAATGGAAATGCTGGAGCTAATTCAAACACCTTCCAAGTGTTGACCTTAAATTCTGCTCATAGTAACAAACTGTGATGAATTTTTTAACCGAAACATCAAATAAGGCCTATGAAGACTTGCTCGTCTTGAAACATTAAGAAAACAGTGATGCTAAGGGCTTACAGTGTTGTGCGCAGTCTGCTAACCCAGCTGGTGGCTCTCCTACAAGCTGATAACAAATGATCATATGACTTTTTGACTTTGTCGAAGTAAAATGGCCAATATAACTTTGACTTAGTAAGACATGAATATTGCAAAGCAACGCTCTGAACAAGGACACCAAATAAAAGCTGCACAGCCCATCTGCTGCAATGACGTATAGCGAGCCAAGACGATGTACTGTAAGCTCTCCCATTGGCTTTGTGTCTCACTACGCTCCTATCTTCGCCTTTTGTAATGGTAATCAAAGATTCGTTCTGAGGAGACACTGGCAACTTTCAGCGAATTGTTTGAAAAGTGAAATTTCAAAGGACTTGTACAGAGCAGCTGTAATGAGTCCAAAGTTGGAGATGAGTGCTGTAGAACAATGTCTTTTCTCTATCGCCTTCTCTCTTCCCCTCTCTGTCAGGGCACCCTTCTTAATCACCCTTCAACACAGCAGACCTGCCATTCCCACTGCACACCTCTGCAGGCTGCCAACTCTCATGGCCCCCACCTTTTTTTATTCACTCTTTGATGTATTCTCCAGAAATCAGGCATACCTTGAGTGCAGGAGAGTAGTGTGAGAGAGCCGTACACTCCTCCTTCACTGTCTCCTGTGTGATTAATTCACAAGTCCAAAACAGTAGCTTCCTCTGACACTAATTTCCTATGTAACATGACATCTCTGAAGTTGGCAGGGCGAGTAGGTCCAAGGATGCCTTAATGCTGAATTCTTTCCTGTAATAAATCATTAGCCATTAGGGACCTAAATGCCCTAAATGACTTAAACAAATGAACTTGTCTGCTTTAATAAGACCTCCCATTACCTGAATACAGTGTGTTCTGTTTAAAGGCAAAGTAATAGAAAAGTTATGTGGTGGCGAAGTATTGTGTCCAGAGAGTTGGCTCTAAGAATAATAATAATAATATATATATATATATATATATATATATATTTTTTTTTCATTTCTCAAAAGAGGACAAGCAGTTTTGAGGCATAGTTCCAGAAACAGTGTTTATCTACAAGACCCTGGGTGGTCTTTTCCCATGACAGGACCCAGCATTGCCCAGGTAATGATTTTGTGCGTGTACTGACTGTAGAACATAACAGTATATATGCCATGAATGTTGATATCAGACTTTTGCCCCTTTTCTCAACAAGTCCACATAGTGTGAGCTGTCTGTGATTGAACTTCATATACTAATTGGAAAAAGTAAGCTGTTAGTGTTTGTATTGTCAAGCTCCTGCACCTTTATTGCTGTGTTTGTCCCACATTATAGGACGGACCTCACAGCACAGGTAGTCCTGTAACCTCAGCATACTGTAATTCAAATCACAACACAGTGTGATGCATGACACACAGCAGGAACCTACCGCTAATTACAGTAACTCACTAAGTAATACTGTAGGGGCTTGACTCCTGACCCTTAATACAAAAGGGCTGATGGAGTCAAAACACTTAATCCTGCCAATATCTTTTTGAGGTACTTATACAGAATGAGGACTCTTCTCGGCTCATTTCAGTCACACTATTGGAGAACTCTAAATGTACAAGATAGAGGCACTTTCTGTTCTTTGTGATTTTGACAGACGGCATTCTCAGCCCCAAAAGGTACAAGATGCTTTTGAGAGAACTGAAAAGACAGTTGAATTGTGGCACAGAGGCAGCTGTAACATATCATTGACCAGAAATTACACAGTTTTGAGTAGGTGTCAAAATATGACAAATACACAGTTTAATGAATGTTGGTAAGCCCTCAGTAAGCATTGAGGTCATGATGAATTAGGGAAATGTCTTAATTAACATACCCACTTTAGGGTTAAGTAGGTATTCCTGGACCTGAACCCTGGATTCTGGTGTCACAGTCCTGCCTTTCATACCCCCCCACAAAAGACCACCTCCCTGTGACTCTAGTGGGTTACATAAAATGAGGCATTTCATTCATTAAAACAAATATGACTCTGAACATAATCCAGGCAGCAATTACAACTGTCATCACAACGTAATTATTAATGCAGATTAGTTGTACAGAAACATAAATTCTTGGAGACAGGGTTACTTCGTGAGTGAACTGTGAAAGGTGTTGCTTCTTAATTTGGGGCAAATTTTCAATGATTATATGTTGTTCATTCAGGAGAGAGTATTTTGTTCAAATAGAGCATAACTGGACAATAATAACATTCAGTGCATTGAGATTAAAGATGAGAAAAAGAGCCTATGTTGTCTCTACAAATCTATTTTTACTCCATACTGTTACTTAAATTGAAATGTTAGATTTATTTCACCCTCTGATATCAGTGATGGGAGCTACATTTTCTTTTAACTGTTAAATATGTCTTTACAGCTGATCTCTATTGACTGTTTTAAGTATACGCCATCAATAGCCTCTCACCTGTGCAGCATTGTCTGAATGACAGCTATCATAACTTGAAAAAGAAAAACTTTCCATCTAAAAAAAGACATGATGGCAAAAACTTTTGTCTTTGGTGTACATGGCTCTATTCAATTGAATTAATAAAATCAACTGGCAACCATGCATTACACTATTAGTGCTGACTGAACACACATAACAGGATATAGGGGTTTGATTCAAAGGTGCGAATGCCTGGTCTATCATACTATAGATACGCTGTAAGTGAAAAGATTAATTAAACAGTTCATGAATCCTGTGAGTTACAGCTGGTCTGTTCAATAGCAGAATAGCAGGTATATCCTGCTGGGTGTTTAAGTAGATGGCTTTCTTCTGCACATGCATAGATCTACTCATACAGGAGTAGATCAGAAATTATCAGCAGGTGCTACAAATGACCTGGTATTCCTGTGTGACTACACAGTTGTAATGTACATGTGTTTGTCCATTTATGTTTCTAGATATGTAATCATAGTTGTTTAAACAAAATGCTAGAATTGAATTGCAGGAACCAAATTGATGCCATCATTAAAAGAAAAGAAAAAAAAAAAAAACACACACACAAAAAGCACAAAAATGTACGTATTAGAGGAAAGTCCCTCAATTATTCATAATATAACCCTATTAAAGTATAAAAAGATTTAAGAAAATAGAACAGGTCATGTTTCCCTTTGGAGCTGTTTTTAATTAAGCACTGACCATGATTTAATGGCATAGTGCTTCTGCATTCTTTAGCTTAAGGCTGACATTTGGCTTACTGGCTTTTAAACTACATAGCTTTTTTTGGAAGAAATTACATAATCTCGTAAATGTTCATGACCTGGTAACTATGGTGATGGCCCTGGAGGAGCTGTCGACTTCTCTGGACAGAGTGACCCCCCCAAAAAAAGCAGACAGTGAATGGAGAGAGTGGATGAGCAGAGGAAGTGAATGTGAGTGTCCTGAATTCAGCATGAGAAAAAAATGCACAGCAAAGACCAGAGAGCAGGAAAATAATAATAATAAGGTCAGTAGATAAATGTTATTGTTGTATGACGTCAGCTCTCTGCTCTCTTTCAATGGACTCCAGCTAAACCTGGAGCAAAGTGCTGCACACAGACTGTGTAAAACATGGACTTAGTCTCCATGACGTCCGCCATAGGTTTCTGAAGAGCCATTGTGAAGCTAAGTGACAGTGGCGATGCCTGACTCCACCAAACTCCCGGCTAGGGTAAGACAAATGAAGCCTGCTTGCTGAAACCTAGCAGTCACTCAAAGTAGCCATGTCCATAATCATGCATAATGTTAAGCTCTAATATAATTTAGAGTGTGCTATATAAAGATTCTCCCCAGTACAGTTTTCGTGAAAGGCACTTTTGGCACATCATTTTTCAGCCCTGAAGGTTGTCGCTTGGTGCTATACTTCTCCTGCCCTCAGACATTGCCACAAGCATAAAGATCTAGCCGCTCAACATAAAGCTCAGCTATACAAAATGCATGAGCAACTCAGGGATGGAAGAGGCCTGATACATGAAGTAAGTAAGAAAAAGTGCTGTTTTTTGTTTGCAGTACTACAAAACCACGGTCAACTAGAATATGCGTGTGTTGTGGAAATAAGGTTGTGACATATAACTTGGGTTATTAGCAGACATTCTTTGATTGATACCATTTGCATTTGCATTTGTATTTCTGCCAGGAGTTCACTAAAAAACTTTTTTTTTTTATTTGAGGGGCAACAGGGATGAGTGAGGAATATTGATGATGCTGCAAAACCTGCTTTCATTTTGTTTTATTATGACTCTTGCTTCTGGGCAAAACTTGTGGCAAGCAAGGATGAAATGGTGGAGGTGGTGTTTGGGGAGAACGGATGTTGCAGGATGACTTGCAATGCCCCGTAGCCAGTAATCAGTCATCGGCATATCAAAACACTTCAATTACCAGAAGGAATGGATTCTGCCCATCCTGTTTAACGGAGGTCTGTTCCATGTAAAAATACAGCAGTCCCGTGTTATCCTACAATGCGGCACTGAACTCTTTAGCTTCATTTAAAAGTAGTATTAAAAGGGATTATTAGATGTTAGGATGTCACTGCTAATAATTGGCTCCAGCCACAAATGTGAAATTCATTAAGCAAATCTTCCACCACTCCTCTAAATGCAGATCCTTTTGATAAAGCCGTAGGGCTTGATTGCTATCAGACATAATTAAACTGATAATTGTGATTGCAAAAAATCCTCTTTGGGCTGTAATTACAATGCAGAAACATTGGACGTTCTTGCTGGTCTTTTTTACGGGCAAATTGCATTAATCTAAGTACATTTGTACAATATATCGAGCAGTTTGTCATTATTTTGACATTCACACATTTTCTGCCTCTCTACTCCAGCATGTTGTGTTTGAAATATTAAAGTTACTCTGAGGGTAAGTCACCAACTCTTAGTTCTTGCTTGAGGTGGTTTCCATCCATATTGGGTGGACAGTGTAGCAACTGTTTCCCTGCTGTACTGTCCAAAAATTGGAGTGCTGTGTCTAAAAAGGGTTGCATTTTGTTTTCAATGTTTAATGTCTGATTTTGCTTATGTAAGTGCCAATATTAAGTTGCAAGTTTGTCTACCTTTGTCAGAGAAGTTGTTTAAAGGTCAAAGTGCAGATGAGCTTGCCACAGCCCAAAGTTTGTCTCAAATTACCTCTTTAGATCACTTCGATGTTAAGTTCAATGTAGTGATAGTTTGATTGGGAAGATAACAAGTCTTTACAAGGCTGTTTATTCCAGGAAGCACTTACTCTCTTTCTTATAATGGTAATACGGTTGTGATCTGCTATTGATTGTAAATGATATGCAACAATGGTGTTATTGTCTTGATGTCTAGAGAGATGGTAATGTCTGCTATCTAAATATATCATCACTTGTTGGCACCATCTGAATTTCTGTTCCTCTGCAGTCTCAGGTCTCAGTAGAGAACCTAATGCATGCTTGTTTTGGGGTTTGGGGAGTTGCTGTCAATCCAGTGGCATCAAACCACTGGTGACATTCTGACAAGCGATCACTGGGAAATGCAGTAAAACAGTGACAGCAATATCAGTAAAGGTGTCACCAAAATAAAGAAAACAAAAACATCATTGATCATCACCTTTAGGAAAAGTTGTTTGGAATGAGTTTGAAAGTGCTGAGGTGCAGCTAAGTACAGCGTTTTCTCAATTGGTGTGTTATGGGTCAGTTTAAGGTAGGGAAACACTCTGGACACAAGTGCATTTTGGCTGCGGGAGAGAACGTACACCGACAAGGAGAAAACAAGTAAGCTGGAGGCTGAGAGTTTAAATCAGGCTGTAAGGCAACAAAAACATCTATACACCAAAGTGGTATGGTAATGCTATGGATTACATTTATGTTTACTGGTATGTAATTGAAGTACATTGCTAATGTTTGAATGCCCTCAAGATAGTCTTTCAGAGCTTCAAGTGAGCAGCACTCAAGCACTCTACAGTGTGTATGAGCTTGGTATTGCCGAAATAAATCCAATCGTTTTTATTGTTGTTCATTCATATGAATCTACAATAAAGATCATTTAAAGCAATATCAACCATTCTTACAACAACGATTCTCAGCATTTAAGCTCTGACATTTTTTAATTTTTGGCAAGAAAAACCATTATCACCTCCAATGAAGGCTTTACTTGTCAAAATGTGTCAGTGCTGTGTGCCACACTGAAACATCTTTTTTCTCTCAAATGTATGACCTCACTCTCTTTAAAGTATTGAAATTAGATTTCTATTTCCAACTTCCCTGTTAGCTTTGCCAAAATGTCAATGAGTCCCTAAAACTGTTCTTCACTAATAGAAGTCAGCACCATGCTTGCATGGAGAAAAGCTGAATAGATAAAGCCACTTATTCCAGTGTTCGTGTCTGTGAGCACATTTACAGTATTTGTTCTGTGCTTAGAAAGCATCTAAACCTTATTCAAATGACACTTAAGACAGCAACTCATAATAGAGGCTATAAGAGCCAGAAAGCAGAGAGTTAGCTCCTAAACCATGAAGAATCTCTGTAATATCAACAGCTGCGACCAGGAAACCTACCTTATAACTGAGAATCTGTCAAGGAACACGCTCAAACCACCTCTTGCTGGGGATTTGGGGATTGTTTGGTTTGACATGATATATACTGTGAAGGTAGAAAGTGAGAGGTAGTGAGAGAGATTCAAACAGAGACAGGCAGAGAGACAGAGGGAAAATAAAGTTACTGCTGAGGAAAAAAGCTGGCACAAGGAATGAAGTGCAGTGAGAATAACTGAAGAGGAGCAACATCCAGTCAACTGCAAACACAAGTAGGCAAAGAGAGAGAGATTTCAACATGAAATACAATGGCATTTTGACTAAATTACTTTATGGATATAGTCTGCATTGTAAGTCAGAGTGGCAACCATTATGAGTTTAAGACAACCATGGGTCATCCTTCCTCTGCACTCATCGCCTCCAATGTAGAGATTCAAGATATGCAGACTCTGGCAAGGTGGAAATCAAACTCTGTGCAGATAGCTTCAAAAGATAATCCTGGGGGCAAAAAATAAAAATAAAAATAAAAATAGCAGAATTGCCTTTCAGCATGTTTTTAAGCACCTGAAGATGGTTTGCTTGCAATTTGGTTTGTAGCGAAAACAAGAGTAAATGCCATCTGTACAGTTTGGCTACATATACGCAATAAGATAGAACAAGCTGAAAGGTCACCTGAATCTGTCTCTTCCCACTATCTTATGCTGGGCAGAACAAAAGCAGCACGACCCCTTCTTTGGCAAATGATCTTTTGGTCACTTTTCCGACTTTGCAAACCTAATTTGCATATTACGTTCAGAACAGATCTCGGCAGATTTGAGATAAGAAGAATGTTTAATACCAGGTGTAGAAATAAAGGCCAGTGATTAAATGCCATTATCTAGATAACATATCAAGATACAGATAGCATGTTAATACCGTGAGTCAATGGAACCTCTGTGCATGCAATGAAATGCACCGATCCATTATTAAACACTAGCTTGGTGAAACTTGATGCTATTTATTCGGTGGTGTGGTCATTTTGAGGCCTGTAGTTTGTGGTGGGGTTTCTTAATTTTAGTTTATTTCTTTCCAAATATGTAAATGAAAAAAAAAAATGTCAATATACACAAACTAATGTAACATCACCACAAACCATCTCAAAACACACAAACAACTAAAGTTCTGCATTTAAAATAAAACAATAGTTATTGTAGGTTTCTTGAATTCTGTGATGTGTAACCTGCTTCAGGGAAAATTGGTGATGTCAACAAAGGCCAAACAAACAAGTGAAAATTCATGTCATCAGCCTGAATGAGGAGATGTCAGACTCGCACAGATATTTAAAATTCAAATTACCTCTAAATCCAACAGCTCTGGGTCGACGTTGGATGATTGAAATATGTCTATTGAGCAGAGGCAGGCAAACAACAGCCTGAAGGCCCATAAATGACCCTCTCTCTCCTTTTCTCTTTTCCACACTAACACATCTGACCAGAAATTGGTTCCTGAGAGAATGAGTCCCATGACCCTGGAAGAAGGGTGAACGCTCAGTCTCAATTCACCCGCAGCCCGTTTCAGGCTTATTACACAGTAATCTCCAGAAGTTTCCTCCTGCTGGGAATAGCCTTGCCAGCATTTTTAGCAGCGGGCCTCTGTAAAGGAGGAGAGGAAGTTAGACTATCCTCTTTGCTGTGATTTATTACCCCCCACGCTTGAGGTTTGCTCTCGTGTTACATTTGTTTGTCTTTCCTGCATTCCTTCCTCTTTGTTTTGCCTCTTCGCCGCCTTGTAATCTTTATCCATTTGAAGTCATGACGAGCAGCTCGCAGGTTTGTTGTCACACAGAATGTGATGAGGGAGGGATTGGTTTCTGTTGCGATGTACTGTACAGATTATTGCTGTGCCCCTGTGTGACTGCATGTGTGTGTGGGGAGTCAAGAGATTGAAAGTGAGAGAGTTCAAATCCCGTATACCCAAGACAGCTGCTTTCCAAACACGGGGTGCACAGCAGGACAATTGTTTTCTGTGAAAAGGACAAACACAGAATATGCATCTTGAATTTCTGATTATCACTTCCGAAGCAGAAAAAATGTGGATGAACTCACCATGAATGCTAATTTGAAACTGTTTCATGGTGGCCCAGCTTCACGACTGGAACAGATTCTCCGCTCAAAACAGTCTGGTCAAGGTAAATTATAAAGGATATTGGAATTATGGCAGGTTCCATGACTGTCATTATATTTTCCTCTCACACCCTGAACTCTGCAGCATGAAAATGATTAATGAGTGTTTGTTTATTAACTGGTTATTAACTGGTGTGCATGCTGGAAAGAAAGCAGAAAAATGTCCCCGCCTTCATAAATATGCTATGGATACACAGCTATCTTGATGCTTGTGGTGTTCAGCGAACTACCTACTGTAGCACTGCTATTAGTCTGTTTATGCATTTTATATCACTATGCTTCACAGGCTGCATCTAGAACTACAAAAGGGAAATGCATATGTCAAGTGCTAATGTACTTCCTCCTCTTATCCCACTTCTCTCTGGGTGTATAAGGAGGTTAGCATACTGAGCAACTCTTCCGTCTGTACATATATCAATGGTAATTAAGCACATACTGAGGAAGCTGCTGGGGAGGCTATTCTACTATATCTGTCTCTAACTCATGACTTTTCTGCTGATTATAGTCGTATGTCTTCCACATACGTATGTCCTTTGACATCAGGAGGTTTGATTCATTGAACTATAGTGTGAAAGTAGCTATACTGTCAACAAATAAAAGAGTTTTATAAGAGAGCAGAGGGGGTACTGATATTTCCAATGCCAGTAGCAAGTATCCCTGGTGTTCAAGCAAAGTCATCTCATTTGTAATGTCATACTCTGTATAGACAATATTAAAATACTACAAATAATTACAGCATTTTGGGGTTGGATGCATTCAGGCTTAGGTGAAAAAATATGATACTTGCATTATACCTTTAGAAGAATGCACTAAGTACACTCTGTGCTATCTTTGTCACCTTCAAGTACACTCAAGTGTACCCAAGTAGTCCTTTAATATCACTTGAGTAATACTTGAGTATGCTTGAAGTGTAAATAGTTGCTAAATTGGCACAACATTTTAGAAACTGTGTACTGAAGTACACCAGTGAAAATCATGATTCATGAGCATTCAAAACACACTTTCAGTACAGCTGTATTATATCACCAATGTGTTGAAAATATACTGAAATATAATTAAGATGAAGTGAAATTAAAGTAAACTTGAATTCAGCATGCTAATAGTGAATTACAAATGATTTCAAAATAAAAACACTTCTCAAGTACACTTTGAAATACCACTTTAGTAGTGTGTTCATTTTTGATACATGTAAGTGGAACTTAATGACATCTATTTAGAAGTACACTTTTTCAACATATTTTAAATCAAGCAAAAAAAAAGGAAAGGTGTGCTTGTAATGACTTTTAGATATTTAAAATTGTATTTCTAAGAATCTAAAGTATACCACTTTTTGGGGGAGTTAAATGAGAAAACTCATTTCAATTTCATCTTCACACAGTAAAGAATAATCCAGGACATGTTGGGTTAAATACAAATACTGGAAGTCTTTCTGTCACATTGGGCCTATTTCACAAAGATATCTCAGACTGGTTTGTATTGTTAGGTCAGTCTTAGTTAGATTAATCTAATGCAAGTGAGACAGTTTCTCAAAAATAAAGACTGAATCATATTAAGCTTAAAAAGTTTACCACACGCTGACTCAGAACTGAAAGCTGCTGACCAGTGGCACCAAATGACAAAAGTTAACTTTTTTTTGTGGTTTGCTGATAATGTTGTGGAGCAGGCAATGAGAAGGGACAGAGCTATCAGAGAGTGCAGCAGCCTGTTGGAAATATACAGCACACAGGAAACTATCCTGAGCCTGACTGATGAGTACAGCACTGAGCTCTGCTGAAGCCACATCATCTCAGAGATTTCACGCTCCTAGAAGTTTTTTGTATTGTTACACTGTTCACTGAACTTCCTGACTAAAATATCCTGTAACTGTTGTATTTTCTGCTGGAGTGACAGGAGCTGAGTGGTCTCTTTAATTTATGGCAAATTAGTCCTACTTAATATAGTCAAGAACTAGACAGCTTTTTGCAACGGATTAATTTTGACATCTATTTCAAGTCTCACTATTTGATCAGTCGAGTCATCCAGGAATCACTTGGATTTTGTTCAGATTCACGACACAGTGAAGCCACCAGCTTCAGTATTCTTCATACCAAAACAACAAAAATGGTTAAGGTTAGGGAATGATTGTGAAACATTAGAACTGGAGGAAACAGATGTTGGCTGCTGATGGGAGATGAGAGAAGAGAGAAAATAAAGACCATGAATCCTGGAATCATTTGTACACCCATCCGTCCACCTTGACTTCCATCTAAAGACTTCTAATGGCAGAATGTGAAACTACCTCCTAATTTTCCACTGAATGTAAACATTGTTTCAAGCTGTTAGAACAAATAACTTCTGAGTTGCTTCTTGAAATCCTTCAGCTTCTCTTACAATGACACATAAGGAATGGGAGAACTGGCTATGCTCCAGTTGATGCTTGGTAAATCCATTACGTATCAACGTAACACATTTGACACATTTCTTCATGAACAGTGGGTGGACTTTGATGAATACCTGCAGTGACTCAGGCATGACTTGGCAGAGGACATGAAAATTGTTCAAATTTCAAGCTGAGACAGGATGACCTCTATACCAAACAACTGAAGGGTGCTTCGTTCGGAATTTGAGAGCCCTATTTGCTTACAATGAGATTTAAGGTTGAAGGAAGCCAAGCGATCACTGTGAGAACCACCTTTAGACAACTTTAGAGACATGATAACACACATTTTACAGTTGTTTACTTGTCTGTCACCTGGCCACCATAGTTACTGTCAGACTGTGGAGGACATGATGTGTTATGTGGATCCTTAAGCTTAAAAGAGACAGTTCGAGGACCAAACCAGACTGTTTCCTGACACATTTCTTGACAGTGATTGTTGACCTGGTAGAGGATGCAGCCTGCTGTATCTGCTGCAGTGAACTGTACTGTATCCTCTACCCTCTACCCTATGCTTATGTAATAAAGCCTGATCCAACAAAGCTGGTGGTGAGAGATGTGATATTTTTCTGTTATTACCAGACTGTAGTGTGTCCAGTGTAGAAATAAAACACAGCTTAGAGCTGTTGACAGCACTCACCTTCCCCAGCTGGTGGTGCTCAGTAAACAACACTAATGTGTAAGCTTGCTGCTCATTATACAATTTCTCATTTTCTCTTTCTCTGCATGTAAAATATACAATAACACATTGACAACAGTAGACTAGGTTTCCTTCTGTCTTTGTGAACATCTCAGTCACATAAAAGTTCTATTTTACTCTGCTATTTTACTTCAAAAACAACAATGGCAACCCCTAAAGAGGTTAGCATAGATGCTGTTATAGCATCAATTATATCAGAACTGGAGTATTTCTTCGGTGAAAGAAGAGCAAAAAATGGCTCTGAAGGCTTTTCTCTGTGGAAACAATAACTGATGGCTGCGGCAAGAGTTTGATTCACCATCTGGCTGCACTGATAGCACTCTCCTGCTACTGTGCATCATTTGGTTTGTTGATCTGATTGGTTGAAGTTTGCTTGTGATAGCCTGTCATAGACAGCTGGTTTATCCAATCAACTGAAAAATATTTTTTGAAAGTGCCTGCCCTTTTCCACTTCCCATGGAAGACTTTGCAGATGGTTCTGTGTAACAAACCATCTGGTGCGTGCGGTTACCTGAAGAGTTCAACACAGGTAACACTTCCCAGCTTGGCCTGCAATCTCAGGAATCCTGAGGTACATATAGATTTGCATTTTAATATGCTAAGCACTTTATAACTATCAAGTAGCTACTTGACTAACTGCTACAGTGAAGCAGTTATGGATGTGGTAAATGGGATCACACCCTAAATGTTCACCTGAAAACCTTGTATCTGCTTGGAAGTAGCACTATTTAATAAAAGATCTCGCCGACATGGTTGCAGAATTCAGGGGCCCAGAGCTGGATTACAGATACAGTGTTTCAGGACCCCGAGTGAGCTGTTGTCAGGGGGCGTAGAATTTCTAACAGCACCACTGCTTGCAGACAGATTTTCTAACCTAAAGCATTGGAAATGGTCTCCCGGTTAAATTTACATTTTTGCTGCAGAGCTGTCCACTTCTTCTGTCATCTCTCTCTTCTGCCTCACTGGCTTATTTCTTATATTTTCTAACACACCTTTCAGAAAACCCCCAACATCTTAGCTGGTCTGATCAGCAAGTTTTACTGTACACTTAGGTGAAAAAAAGAGCAATCGAGAAATCAGCAAGAGAGTTGCTGGTCACAAAATGAACCATGTGTCTTACTCAGATGTCTTGTGGGTGGCATTGCATTCTGGCCTGTTGAGGCTACTTCCAGTGGAAAATGCCTCATCTGTCATGGATTTCTCCCTGAATGACTGCTGAACATGCAAAATGATGAGAAGAGAGGAGCTATTTCACTTCAGCAGCTAGGATGTTCAGACTGTCAAACTCATTTCACTCATCAAACTTTACTTTGCCTGATGCAGAGATATTTCACTCAGCATAGCACCGTGTCTACACTAAGATGCTTGGTCACAAAAACAAGAAAATGAACCTACAAACAACCAAATGGACTAAGGAATGCAAGGCAGAAATCTGCCCTATGACAGCATTCTGGAGTGTAAGAGTGGGATTTTCTTCTACATCTTGATGACTACAGACTTTCAAGTTTCTTAGTTCAGTGTTTCCTGGCTTTATGAGAGTTGTTGAAGTTCAATATTGTTGACTAGACTGTCAAACTATAGGAACTTCACAGGAAATTGCAGAGATATTGCAAATAGTACCTAACAGCCATGGGGCCTGTGCCATGGTCACTGACTCATTCCGGTTTTGTCTCATTTTGTCAAGCCACTAGCTACCTCAGAGAGAATCACTCTGCCCTGCTGCACTGTTGTCAGTAGTACTGATGACTCTTTATGAAGCTGAAACAGCAATGTTTCAGTTCAAAAGATATCCCTCTGTCACATTTTGACACTGGTCCCAAACCCCATGTACCACTCGAGTATGCATGCCTGATAAGGACTCTTTAACAGCTAAATGGGTTATCGCACCAAGGACAGTGTAACCTCAGAGATGGATCAGGAGGAAATTGCTCCCACTTTCTGTGCACATGCAGGATCACTACGAAGTTGTGCTTCAAAAGAATCAGCTCTAATACTGTCATTGTGTAATGCTGTCTTAATGGACAAGATCACGTCAGCCTGTTTGGAGCATTTTGACTCAGATGACATGTCAATCAAACAGTGTGGCCAGTCATATGAAGTTTTTAGAGGTAGCATGGTTTCCAATTGTATGAATTTACCCATTCTTCTTCTATTTATTTTAAAAACAAATATTGACAAAACAGAATTGCTGCTGGCAGGAACGTGAAACCCATCACTTCCTGCACACCAAAGCGTTGTCACAGGAAAGACTTTCCTGGTGGAATCGGTGTTGTGTGACAGTTTAGACACATACAGTTGAGCGTGGCACAGATTTTGTGATGTTTTTCTGAATCATAACTGTCTTTAAACATGGATCAAACAGGCAGCATTCATTTCAAGGGGAGAGAAGAGCACATATTGAGGTGAAAAAGAAGTCAAAGCAAGAAAGCTCCTTGGCTTGTGATAACAGACTGTAGGAGAACTGGACAGCTCTCAAGTCTGAGTGTTACGCAGGGCATTCTTGATACAAAGCAAGCATGAACACTGAGCTAATGAAAACCTTATCACATTAATGATTCTTAATATTAGAGCTCAAACTCAAAGATCATAAAATGTTGCTTCACGCTGACTGGACACCAGTCTGATCTTGTCAAATGTCTTGTCTAACATAGTGGAAAAGGGCATGCATTATTATGCAGTTATTTTGTGTTTGCACACTAATGAGTTACAGCCATGTTGTGTGTCAGGTCTAATTACGATGATTCAACAATAAACTGCTTTAATCAAGAGTGCAGTGGGCGACGTCCATCAGCAACAAGTTGTCGCTCTCATGGTTGTTTAGAGAGTGACACATTAATCAAATTAAATGCAATGAGATTTGTCAAGTATTTTGAAGAGGGCACTCTGCACGCCCCAAACTGTTACCATTTTCCCTTCTCACCATTAAAACGTATCCCATTTGTCACATACATACCTCTGGGTATGATGGAGAATTCAACTGTGCATATTATTATCACCCCTTACTGACAATGCCTAGTCATATGCATGCTATTCACAGAGGTCACCTTTCCAGCCCTCATGGGAGTTATTGCCGGGGGTCATATGGCACGCCTGACTGCCTGAAAGCACGTCAACTAAGAGGGCAAATTATTAAATTTATGTGGCAGGGTTAGCAAAATGACTTTAAAAAACATGGGTTTGCTTTTAGTGTAATGCCTGGAGTCAGGAACTTTGGAGCCTCTGAATGCTTGGAACAAATCAGAGAAAATGCCCGTCAGAGGGAGACAGAAATGTTGCACTTGATGCCTCTCAAAAGAGCCAGCTTTATTCGCTCTTCAGAGTAATCTGGCAACAGATGGTGTATGTTTAAAATTCCACTGTAATAATTTTCATATTAACAGTGGATCAAATAGCTATGTGTAATGTCAAAGGGGTCATCACCTGCTCTGCAGCTATACTAAGCTGTTCAGCTTCTTTTAGCTGATTATTTTGGTTTCAGGACACATTTGCTATATTGGTTCAGTCTCGCGGATCAGCCAAATGTTCTGCAGCAGCGGACAACTGTTTGCAGCAAACAAAGGTCCTGTAAAACCACTGTGTGCTACCTGTACAGCACTGAACAGCAGGCAAAGTCAGTGACATGCTAGTAAAGACATGCTCTACATCATCTCAAGGGCCAGATACTGTTTTCAGGAGTTGATAGAGTCTAGACTTCAACTGAAAAGAAAGTGACTACTGAACTTGTCCACATTACAAGGTTGCATTATGGGAAGTGTAGGATCCAGGGTTTAGAAGCTTAACCCCAGATGATCTAAAAGGCAAGGTGGCCTAACACAGTGAGCACATTTTACACTCAGCATTTGTGCAACTGGCAAAAGTACAAAAAGTTGTCTGTGAGTAAGACTATATTTCTGAGGTACAGATTTAAGCTGCCATCAGATCTATTAAATACAGTCCATTTAAGTGTGAAATCTTACAGAAGCAGTCCTGGGCTAACCGGGCGCTGTCTCCCATTTATTTTGAGTGAAAATGCTTTCCCAAATTAAGTCTTGGCTGCCCTCTCGTCACCCTGAAAGATAATTAATCACATGATTGTAATTAATAAAATTATCATGCCAGTGGTAACTGGTAATGATACTCCTTAAATCTTTTACTGTTCTTTTATACATCAGGTGATCATGATGAAGTGTATAAAGGTTTTCATTAAAAGTCATTAAAAAACACAGCCAGGAATCTAATCAGTGACAGTGAGTATGTGGCAGGCACCCACACACACACGCACGCGCGCACACACAGAACACAAGCACACACACAGAAGGCAATAATTTGAACATGAGAAGGTGGTGCTGGACAATTATTTTGCATTCATTAGTGAACAGGCTGTTCCAAGCCCTTCTCGGTTCTTGCTAAATTAGCGCTGAACAATGTTGAGATGGAAACATTGCAGACAACAAAGATAAAGTATTTAGCAGGCTTCAGGGCATTTTTATATTGTAATAATTAATGTTTTATGTCGCCATAATGCAGGAGTGTCAGCAGCTTAATTTAAATCCTGCTCAATTTCTTCCTGACTTAATCTTCATTATTTTGCCATTGCTTGCAACATGTTTACCAGTGATTAAAATGTTCCAGAGCAAGGGTAAATCTTCAAGTAATGGTGATCGCTACATAAGGGACTTTTCCTGTGGTATTTTTCAAATGTGGATTTCACACATTCATAAATTAAATGTGAGGTCTGGCTCATGTTTATGTGCACGAGGACAAACTGCCGAGTACTCACTCTTTTAGATTATTCATGATTCTCCATTAGCTCACTGGCAATTTGTAATTCAGTGCGATACAGTTGAGGAGCACTACGCAGGATTAAGGAGCTGATGGCAACCGACATCAATCAAGTTCCAACTTATGTAATTCCTCATGGTTACAGGGAAAGAGTAAAAATGAGTGAGAGGCGCCTCTGATCTACTGTAATTAACAACACAATTAGTGAAACAATCGATTATTTTTTGAGAGATGGCCATCATTTAGAAATAAGAACAGGCATGGCAGGCTGGAAAAGAAGAAAAATGGGTTGAAATCTGTCAGTGGCATACGAGCCAGCTGTCCTCTGCAGTATATGAAAAAAAAAAAAACAGCTTTGATTGCTTCTTTGAAAGTTTGCATGCAGAGAACAACTTGTGTTGAGACGATTTTGTGCATAACAACCTCGACACTTAAACAGCAACATTGGTGATTCATTTAAATGACGTATTCTTACTTTCACAAGAAAGCGTGGGTGTAGGAATTTGCCGCCAAGTGTAAGGCGAGGTGTGACACAAGGACATGTTCTCTTCCCACATTCATTTTTATTTTACATGACTGAATCAATTTTCAAGTCCCTTTAGAATAGCATTTGGCACACGAGCAGTCAGGGAGAAAACAGGGAGTGCTTGAAAAAGAAAAGAAAAAGGTACACATGAGGGCGAACTTGACCTTGAAGTTCAACCCTTAAAAAAGCAGAAGAAAAAGTGGCAAATCGGGAAGTTTAATCTATGGCAGCTATAGAAAATTGTATGCAGTGGAGGAGATAATGAGAACACATTCTGTGATACTGTATTTCCCTTTTACAAAGAAAAAGAAATGCTTATCAGAAGCAGAATCAGCTTTACCGGCCAAGTATGTGTGGACATACAAGGAATTTGACTTCAGTTTAATCATTCAGTGTACTTTATTAACTCAATGTCTGCAACACCAAGCGTTGACACACCACAAGCATAAAAAGCACTTAATACTTACTTATTAATGCACTTGAGTGATGAATAATATAATGTCCTACTGATCTACTCAATCCCTTTGATTCAGGGCTGCCCAAAGTGGGGCCCGCATGCTACAGTCGACCTGTTATGGGGTTTTAGTTGGCCTGCCGGATGTTCCTCACGGAAAATAAACAAATAAATACATACATTTCAAATGCTAATAGAAATCCCTGTTTTATTGTTTGTGAGGTAAACCTGCTCTTTAAATAAGTAGGATCCCTTATTACAGTATTAATTACTTTTCATAATCTGAGCACGGCAGGCAGAGAGACACTCAGTGCTGGAAGTCAGTCCATTAAGGGAACTTGTGATCCAAGTACCATTTTGCGTCTTACCTATACAATACAATCCACAAGGTGTCTGCTTTTGGCCTGTGGCCCACCACTAAGTTTCAGTTTTGTCCCTCCAAGGGAAAAAGTTTGGCCACCACTGCTTTAGATAAACTCATCTTTGTTTCTCATGGTTTCCACATTCTTTATTATGTTATTAAAACTGTCAGTAATAGCAGTAGTACAATTAGTGGTTACTTTACTTGAGAAAGAGATGTGTTAGGATCCTGTTTTATTTTGGCATCCTTAGTTCCTGTTTTATTTTAGTAGCCTTCCCTCGTGTATCTTGTTTAATTTACTTCCTGTATGTTTCCCACCTGTGTGATTGTGATTGTTTCCACCTGTGTCTGTTTAGTTCCCCTGGTCCATTTAAGTTTGTGTCTGCCCTTTGTCTGTGTGGGAGCATTCCCGTCATGTGTGGTTTTCTTGTGCCCTGTCGTTACTGTGAGTATTCTGGCCTAGTTCTTGTTTTCCTTTTTTTTTTAACAGATTGTTGGTTTTTCTGGCTGTACCTTTTAGAATTTTGACTTGGTGGATTTTTGGTTGCTTTTCCTTTGTTTAATGAATTACCTGGACAGTCTCCACTCAGCCTTTGGTTTTGTTTAGTCTGCAGCTCTGGATTCTCACCTTGTTTTCTGCTCGACGACCACCAACCGTAACAGAGATGTTTTATCTGAACAATATATATTACATTACAAATAAAGACAACAAAAGGATACGCAGTGGTCTTGTCACACTGAACTCCCCCAAAATTACAAGTAAAGTAGTTCCCCAGTTTTGGACTTGTTAAGACACAATGAACAATGAACATACTGGCCTGCATTTAATGTCTTAGGGAGCTAGATTTTAACCAGCTAAGAGCCAATAAATTGGCATAAGATCTTGTGTGATAACTACGTGTTTATGGCCAAATGGCTTTTTATACTGTTACACTCTTTTATCACTCCCAGTGGGTCGTCACAGTTGGGAAGGACGCCAGAGTGGATAGTTTCATTTACAAAGTGTGTGACCTCGACAACAGAGACAAGCAAGCACTTGCATCCTGTCTCCTTCTTAGAGTCAAAACACTACAAAGTTACAATACAAAATCAAATACATTTTACAGAATTTCTGGTGGATCTACACCCAGGCTAGTAATCCAGCTTGCACTGCCATTTATCAGTTATACAAAGTTTCGTCCTCTGTACAGACCCTGTGCAGTTTACAATATGTGGAACTCCGCATTAGCTACCTGTGGTCACATGCACAGAAGACGACATGTGCCTGTGATGCTGGGTGCCTGAATCTTCTGAAGGTTTTCCTCCAAACAAGATTTAGTAAAAACAAACAAAAAAAACATTGTTTTTAATTGCAGCAAAGACAAAATGCATGAAACAAGGATTTGGGCTGATGTTTTGACCACAATAAAAGCAGACAGCGTCTAACCTCGTGGTTTTAAACATTGTCATTCTCTGAATGCCCCGTCTGCATTTTATCAGTAACCTATCCGTCATTTTCATTGCAGAAAATATTGCATCTAAATTGTGATCTCTTTCCAACATTGTGGACTACACAGCTTGCGCTCTCGAGGACCTTTTGCTCAGTGGTAACAGATAATAGTCTTTGAGGCTTTGAAGGTGACTCGTTTAACTCCTAGTCAGGGCTAATCTGTCTGGATTTTGTCAGACGTTGGAACAGCCTGTATCCTAAGATAAGGGCTAGTCAGGGCAGGAACTGACTCTGGCGGCACGCTTTCGGAGGATTTGGAGGTTGAGCCACTGTGGTTCAGGGAAGAGTTTCACACATAACTGCGAGTGGAAAATAATTCCCAAAATCAACACCACATCTATTGCCTCCAAATACAATCCTGTAACAAGAAATGCAGTTGGACAAAACAGCATTGGGATTTTTTTTCATGGCTTCCATTGTGGTCTTATGTTATGGAAGAGCCGGAGACTTTCATTCTGCTGTAATTGCACATTCGAGTTTCAAGTTATGTCTTTTGGGGGGGCTGTCTCTTATACA
>JBBMOE010000026.1:6775303-6847915 GCA_037975065.1 Chaetodon trifasciatus | reverse complement strand
CCTCCAACCCCCCCACCACCCTCCCATGGCCATTGTCACTCCTCTCTTCCACCTCAAGAGACTACAACAAGATGAACATTTGAACTCAGCCCATGCCATACTGCACATATCACTTTATATTTTATATATACCTCATCTGTTCACTTATACTTTTTACTTTTACTGCACTGCCACTGACTACCTGTTGCACATGTCACCTGTTTACATACCGTGTTGCACATGTTTTTATGGATTAATAGAAATCACTTGCACTACCTGCACCTACCTCATACTGTTTATACTGTTTATACTTCATGACACTTGCACTATTTATATATATATTTATAATTTTTTTGGTTATCTGACTATTTGCACTTCTGGTTAGGCAAAGGCAAATTTATTTGTGTAGCACAATTCATACACCAGGCAATTCTTTAAAGCAAGTGCTTTAAAGAAGCATAAAAATACATTAAAATCATACATTTCAAAGAAAGAAAGAAAGAAGAGAAGAGAAAAATAAAAATAAAATAAAATACATTTAAAGGAAAATTAAATATCATATCAATATAATAGCATCTAGAATGATTAAAATCATTGAGCAGATATATTTACTTTAAGTAAAAGATGTAGGAAATAATAATGTTTTCAACCCTGATTTGAATGAGCTGACAGTTGGTGCAGACCTCAGGTGTGCAGGGAGAATGTTCCACAGGTGAGGAGCATAATAACTGAAAGCTGCTTCACTTTGTTTGGTTCTCATTCTGGGAACACACAATAGACCTGTCCCTAATGCATGAACAAGTTTTTCCATGTCTTCTTTGGACAGACATCCCTTAATTCTGGATATATTTTTCAGGTGGTAGAAGGCTGATTTGGTAATCAGCTTTAAATGGTTGTTAAAATTCAGGTCAGAATCAATAATTACACCAAGATTTATGGCTTTATCTGTTGTTGTCAGTGTCATGGAGTTAAGGTGAGCACTGATCTTTGACCTTTCATTTTTGGGGCCAAATACAATCACTTCTGTCTTATCTGCATTAAGCTGAAGAAAATTCTGGCACATCCACTCATTGATTTGATGAATATACTCACTCAGTGAAAGTAAGGAACTGTAGTCATGTGATGACACAGAAATATAAAGTTGTGTATCATCTGTGTAAGTATGATAAGAAATATTATGATGCTCCATAATCTGAGCTAAGGGCAACATGTAGATATTGAAAAGAAGTGGTCCGAGAATGGACCCTTATGGCACCCCACACATTATCTTTTTTCATTCAGACACATGCTCACCAACTGACACAAAGCAGTCTCTATCTTGTAAATAGGATTTGAACCAGTGTAGTACAGTGCCATTAAGTCCCACCCACTTTTCCAGTCTGTCAAGAAGTATGTCATGATCAGCTGTATCAAAGGCAGCACTGAGACCTAATAATACTAAGACTGAGGTTTTGGATACATCATTATTCAGATGTATGTAATTTAAAACTTTGATAAGTACAGTCTCAGTGCTGTGGTGTGGACGAAATACAGACTGAAATGCATTAAAAAGACTGTTCTGCATCATGAAAGCATGCGTTTGTTGAAAAACAACCCCTTCAAGAATTTTTCCTAGAAATGGAAGATTTGATATTAGCCTGTAGTTACTTATTACAAAGCATCCAGATTAGTCTTTTTAGGAGAGGTTTTATTACTGCAGTTTTCAAGGCCTGGGGAAAGGTCTGGATAGCAGCTCAGGAGGGACTGATACTGTGGGGTTTGTCAGTCTATCCACAACAGAAAACAAAGTGCGTGCATTATTACAGTTTCTGTTGATAATCTCTGAGAAGAATGCTTGCCTTGTCTTCTTTAGTTCATGGTTATAGGTATGGAGACTGTTTTTGTAAATCTCATAATGAACCTGGACTGTGGTTTTTCGCCACCTGCGCTCTGCCTGTCTGCAGACTCTTTTCTGGACTTTGACCAGTGTGGTGTTTCTCCAAGGTGCCTTTTTT
This sequence comes from Chaetodon trifasciatus, assembly GCA_037975065.1. Taxonomy (NCBI): domain Eukaryota; kingdom Metazoa; phylum Chordata; class Actinopteri; order Chaetodontiformes; family Chaetodontidae; genus Chaetodon; species Chaetodon trifasciatus. Next base: position 6,845,942 of record JBBMOE010000026.1, on the reverse strand, counting down.
CCTTCCTGACAAAACTTTGGTCTTAATTGGAGTGATGGAGTCAATAATAGTCATAACTCTGGAACTGAAACTATTTACAAGGTCATCAGTTGAAGCTGAGGGCAGTGTTGGTAATGGTGTAAAAGACTGAGTGAAGACTGCACAGGTGTTATCATTAATATAACCCTTTTAGATTACCTCTGTTCCACTTTTGTTAAGAATAGCAGGTGTGGCCATTTTAAATGACACACAGTAATGATCAGAAAAAGCAACATCCGTCACCACAACCTCAGAGATATTAAGCCCTTTGGAAATAACCAAATCTAATATATGCCCTTTGTTATGTGTTGAATGTGTTAGAATGTGGTTAGATGCTCAACTGCATTTCGTTGTCTCTATGTTGCACTCTAACGATGACAATAAATTTGAATCTAATCTAAACTTGAATCTAATAAATAACCAATTTAAAACCTTAATAGAAATGGTACTGGCATGCATGCAGCAGAAAAGCCGTCCAATAGCTATCACAATAGGAATCAACATAGCTACTTATAGCTATCTTAACATTGGCTGCATTCATATGTAAATAAGCCAAGTATTTCAATGTAACACAACCAAATATGTAACATGACACTCGCTGTGTATTTGAAAGCAGGAAGTAACAAAAGGAATAAATAATTACTCCCCAATGACCAGTGGCAGTAAGTGTTGTAGCGATGTAAACTGTTGGTATTTCGAACTCACTCAAGTCTCTTCACATTCCCCATTCAGCTTCCTTTTCATGTGGAAGAGGGCTAGCCCAGTTGAGGGTCTCACTGCTGGTGAGTTCCCACAGCAGGAACTTCCCTTGGATGAGGATTGGTGCAACAAGCCCAAGAGGTGGCTAGAACACCTCTACAGGTGAAAGGCTTCTCTATAACTTCTGCTTTGAAGGTGAAGACATCATATTTGATATCCCAGTTGAGCCCTAAGCTGTGTTGAATGTAGGCTGAGTTGTCATCGAAGTCCAGGTTCTGAAGACCATTTGCATGATCTTCAGGCAGGAAGGCCTCCATGATGTCAGGGTGGTTTGATGCTATTCTGTGGAGCCCTAAGTTGGAAACGGAAAGTATCTCTTGTGTTCTTTTCGGTAGACTGATGAGGCCATTGTCGATATTGAAATGTTTGGCATCTATGCCATATTGTAATGTGCAAAGTCAAGAGAAGAGGCATGGTGCTGTGCTTTGGTGCTGAACTTCATCTTGACTTGGAGATGATTGTGATGTGGAGTTAAGATGGAGTGAAGAGAGATGGATGTCCATTCTCAAGCACACTGGTCCGCAAGGAGGTTACAGCCACTGCCTTGTAGGCTGAGCCCAAGCCGACGTCTCCTATGATAACCCAGCCAAGGCCGAGTCTTTGAGCATAGGGGATGCTGGAAGGACAATTACATTGCTCTCTGACTTTATGGACCTGCAGGAGGTAGCATCCCAGAAGTAGTAGTATCCGAGCCTCTAGATCTAGATATGGTATTCTGTGTGCAATGGACTTCAGGTGAGGACGGTGCTGTGCAGCTGTTGGAGTTGGAATTTCTGACCGGTCATCTGGCATGTGATTGCACTTGATAAGTGTGGGAAGTACCATGCTTGTCATTCCATCTAGTGAACCATAAACCCTGTTGCTCTTCTGCCTGATGTTTCAGTGACTCCTGGACATTTGCCAATAGTGTAAGTTGGAAGAGGTCAAAGAATTCGGACCTGGCCAGAGACCTGTCGCTCTGGTCATCCAGCATAGCATAGATCTTAGTGGCTTTGTCTGGGTGTGCCTTGGGATAGATCTACACCAGGCAGATCTTAGAACAGGATCTTGGCCCTTGACCTTGTCGCAGACTTCCGTGCACCTGGAAGTGACTGGAGGCCGAGGTGTCTCTCCTTCACTCTCCCCAACATGCTCTGAAGAGGGGTCGCTAATGTTCCTGCAGGCGGTCCAGGGTGAAGTGATGCACTGTATTGTACAGGTGACTGTGACTGTCACGTCACATGATTAAAACAACCAATGAAAACATCAGCAGGAAGTAACAAAAGGAATAATGAATGACTCCCCAATGACCAGGGGAAGAAAACACTAAATATACAGTACATGCAAAGTTGTTACAGAACATGACAGATGGAGTCCATCAATTCCTGAGTATGAACACTTCGAAAGACATTTTCCCATTAAAACCACGGTCACCGGCCAAAGAAAAAGACCTAAGACCATTTACTTACATTTTCATGCATTTTGCAATCAGACTCTGAAGTTTTTTAGAATCCACAACCCAAATACAACAACAATCATTACCTATCAAAAAGGATCTTATGCAATGGAATCATTGTTCACTCCAGTAAATAGGATGAACCTTAGATACGACTTGGCAGTGGGAGATATTTATTGGCCGCTCAGCTCATAGAACCCTTTGGCTCAGCTAAGAGCCAGAAAGTTAACATTATGTTACCAAGAATAAAGTCAAGTAAAATAAAGTCACATTGTGTACAGCTGACAGTGTGTTTAGCAACAAGACTAGCTAGCGAACCAGCCATGTCACTTTTCCCTAAATCAGTATCAAGATTGTAATGAACAAATGATTGGCCATGTGTATTGTTGGATGCAACCTGAAGTAGTGAGTTGAAGTGAAGTGGATGGAATGTGAGCTGATCGCTCATGTGATTCAAAGTATCAGTGAGTTCAGAGGGGCAGTGTACTCCCTGCAGCTTGCATGTTACAGTCACCATCCTGTGGTGTTCAGAGGATGAGGCACTGAAGGATTGCGCTCAGTGCTGAAAATAAGATGTTCACATTGTTTTTTTCATCAGATGTTAACATGTTGTAATAAATTCTAAAGGGAGGCTTTGACTGTGTCCCTGTTGCTATGGTTACTCGTTTTAGATACAGACTGATATGCTGCTATGTAGTCAGCACATTAATTTATAACGGTGAACAGACAATAACACTATTTATTAGGCGTCCATTGTGAGGAATTAATGGAATTAATGGACACCCACAAATATTCACTCAAACCATGATATAAGTCATGATGTTTCATAGTGTTCAGTTTTATTCAAACAGCATAAGCAAAATAAAACAAGCAATGTGACATCCATTGACTATGACTGGCATCTGATGATGGCGTTGTTAGCAACTTCCCAAACATACAGAGTGCCTGGAAGGGTGCGTTTGATTTATTGGTCCCATCCTTGCCAAATTTGTGGACTGATGTCGTTTGCATAATCAAACAGGGTAGGGACAGGGTTAAAATTTTTCACCAGGCAGAGGGATGTGTTGATTTCAGCTGGAGATTTACTTATGCAGATGTAGACCACTACGTCAGCTAGAGATATGTATAGACAAAAATAATTAAAGGTCCACTCGCTGGCTTCTTCCAGAACCAACCTTATTTCACCGTCATCATCAGAGTAGGGTTTGTTCTCTAGTGATGGAGATGGCTCAGGGGCCATAAAAGCTTCAGAAAGAGCTAGTTTGTGAGTCTTGATCTATGGTCCACAGTCAACAATTAACTTTGCCCTCATAGAGATTCATTCATAGAAATTCAATCTTATGCACTTTAATGAGTTAAAATTAAATGCTGTTCTAAAGTTAGTAACTAATCTATATTCCTTACATATTTGTGCTCTAAGCCCTTCTCTTCCTCCTTTCCTCTTATGAATATGCATCACTTGAACCTCTTTTGTTTCTTAATCTGTGTGTTCAGACACTCACTTAGACCACCACTCTCATATACAAGGATACCGTGCAAGAGTTTTATGATTATGTGATTATATTACAAATTTCCAAGTATACACAGACAGCTCAACTCTATCAACACAGACAGATTTCAGATTTAAAGTGACATTTTGTCATTGACGGAGTGAAAAGCGCATACACTAACACTGTTGATGTAGAGCTTAAGACTCAGCTGCCTCACTGTTATCTGTGATGCTCCCTCGGTGCTATATTTTCCTCCAGTCAGGAAGAAGTTTCACTTTGTTCCAGACTTGAAAGGGAGAATGGAAAGAGTCCAATTACTATTTACCTGCAACTACTGCACTCACATTTCCTCCTGCTCCTCCCGGGTAGGAAAAAGCTGCATTGATTCAGACAGATAAGGCACTTGACAAAATGGGAGAAAGACATAATTCCATTTGTCTTGGCCGAGCCCATCCCATGTGAGGTGTAAGTGTTGCTGCTGTCAGCTCTGCTCTACTCCTGTTTGGGGGAGATAAAATCGCATCTCCTGACAGCTGCCCTTTAATCACTTCTGCTAGTGCCAGACAGAGTACTGTGCCAATGGCACACGGTAAACGGGCTGCCACAAATGTCGCCACTCCCTCATAACTTTGCTGATGGCTTCGATAAGTAGCTCAGAGTCAAGCAAAACCAAATTTACATGCACACCAACAGAGAAAGCTGATTATAAAGCTTCTTATGCATTCAAACTGTCACTGTGATTTGATCAACTGCGTAGGTGCAGGTTCGTCTTTGACATTAATCAGATTTTTCCGAAGTTACCTTAACAGGCGAGGATTAGCCCACAAGGGCAACAATACAATTTACCTAGCCTAATAATAAAACTGAACTGCCATTGTTTTTCACTTCATTCATCAGTCTGATGTAATGCTCATGCTGGTCAACTTCCTGTTTGGATGCAGGAGTGTTGAGTTCATGTGATATATTCATTCCACCAATATCATTCTAAGCCAACACGCAATCTACTGTAGCTGTTGTTAAGAGCAGTTTCACATCGTTTGGAGAAATATTTCAGTCTAATAGTGGTTGTTTCTGTAAGTCAATGTGCAACAACCTGTACAAGTGCATCAATTCCATCCATGCTTATCACATTGTCGCCATTTTTCTGCATGTAGCAAAATTGCTAACAGTGTATGAAGATGACTCCCCCATTGTTAATTCCACTAACAAACCCTGATTGATTGGAGAGTTTCCTGTCGAACCAGCTGTCAGTAGGTTTAGAGACAGGTTGCAGTTTATTGTTCATGTTACTGGTGTCACACTTTCGCTTATTCAGGATTTGAAAAGCAAGATATCATGTATATCAGGAGACTTAATATCAAACATGTTTTGGATGCTGCCACACCATGATGCCATGCTAGTTGTGACTTGCGTGTACTGATGGTCCTGCAATTGGGTCCAAAATCAACCTGATACAAATGTGTTAGCTTTCTAACATTTGCTAGTTTGCACTGAGCACGAAGTATAGCTGAGGCTGAAGGAAATGTCATTATTTCTGCAGGTACTTTGCTATAAGCATTGATGTAAAATCAGGGAACCAACAATGTTATTACAATCCATCCTGAGGGCAACATGATGGTTTGTACTGAATTCCATGGCAATCATCCAACAGCTGTTAAGAAAATGTAAAAATGACAGGAATTTCAACTTTGTGATGGTGTTACAATAAACGGTCAGAAAGTCAAACTCCATTGCAATCCACTGTTTAGATCTTCGAGCTGTATCAGATTTGCAGACAGACAGACACACAGACAGACAGACATTGCTGTCCCCATAGCCACACCATGGCTAAAAATCTTACCAAGTATAGTTCAAAGCAGTCAATTCTTGGCATTTGCAACAAAAATTTTCAATACAGCATTAATCTGCTCCCTCATTATTGCTTTAGGGAAAACAGTTACAGTTCCTGTCAATTCAAAAGGTTCCTTTAAATATCTCAAACTGGCCTCAAGACAGTCGTTAAAAAGCCTGCAAGGAATATGATGTCAATATTCCTTCCTGGCTAAGTTGTACAAGAGTACTGACATTTAACTGACTAGACTGGGATCAATGTTTCCAGAGAAACATAACCCTGAGCATATAGATATTAAGGTTATCAGGAAATGTCAGTAAAGAAATGTGTCCTGCTGTCTGTCTGTCTGTCTGTCTATCCACTCACACATCCATCTACCTGTCTACCTAAATAAGTCAAATCATACAGCTGGAAATTCTTGCTTGCTAGTAAATTAATTCACATCCCTCCAGCAATGTTTCAGGGGCCTCACATTTATTGTCATTTGATTTATGACACAATAGACAATTCCCTCTCCCTCAATCACAAAAGGTGAAGTAATTTTTCAAATACAGAGGAAAAAGAAAATCACTTGGGGAGTCGGATATGAAGCCAAAAACAACCACCCAAAACTGCACCCTTGTATTTTTCATGAATCATTACAGAGCAGACCCACAGCTTTGATATTTCAAATATCAAAGCAATTATGCCGTTACTCTGTGTAACAATGACAGACTGGCTTCGGGTGGTGCTTGGAATTAGAAAGTCACATGCAACCTCTGATTTAAAATTCACTATTCCCCCTCCAGTTTGTGATAAATCTTTAGTTCAGAAACAATTACTGTGTATAGCGGTGTATATTGAACATTTTAATGTGGAGTTGCAGGCAGGAGCAGATACGTATTTGTTTGTGTGCAGACACATTTGGTGCCCGGGTAGATATTCTAATGGATTTTGCACCAAATTTCATATTAAAAACATCACAATAATAAAAAATAACTTGCAGTGCTTGTTGTGTGCAAATGTTTTTTCAACTAATGATAAATGCTTTCCAAGGCATGTTAATGCTGTGTGCTCTCATGCCCCCAAAATGAAATTAAAAAAAAAAAAAATAATGTAATGTCAGTACTTTCGACACACACTGGAGGAGGAAATAAGCACTAAGAAGACTGAGATTCTTATCATTTAATTTATCTTGCTCAGTATGAAATATTCCAGTAGGAATCAGTAATTATATACAATCCACAACTCACTCTGTATGAGCTGGTGAGATGGCCTTATTTCAGCAGGATATGATAACACCGCCAGAAGACACAGAGGAGCTGAGAATTCATTCACCACTCTTTTAAGTTGGGTGGGGAAAAAAAAGAAGAAAAACTGTCTCTTCGATCAAATATCACCATGCTATATTCTTTCAGCAGGGTGAATTTTTCAGTATATTTGTTATAAAAAGGAAGCTTGACTCCAGCTTGAATTTTTATTAATTTTAACAGATGATGGAAATGATATTTCCGCAGCTATGAATGCAGCTTTCTCCTGGATGATGTTAAGTGAGAAAAGAAAGAAAGGGGGAAAAAAAATAAACATAATGTCAAGCCAGCCTCAACTAGTTATCGATTGCCTCAGCCCATATCTGATTCAAGTTTTATTATCTGCATCCTACCTGCTATCAAATAAAAGGTTCACATTGTGATGTTAAGGAATGCAGCAGCTTTAATCTCCATTAAAGCAGTAATGACATTTGTTCTTGTGATGGAACCCTCTAATGGCTTCATTTCCTCTGGCTAGATGGAGTTCAAGAGGAAGAGGATGATGGTTTTGATTGTTCAGTCACATTTGAGAGCCATGTCACACTGGGTTCAGTCATCATTTGAGCTTAGGACACAGCAAAGCACTTTGATGTATTTTTTTCTTTGAAATATTGCAGTTAATGCCATCAACCACCCAGCTGAGTCTCTCAAAAAGTAAATTCCCACCCACTGTAATGTCTAATACCTTGGTGATTTCTTTTAAAGTATTTATGAGCTGATGTGGCTTTCAAATTCAAAGATTTTGGGAGGAGTCTCCCTCAGTGCCCTAAAAGATTTCAGTGGGATTAGCTATTTATTTGTGTTTTGCTCAAAAATGGGGTTGCATCATGTGAGGAAATTTAAAGTACCTGATCATGTAAATACAGCATGCGCAGGAAATTGAAAACTTAACACCCGGAGATAAAACAGAGGGATGGAAAGAGTGCTGGAATTTAAATACTTGAAATATTTTACTGGTGTGCAAGTACATATTTATATTGCACAGTATTTAGAATACATTTAACCGGCCGTTATTACTCATCTGAGTAAACATTACTAAACATACAGACCTGTCAACCCTCCCATTTTTCCCAGGATTCTCCCATATTTTAATCTCGTTTAACTTAAAAAAAAAAAAAAAAAATGTTATATGCTATGAAGAAAGACATTTAGGTTACAATATAAAGTGAATTTACATGTCAGTGTATACAAAACGCAACACAGAGTGCTTTCATTTGAAGCCAACAATAGATTCCTTTTCTGTAGGCAGCCCGTGCATACAATTGATTATCAATTAATACAACTGCCTTCCTCCGTGTAGTCTTACTACAATTAACCATAAAAGAGAACAAAACTCAGACAACAAAAAGGTCGACAATTAAAAGAGATATGGCCACCGTGGCTGGTGAACAAGCATCAGGAAACCATTAAGAAATTAAATTACTTGACACCTCTTCTAGAATTAACTCCGCCCCACTGCACTCTTAAAGGTTTTCAAACATTTTGAGCTTAAAGAGCACCCTGTAGTCACTGTGACAGGGATTATGATCTAAAACAGCAGAAAGGCCTCACTCACCTTACTGAAGGTGAAAGTTCCAAGGTGAACTCTGAACTCACCACTGGAGGATCCGGCATGAGCATGTTAGCCAGACCCAGCATGCACCTGTTGGTCAAGCAGCGTTGTGGTTGTGTTTGATTCAGGTCACTTAGCACTCTCACTGGGTGGTGCAGTAAGTCAGTGATTAATTCAGGGAGATTCATAAGTACAATAATGCTAACTTTAACCCATAATGACCTTCGTCTGTACTATATTGCTTTGTTGCTGCTCAGCCAGATGTGACTGCATCTCTTACACATTGACCAGTGAACATAAACATTTAGATCATGTAGGTTTTGCTTTCATCTGCTCTGGCACGTATATACATCTGCTCTGTGAATCACTTGTCCTGTTCTCCTTTGAGAAAAATCTGAACCCAACAGTGAGAAATTTATAATTTGATTTTTTGGTTTCATGACGATGCTCCCTAGTTTTGCATTCATTTGATGGAATACCGTTAGAGGCCTGTCTGCGTGGAAAGAGACCTTATTTTCATACAGCCACTCAAATCTTACATAAAACAGCAACATCAGTGTCGTATCATACACAGACGACACGGTCACGCTGAGCCAGACAGCAGACTGCTCAGGGTTGCCAGATTGGGCGGTTTTCCACCCAGTTGGTTGGGTTATGAGTTAGATTGTGTGGGGTAAAATGGACTTGGGCAGGTGGACAGGATCTGGGCTGGTTTGTAAATACATCAGAAATTCCAGTTTATTAAATTATATCCATGAATTGTACTCCTTAGCTATGCCATCACATCCAGTCACTAAGCACAAGTTTGATATGACATCATTGTTCTTCATTCTGCTGAGAGGAGATACAAGTTACCGTCAGTACCGCCCACCCTATAAACACACATGAGCTGCAGTGTTTTTGCAAGTGTATTTTTTGACTGTAACAGAAACCTCTATGCTTGCTACATAACATCATTGTTTGTTTGGCTTTTTGATAGCATGGGATTGTGCGTACATGTCTCTTTCTCTCTGTCTCTTCATGCATGTGTGTGGGGGTACACATTATGTTGGCATACTGTCAAGGCTTGTTGCAGTTTACCAGTTAGATAAAACCTATTATTTCTGTTATTTGAACTGTCCCATTGTTTGTTTTTTTCTTTATTGTGAAGACAGCAGGCAGAAATGGAAAGTAGATGGGTGTGTTTGGGTGCATTTTGAGTCATTATTGGGCTGGAAAACATCAAACCAATCTGACACAACTAAGCCTGCTACACAACACATAACCCAAAGACTTTGAACAACAATCCACATTAGCTTTCCTGCTGAACTCTCCTTCTTATCAAACTCACAAACATAAATGCATGTCTTATTCTTCACATTAGCTTAATGAGGGAGCGACCAAACAAACATTCACTGGGAAAAGTGCACTGCCAACATCAGTGGCTGGCTGGATCGCAAATTAGCTGCTCAGCTGCAGCACATTAAAAAGCATGTAAACTTACATGCTGATTAATGTGCTTTGAACCTGTTTAAACCTGCAAATGTCACTTCATCTGGCTAGAGGCGGCTGCTGTGGTCCTCACTGATCAAAATCACTGCTAACAACACGCTGTCTGCTCATAAACAAATTTGTTTACTTTGTTTTTCATTCGATCGGTGTAACACTGGCACTCTGGCAGCCTGACAACTGCTGTCAATCCAACAAGACATCAGTACGGCCCTCCAGCCAGCTGAGCAATAAGGAGAATATCTGATATTTCCCCAAAGGCCTTTCATTCCCAGTGGCTCTGTGGTTAGCACTGTCGCCTCGCAGCAAGAAGGTCCTTGGATCGATTCCTGGACGGGGCCAGGTCTCTCTATGATTGTGTGTGTGGGTTTCCTCCAGGGACTCTGCTCTCCCCTAACATCAAAAACATGTACGTTAAGGGTTAATCCTGTCAACGACCAAGGCACTATCTTGGAACCCTATGGGGACCAATAAATTTCCCTATGAATTTCCCTATGGGGATTAATAAATGATGATAATAAAACTAACTTAACAGTACATAAAGAAAACGTGTTGACACTATTTTATACTGCAAGAATGCATGGTGAAAATGACTTCAATTGGACTTTAACAGCACCTTTAGGACATGTTTAAGGTAACAAGGGTCAACAAAACCATAAAAGTGCCTAAAATGATGTTGGAAGTTTTGACTGAGTGTGTACTGCACTGTGGAGAGCACGAATCCCAGCAACTCTCATCAATACCCATTGTGGGTTTCTTTATAAACACTGCTGAAATTGTGGGACAATTTTAGCTATTCATGTAAGTATCCATTGTCAGTCTGCAAACTGCAAATGCCTCTGCCCACAGTCCAAAATGCAAACAAGTTTGCTACAACAGTCCACCCTCTTGTGGAATTGTCCTCCTAAATAGACAATTTTGCAGTGCTCGATTTCCATCAAATGCTATCGTTCAGTGGCGATGCCCAGCCCAGTATCACTTATGGACAGTGGGATTACTTAAATTAATATTGGACAATTTCACAGTTCATGGATCACATACAATGCCAACTTTCAGCTCCAATGCATGAAAATGTGTGTCCTTTGTGTTGGAGGCAGAAAGTAAGGATGTAGAGTGATGGATGTGTGTGTGGTGCATGAGACCAACCAGTATAGACCTACAATTAATTTAGTTTTTCGGAAACACTGCAATCACAATCTTTAACTCCCTCACATACGTCAAGCATTTTAGTTGCTGAACTGTACCATAATTCATTCAAATTACATTACATACATTGTAATCAGCTAGGTTTGTATCTCATTTCATACCAATAATCAAAACATTGATATTTCTGTGGCTATTGGAGGAATAACCAGAAAAACTGTCAGGGAATCTAACCTGGGGATTTGAATAATCTAATATTAGGTTGCCAGTATTATTTTTTACATGCCATATCAATGCCAGACTTTAAAATCTTTTTTCATTTTTAACACAATCCTCATGATGAGAAAACCTATGGCTCTCATATCTTGTGCATGGAAAATCAGCATTAAGCCACAGAAAATGATCAAATATGAGACCCGATGGGTGGCAGACAGCTAAATAAAGCCAAGTGCAGCTGCATTATACTGGATCACGCTGGATAAACACAGGAGGAAGCCACAGCCAGAAAGGACAGGAGTGCTTCTTCTGATATGGAATTAGTTTATTACCATGAGCCAAAGAGGGGCACGAAGAGAAGAGTTAATGGCACGGATAGATTGAGGTGAACGCTCCCATTCAGGCACTACTGAATCTTTGACCATGTCTGTATTGATTTTGTCCGTTGATAGTTGTCACAAGCTGGCTGATAGATAGTGAAGGATACACTTCATTAGCGGCCAGCTTCTCCTTGCTGACCACCTCCTAAATCTTAGTCGCTTTTTGTGTGGTCCTGTCAATAAGTACGCCGTCACAAGAAAGCCAAACGCCATTCACTTTGAATTCTTTCTGTTCACTTCATCCAACAATGAAGAGATAAGTCATGATACTATAGAGGGAAGGAGATGGAGGGAGAAAGATTAAGGAGCTGTGCAAGCTATTGAGGGGGGCTCAGTTTGGACTGCAATGTAGCTTTGTAGCTGATCCTCCAAGCAAGAATGTTAACCCACTTGAGCTTTCAATAAAAAGTGAATTCTCATATTTTGACTCATTCAGCATAACGTGTAGAAATAACTGGACAAATCCTTTCATGAGTACAAAATTTCACCTTGCCAGTATTTTATTTATATGTACATAATGTCAAGCAAAATTATGAAACTGACCTCAAAGTCTCTCTGTGCACCTTAAATAAATGTAATTTTGGGATTTATTATCCCAGGAAAGTCAAACCATGCATTTTTTTATTTTGCTACTGAAGCCAAACTTGACAAAACTGACTTCAGCAGGGCTACTGGGAGCTGACCAGTATGAGCACATTAATGCAATTCTATTGAAGCAGTTGGGTTTTAAATGCATTGCTCAAGGGCACCTCAATGCTAGCTGCTGAGAGAGGAGAGAGTATTACTCATTTACATCCACCTCCCACATTTTCCCAGTTAGTCCAGGGATTTCAGCTGGCAACCTTCCAGTCACAAACTTGCCTGACATATTGGCAAAAAAAAAGCACACATGCAGTCATGAGCATGTGCCTGTGTCAGGAAAACCATTCAAGTGAAATGCGGAATGTCAACAAAACGCACCCAGCTCGCTTTGTGTGTGAAAATTAGCAAATTTGCCCCCTAGCATCAAACAGCAAAGAGATAGGAAATCAGTCCAGCTGTTCATTTTCTTTCATCCTGTTCCACCCCAAGAGACAGTCTCTGGTGCTAATGGAGCACAGCAAAGGTTAGACTCACTGGTGAGCAGAGCAGACCCACATGTGGTATGACCTCTGACTCACCTCAGCAAATCCGTTACAAATACTGCTGGCTTTTCTGTTACACTCAAATGATCCAGTGCAGTTTATCCACAGCCCCGTGCATCCTTAAAGGCTAAATATCACAGCATAAAGCCTGCAGATGGGTCCCGTGAGACTTTTACTGATACTATAGTATATGTATGAATTGCTGAACTATACAAAAAGTTGTACTTAGGTATCTATGTGCTTTTGTGCATGTGTGAATTTGCACATACATGGCATTGTGTGCTTTTTATATATATTTTAATAGATTTCCATCTCATTGCTGTCATTTCCATCCCACTGCATGTGTTTTTGCACTGATCCCTGACAGAGTTCACCATCATGCATTCAGGGTTAAGAATAAATAACCTCAACTTAATATTTTTAAAAAGTTGGGAATACAGATTAGTTGTCGTCAGCATCAGTCACACATCACTTGCTTTTTTTTTTTCTTTTTGCATTTTTTTCACCACCCCTACTCGAGCCCACCCACCATGAATAAAAATAACTTATTTTTGCTTTCATGTAATGATGCACTTTTTTGACACGTTTGCTTTATAAAAAAAACTTTCCGGTTATTTTTCAGCATCTCCCAATGCGTATTCTTCTCTTTCAACTGCTCTTTGATTTTTGTCCTTATGCTTTAATTGAGATGGAAATTACATCTGGTTACTTACAAAAGCCCCATATGAAAGACACATAACAAATAAGACAATAAAAGCAGTTCCTAATGTACAAATGTACTCTACAAAAGGGATTAAAAAAAAAGAACAAAAAACAAGCTTTCTACATTTTTATATGAGATGATTTTTTTCTTTTTGCAGGATGCACAGATGAAAGAAAATGTATGGAACTTTGTTTTTAAGCAACTTCCAATCACTCGTCTTAGTAATTATCCAGCTGCATCACACATTCTCCTGAAAGAAGTTGCAGAAGTTAGAAGTAAGAACCATAAAGTATGTTAAATGCAATCAAAGATTACAAAATATGACACAAATGAAGGAGCCATTGAGGACACACATGTCCTTGTGTGAACATAACCATATAAGACACTGCCTATAAGACAAACCTTCACTTAACCATTGCTGTTTGCACTGAGTGGTGTGTCCTGCACTGTTATGTTTGCTGCAGTCCACGTCGTGCAGCCAACCGCACTAACTTTATTGTCTTATTCTCGTTTGCAGGCACAAACTTTACCTTCTAATTTAGGCTCTGATAAATCTCCATGAGGTTAATTTTTGATGCATGATGCTGGTCTTGATGCAATTTAGACCAGGATAAACTCTTTATAGGAAAACATAGCTAATAATTAATGCCCTTCTCCAAGCCTAACTTATTTGTGTTTCTATTTGTGGTTGTTTGCTTGATGGTGCTCACTGACTGCAGCTCAAAGTTCACTTATTATATTTCATGACTGTAACCGTAATGAGAGGCAGGAAGGTAAAACCACTTTTCCCCAGAAAATCCTGTTTCCAAGGTGCTGCAGAGCTCTTCTCTCAGTCATCTTGTTAGTATCTTGCGACACATCAAAATTCAAGCCATTCTGGACTTTGCATAATTTTGTGAGGAAAAACAGTACAGTGGGTGACAGCACTTCACACATTCAACAGTCTCTCCAATAGAGCTGCAAGGAGTCATTTTTCCAGCATTCTCTGTCTTTCTATTGTGCAGAAGAAGATCTTGCTCTGCTGTAGGTTTCCCACCTCACACAGAGATGAACACACACATCTACAAAAAACTATTTTAAAGTGCTGGGAGATACGGTGGTGGGCATGTACTGACAGCAACCTCAGTGGTTGCTCTGTATTCACTGATTGTGATCTGATTGTCTTGCTTGTTTGAGCTGTTTGACAAGTGCTCATTACGTCCCCCACATCTCTATCACTATGTCCTCTGATGAAGGGAGGGACACTGATGTGCTCCACAATACCTCTGCACTTAAATGTGTTACAATCATGACTGCCAGCTGTCTCCTTCTGCTGCCCTCTTTCTCTTTTTCTTCCTGCGGACAGGAAATGTTGACTGACCTCAATCTGAGCAAAACCTTCATGATGCAGAGTCCACGGTAAGAAGCGCTTATTTAAGAACTTATTGCCTTTGCTTTGTGTGATTCACAGTCAGTAATATCCTTGTCCTTGGAGTGGCTCCACTCGTCATCCAGAGTCATGATTTAAGTGTTTGTTTGTTTGTTTGTTTGTTTGTTTGTTTGTTTGTTTGTTTGTTTGCATGAATGCATGCCTGTGTACATCTTTGTGCCAATTCGCACAAGTACATTTTTCTATGTCAGGAGGCTCGGCCATGAGAGATTTAATCTCTCCCACCATGTTTGATCTGACTCCATATCACCTGCCATATGCAGTCAAGAAGTGCACAGTGTGTACACTGGGGCTCATCAAGCGTGATTTCAACACAACTACCTAAAGCAGAGAATTGTTGGACCAGAAGTGTGGCCCAGATAAACTCCATAAGATCCCCTGCTGGGACTAATTTTTCCTTGATTTATGATTGATAGATGCAGAAAAGCAGCACAACCCAGATACGGAAACATGGGACTGACTGAATTTAATAGCAATGACAGAATAGTGATGAATTGGATCCATTCCATAATTCATCCTTTAATTAGACTGGTCCATGTCTATCCATCATAGCTCTGGAGAGATGGATGGGATCGCTGTGGTTTATTGATGAGGAGGTAGTTCTTTTTGATTGCTCTCATATTTGACTCAAATACAGTGGCTGCAGCAGTCCACCCTCATATTAATGGGCTGCTTCAAACTCATTTTAATAGTCCATTTTGGATGTGGAGACAACATGATTTGTGGAAACAAAAATCCTACGTATGGCTATGGAAAAGTATGAAAGGAGTCATTTGTATAGTTGGAGGAGCCACTGGTCCCAGAATTATTTCTCCCCACTCTTTGAATTTCCTTTTCAGGTAATTTTCTTCTTTTAAATGATGTCCTCTGTGTTACTCAACAAATAACACAGGAGTGTTGTAAGGTAATGTAATGATCCTGCACTTATATTTCAATGGCAGCAGTTTTAATAAATTTGACTTTGTCTCTAAGACATGTCGGTCATCTCTAAACACTTCAACACTCATGAGTCAAGGCCAGCATTGGCATGGGGGTGAAGACAGAGAGGATATCAGAGCTGTAGCTAATTCAAAACACTTTGTCAGTGCAGTTGGGAACAAACATGGTGTTTTGGCCTGGAGTCAGAGAGTGAATTGATTTAAACTGCAGATTGTTTTCTGCAGTTTAAATCAATTAAATGAGACAGGTCTCTAATAGCTCACCGATTCCTCTGGAAATGCAGCTTACATTTGGATATACACAGGCTTGTACCTTTGACTTTTTATTTAGGAATCAGATATTCTCTATTAATTATTCAACCAAGAGATTATTCAACCAATTGTGTGCCACCAACGGAACTTGCTTCCAGCGCCAGGGGTGCTCAAAAACTCCTCCAGCTTCACAAGAGACACAGTCAGATGTCCTGCAAAAATAACAGATGAGGTGGAAATAAAATAACTAAAAAAGAAAAGAAAAAGAGTTTGACTGCAGAGTCCATTGGTTTTTTTTTATATCTGGACAGACTGGGGTGTATTATCATGCTTGTACCAGGTCCCACAGGCAGTGATAAATGAACAGACAGAGCGTTTCATCTTTAGGTTTAATGGTCTTACTTTTTCAGCCTTTCGCCATTCTCATCAGTGTCATTTCCAGGCCTGAATATACGATACCACACCAAATTAGTGACTAGCTGTTGAAATATTTGCAGGATTTAAGCTAAATATCCAGATCAATACAATATGAAATACACAAGATCAAAGGGGTGCACACGCACACACACACACACACACACACACACACACACACACACACACACACACATGAGCAGAATAAATATACAAAAACAAACAAACAACAGCAACATATTAGAAGAGAAGAGAAGAGAAAGAAAGATGAAAAATGAAATACTTCGTATCAGTACATTGGCAAATCATTTTGCAGTGACAGCACAGAGAGGTAGCCGTATAGCCCTCCAGCATTATTGAGTGAATGATACACTACATTGAGCAACATATAAAACCATATTCACAAGGTGACACCTCATAGATGCTCTTTTGAGTCTATTGCACTTGCAGAGATGCCAGAGCAGGAAATGAAGTCCATATCTTTCATTGTTGGGCAGTGCATAAAACTGTTTTGAAGTTTACAACATTCAGTTACAGTCTGTTACCAGATGTTCAGCATCCCCTCATAATTCTTTTATTTGTCTGTTTGGTTAATTTAGTAAAACCTTTAGTCTTTTTTTTAATAGTTTTTTTTTCTTTATTTTCCATCATAATGTACTAAAAAGCAAATCATTTAAAAAGGGCAAAGAACTAGGAAAAAAGAGAAGTACAAGGGCAAAGACAACACAAAAATGCTCTGTGAAACATGTTTGGAATACAGCTGCTCCCATCAACATTCAATTGGGCTTTTAAAGACTAAGAGCATCCTCTTATCGTAAATAGAAAATCTGTTAGCAGAAAATCCATTAGAAAAGAAGAGCTTCTGACATGGGCAAAAAGTGATGAGCTTGACAGAAAACAGAGCGGAGTGCAAATGAGGCAGAAAAACGTTGGAGGAAATCTTTGCATGCTTGAAGACATCTTATGGTGAATTAAAAAGGTGATTCCTTCTCAAAACAGCCTCCTCTCAGCAGTCAGGGGGTGACGTGACACCGGGGCACGGAGCAGGTTTTGAAATATGGACTGTGGCTTTGCCCTTATGCATCATGTATTCGCTTTATAACATACAGACAAATGCAGTGATGTGCACGAGAGCATGCACACACAAATGATTCTTTCATTCCCGTTGGGCACATTGCAGCAACCACGAAGAACAAGTTAGAGTCAGTTAACAGAGAATCATAGTTTTTCTGGTAATTTTATATTAAGTCCCCCTATTTAGCTTTTAAAACACACTAATGTAGTTGTATAGCAGCTATAAGGATAATTTAAGGGCTTATCAATGTACAGTGTATATAAAGACATATTTTATAATACTACAACTGTGTTTTTTTTTAAGTTGTCATTCATTATCTGTCTATACCAGCTTCCCCTTACTGTCTGGGTGCCAGCAGGAAGTGTTTAAGTTGTGAACAAACTCTGAATCTGCTTGCAACCACATTGTAGCGTAGGCTCTTATAAAACGTCTACTGTAACAAACGTGCTATATATATGCTGCTTATGAATGCTAAACAGAGGGACTTAAAAAGTATCATATTTGTATTTCATTAACATCAATGCAGTGTTTGCGTGCACTATTTTTGACATCTTCGTGTTGTTTGAACAACTGTTTATAAATGATCACACACATTGGATTTCCAATGCTCAAAAGTGGACTGTTGCACATAAATGCATTGTTGGCAAATTATACATTATTTTATATACATCGTGTCAAACACTCATTAAAACTGCCCTTATATGATGAACCCACACATAATGTGGCCAATTATAGCCAACACTGCAACACTACAGTTTGTTAGCCTCTTTTTGCTCATTCTTTCGGTTTCATGTTGTTTCGAGTAGCTGCTTCCAGCAGCATGCAGCCATTTTTCACAAACAAGCTCCCACACATCCACCTGCTACCTGCCTACCACTGAACAACAGATAGATAAAGTTAATTAGTGAAGAAAGTGGAACATTTAGCACCTAAGGAGCAAGATTTCCCTTAATAGTAAGCGACACCAACATGGAGCTAATAGGGTAAATACTGGACTTGCATTTGGCACGAGTCTAAATGAATGCTAATGGTGTCTGCCGGGTGCACAGGTAGGCTGTTGTTTGCTAACACATTGGCCATATCAGCTTCATAAGGTGATCATTTGTCAGAGCTGGGTATCTGTCAGCTTGTTTGTGAATTCAGACTCCAAGTGGCCCATAAAAAGATTAATGTGGCTTTAAGGCAACCAATAAAAACAAGTGTATTGTGACTACAATAATGTATAAAGGCTATCCTTTATATAGCTTTTAATATAGCTTTTATTCAAGATTATTGAGAGAAAATTTGGTACATTTTGTAATTCTTTCTGTTACCTCATGTGCACAGTTAGCTTCTGTGCTTTGATTTATCTTCAGTATGGTCATGATACAAGCTTGGTACGCAGCTCTGTATGAGTGGTCTGTGTGCATTGCTTCCTTCCTAGAGTGGGAATTGACTGAGCTCGACTTACAGCATCTTCAGATTTACTGACAGTTGTTAAAATTATTACCTGCAAGTGCAAAGAAAAATGAATATAGTCCTCCAAATTAACACATGTATTGTTCACTCCACAATGATGGATTATAGGTTTGAATTGATGAGGACATCTGACAATGGAATATTCAATAATGTTTCACACTGAAATGGATTCTGTTTTACTGTTTAAGCCTGGAAGAGATTTTCAAAAAATGTCATCACTTGTATTACAGACAGAAAATGGTTTCAGGCGAAAGGCATAGACTTTTAGAAGTTGTTGCACAAAACTTAAATATGACTATAGATGTTCCTAACATTTTTTAAATTATTTTGAAAAAGTTTTAAGTCACAACCAAGCTCACTGAAAATGTCTTATACACATTATGAGGCAAACAATTACATCTAAGATATGAAATAATTCTGATGCAATAACAAAAGATGGCTAAATGTACATACATTATAGTAATATAGCTTAAATTTCACATGGCCTATATGGCAACACAATTGACTAGTCAGAACAAAACAAAAACCAAATCTCTCTCTCTCTCTCCCTCTCTCTCAACAAAGGTAAATCATTACAGGCTATTTTCTGGGGTGTTTTGTGAGTAGGTGTAGAGAAGTTGCATGCATGCGAAGAATATGTCCTACGGGGAGTATTTCATTTTCCCCATTTATTTAGTTATTTTCGGTGAAAAGTAAAGTAACCTCCTCACTGCTGCGTATGTCCGTGTCCATTCAGGTCTGATTTAAATAAAAAAGATGAGTCGGAGATTCACACAGTCTCACACAGAGCGGGTGACAGTTCAGAGTGGCTCGCTGGAGGGCTCATTTTTTATTTCTTCCTTTGTCCAGACAGGAGTGTGTCAGCAGCAGACTCTGCATGACCTCCCAAACTCTAAACTGCTCACACTGCAGCCTCCAGAAAGATCATCAGACAGGGTGTCCTGCCTTCCAGACTGAGGAAAGCAGGACTCCCCATCAAAGGGCAAGCACCTGATTCAACGGTGCAGGTGACCACTTCCTGGATAAGGCCTCCGGCTATCCAGCTATGCACTGTTCTGTTGCGGATCTGTTTAGGCAGCACTTGGCAAGCTAATCATGCTGGCGTTTGAAAACAGGGGTTCACATCAGCGGCCATCTTTGAACCAAGAGGAGGGAGATTGCTAAGGACTTTTTCAAACGGGAAAACTGCCATCCCAATTTTTCATATCATGCCCATTAAAACACCAAAAAGTTAAAGCCATCTGTGGTGTCAACATTGCTGGCACCCAGCAGGGAGGCTAACTAAAACTGATTTGCAATTCCAATGAGCACTGCCTTCGGTCAGAAATATTTTTTATTCTATCTGAAAAGACAGAATAAAGTCCACAGGCATATCATGTGTCCAACATTTCCTGAAATGTCTCAAAAAACTCTCAACAACTGTTTAAAAATAAATTACGTAACCACTTACACAGAAATGCTGTTTGTGTTTGTTTTTTTCAATAATTACAGGAATTATTTTTCCTTAGTTTACAGATCTCTGTAATGGGTTGTGCTCAGATAGAAACGTGGAGTCAGAAACCATTCACCAGCCTGTTAATTAAATTAATCATCCTTGTACATGACTTATCATCCCTGAAGATAAACACCTTCTACAGCAACAGAATAAACAAACACAGCGGAGGACGATGCACGCAACCCACTTACAAACTGTGCACATGCAGACACATTTCTGTTGTTTTTCACAGAGGGGGCACTGGGAGTTTTATTTAACTGGTGAGTGAAAGGAGACTTGTAAGGCTCTGCATACAATTGCGTACAAGTGTTCAAATGTGTCTCATCTTTCCAAAAACAACGAGGTGGATTGACTGGCGGCTGAAAGGAGTGTGATTGTGGGAGTTCACAGGACTGGTAGATAACAATGATGAGTTGCAATCTGAGGTCACCTTGAGGTCAGGCAATCAGTTCACTACATAAAGGGCAGAGGGAGAAGGAGATAGAGGGTCCCTTTTACACATGGAGCCTGGGTTCAATCTAGTTGCTCTGCTGACTTGTCCACCATATCTAGACCTTTCACTCAGCCAAACGTCTTCTGTGAAGAATTGACTCTGGGTCCTGCTTTCACTGACACAGAAAATAGTCAGGACATTTATGGGGCTAGGGTGCATTCAGGGAAGAGGGTAAAAGAGGCAGAGAGCATGCCAATATTAATAGAATTTCCATTCTTACAACATGCTTTAACCGTGTCTATGCAAATAAATAGGAATAAGGATCTTAAAATACTATGTCTTAAGGAGCCATCTATGTATGTATCATGTATTTCTATTCATTTTCTAATGGTGTAGAATGAGTGAAGAACAGGGACAAAGGACAAAATATAAATAGAAATTGCCAGATAAAACAAAAAGGCTTGCTAGGAGTTGCATTCAGGGGTCACGGATTAGGCAAGAATAAATTCACAGAGTAAAATGGGACTGCAAGAGAAGAACGCACAGAGAGAGAGATTTCTCTGACTTCAACAAACCACTGCTTATCAGGAAGACGTTTTTTCTTACAGAATAACCATAATATTTAAAAAAAAGAATGAACATTTCACCAGATTTACCCAAAATGTCACTCTTTTTTGTCCCTTGCAAGAGAGGAGCTTATTCCTCTCGGTGAAACTCTAATGTACAGCAGACTGGGCAGTAGAACATATAACTGCTTATGGTTTCATGTGGGATGTTTGTTTTTCTTTCTACTTTTTTCAGGGAAAATTAACATCAGCTAAAAATCTTGTTTTGACTGACCGTCAGTGGCTTTCTTACTTGCAGTAATATAAGTATTGTCCATGTCGGGTCTCAGTACAATGTGACATCACTGGTGGGTGTGGCTACAGGTACAACCCAGCACAGGTGCAATAAGGCTGGTCCATCAAAACATCCATCCATGTATTGCTAGTTGTACTGGAGCAGTAAAACAATGACCATTAAATGTGAATGGTTCAGTGCTGTTCCTAACACTTCTGCTCATGAACTGGAAACAACCAACACATTTTTAAAGAAACATAAAGGTGGTCGGAGTTAATCAAAGATTTTAATGAATGTGTCAGCATAATAATGAAATGTTCAGAATTCACTTTCACTGAAGCACTTAAGCATTTATGTTTTCTCCAAAGTGTCTTTGGAAAATCAGTGTGTTCATATATAAATATATTTTTTTTAGAGGATCGGGTCAGAAATCTCAGCGCCTAACTGAAAGTAATAATACAGAATATCATACTGCTCTGCATGCTGGTATCATTTATACCCAATTCTTGACTGCCTAGTTTGCTGTTCTGTGGGTCTGGTCATTTGGTGCATGTTAAGAGATGTGTTACATTTCCAACAGGAGCATTAGTATTTCTTGGACATAGAAAACAAGCTGAAAATGAAAGGAACTGCTGGGGAACTATTTGTTTGGAAGGTACATTTTGTTTGTACTGTAAATGGAAATATAATTCAAACTTGACTGGATACTTACCTGGTTCCAAAAACTTCCCATCATGACTGTAATTCAAAACAGCAGCATTTTTCAACAAACAAGCATTTAACATGGGGCCTCTGATGAAGTAATTTTCTGCATCATTTGCGACAGCATAATTCACTGAGTGGAAGTGTCGAGTCGTTCATGAGGACTGAGTCAAAGCTGCAGTTCACCAACTACTGTCAGTCTCATCTCTCTCCGGCTTTGCCAAACTCTCTGTCAGCTGTCATTGTTGCTTTAAGTGCTTCTGATAGTTCCTCATAAGCCAAGAATATTAGTTTTATACTCCCCCACAGACTTACTTCAGCTCCCATATGTTTAAGATGCTTCATTTCTTTCTAACAATGTTCTTTTGCTGACATGAAAAATAGCAGCTGAAGTCCTTTCAGATGCAAAATGGGAGCAGATAATAAAATCTTAATTAAACAGTGAGGAATATCTATTTGGTCTGTGTGGGAGAGCTGATTTTTGTTATATCACAACACAGGCTGTGATTCCCAAAGCTCTTTCCTCCATACAATAGTGCAAATACTAGCTTAGTTCAGAAATTTTTTCTCATATACAAAAGTTTTCAAAGTTGTTTCAGAACACGTCTTGTAACCCACATAATGTACAGTCTGCATTAGCCTGCTGGATTATAAGTTTTTAAAACTTAAATTGACTGCACTTATATAGCGCTTATCTTAACGGACAAAGTGCTTTACCACTGGCCTCTTATTCACACACATACATCCACACACCACATGGTGATGGAGCTGCCACGCAAAGTGCTGTCCCATCCATCGGGAGAAGTAAGGACACTGATTTTTTCTTCCCCAGGAAACTACAACATGTGGACAGAAGGAGCCGCAGATCAAACTGCCAACCCAGAGATTTGTGGATGACCTGCTCCTGGGCTACAGAAAGCCCAAAAAAACTTAACGGCATCACTACAGATGTTTTGATTGGGTGTAAATAATGGAGGCAGGGCAAAAAGTCTGTTGTTTGTTGTTGGTAGCCAGGACTTGTAAGTTACATGGGAACACAGTATTTATCATTACCCCGGTAAAATTTTTGTAAATTTTTCCCATCACTACTGGTACACATGCTCTTGGCTGGTCAACTTCCTGTTGATAAACCTGTAATTTTGTTCCAAATTATTATTTTTAATGAGCCCTTAGAATTGACATCTGTGATGCCAGATCATCTCAATTTGGAAGGAGGAGAAGGTTCAATCAGGCCGTCATTGACACCTGGCATGAACAAATTTGTGTTTTAACCTGATATTAACAAGCACTCTCGTCATTTCCATTCTGCCCACATTGTGGCCAGATCTCAGTGTGCAGATTAGGTGGAGATGGTGGTCAAGAAACATCCAAAGTCATAGGAAGCACTGCCCCTAACAAGCTTCATTCATTTTTAAATCATTTTGTGCTCGCAAAGACTTGATAGCTCATTGCTACTACTTGTACCTTTTGCTGGGCTATCTTGGGCTAGCTGGAAGACCCAGAGTTAGGTGACCTTTTATCTTGCTTTGAAGATTTTATTCCAAATAATGTGGTCATGTTGCTCAGACTACATCTAAACCTGGTTGAGACTGCAATTACACTTGTCATTTTAAGTGTCATATTCAGAAAATCATACTTAGCCACCTATATGAATCTCTGTTGGTTAGGTCAGAAGTCTGATTACAGTCTCTCTTGGTTTTCCCGAGCTGCATGTAAATTGGGGTCAGCCCTCGTCCAGTCCAGAAGGAGGTGGTAATGTACCTGAAGCTGTTTGGTAACTTTCAAAAACTCCAGAAGAATAACAACTTCAGCACTGCAGAAGTTTAGCAGTAACAGCTTAGTTAATGTTAGCTCGCTAACAAGTATTCATAGCTGAACACAAACACATAAATGAACCATATTAATGCCCTATGAATGATACAGAAGTTCTGTTGTCTTCAGGGGCTCTAGCTCACACTGTTCACCCACTCCACCCACACAGATCATTCAGTCGATCAGACAAGGGATCAAATGAATGCTACAGCAGCTCAGTGCGCTTTGCATTTGATTGTATGTATAGAAACCACTGGAGATGCATGTCCTTTTCTTTAATGAGACAGAACACTGTGTGTGATTTTTGTGTTCATTTATATGCTGTCATCACAAAGACAGAGATGACAAATCATGGATGTTTTAAGACACTAGACAGTGAGTGTCTATTTTCACAAACTGCACTCACTGCATAATTACATAATAGGAGGAGTAGAGTTAATGTGTGCTTCTCGGGGAGACAGAGGCATTTACACATTATCAACATCTGGCAAGAATCTGTCTCCTGAAGAAAATAGCCACTCTGGAGATGGTCTGAGTAATGGAATTTCAATCAGGCTTGAATGCCTCTTGGTTACATTGGATACATGCATACATCAGATAGCTATCCAGTCTGCCTAAGGCACATGAAATGACTAGTGTAAATGAAGTCCTATCACAATGCACGCCACCTCCAGTTGTGGTCTGGCCATGCTGTTCTCATTCTAATCCCAATGCATTCTGTGTGCATTTACACCTTGCATTAACCTTGCATTTTTCCTTATCCAAGTAGGATATCCAGATACTCACTGCATGTTAATGCCAGGTGTAAATGGGGTATAGGAAGCCTTTAGAGGATAGAGCCTCTGAAATGGGACACATCAAGAATGTGTTATTCATAGCTGGCTTTTAACCTGCATTTAAAGAGAGTGGGCTGGCCATATGCATGCATGCTGTCTTGCTGCAGCGCCCTGTTTACAGTTACACCAAAAAAAGATAAATAATAAATAAAGGAATCAGGCAGAAAGAAACCTCACCAGAAACTGAACACCCAGATGTCTTCAAATCACAGAGGACAGATATAAAACTCACAATTTTAAAAAAGAGCAAACACATCTTTCTATTTGATGTGGATCAAATAAATAAATAAATAAATAATCAGTGGATCTGAATGTTGTGCTTAGGGGACCCACAGTATCCCAGGAGAAGTTCACACAAGAATTCTCTAAAGGAATTTCACAACTGATAATCACTATGAAATTTATATATGGTTTCGAAATATTTTCTATGTGACCCTCTTTTTTTCTTCTTCTTCTTCTTTTGTAAATGCTTTGCCTTGGCTCCCTAAAGTAAACAGTGGAAAGAATAAATTATTCATGCTCAGATGCAATTTTGTTGAAACAAGCCCATAAACAATGTTCCCCATTCTCATTTAAGGTTCAGCTCCATGTAACGTTTAACTTAACTCTTAACTCTTAATAAACTTTCATTTGTCTTACATTACTAGTATTTCCTATAGTGTAAAAGTCTGAACAGCACGATACTTTTTGTTGGCTTTTTGCCTTTATTTGATAGTACAGCTGGAGAGAGACAGGAAAGAGGGAAGACAATGGGGATAACATGTAGCAAAGGGCTGTAGGTTGGGATCAAATTTGGGCTAATACGTTCTACCAGGTGAGGTGAATACTTAATCAGACAATTAAACCTTCATGGCTTCCAAACTGACAGATTGTGGGCAAAAGTTCTCTTGGCTGTGACATGAAATTGTTTAGATGCCTCAGCATCATGAAGGAAAAAAAAAAAAAAACACCAGCTCCTAACTGTGGTGGTTTGGACGTTATTGTGTGCTGTGGAGAGGTGTGGGAATGTGTTTCCTGTGCTTCCTTTTTTTGGCAGAGGCTGGGTGTGGTTCTCCAGGTGGCTGGGAGTAGGCTCCTACTCAGCTGGGAGTCATCATAATCAACACAGTATAAAGACTGTGGGCTGCTGAAACCTTGTTACCATATTGTTTCCACTACTCAGTGAGTGAGTTCACCAGCACAATCTCCAGCCCCAGTGCCTTTGCCACCATGCTGCCCAGCCTCTAACCTCCACCTGTCACAAGCCTCCAACCCTCTACCACCACCACCACCACCACCACTTTGCTTCACCTGTACCTCCATCACGAAGTGCCTGCCACACAAGTACTCACACCACCTGAGCACTGTGCGCTCCAGCGTATCTTGGAACTGCACACCTCCTCATTCCATCGTGCCTCACCTGCACATAAGCACCTTACTCTCTTTTTACTCACACATCTTTTGAATAATAGCGCAGTGTATCAAAAGGTCACAACACACTATACAAGAGCAATAACAATTTAGTAAAGGTTAAGTAAAAGGAAACAGGCAGAAACCTGAACAACAAGACACAACCACAAACAGCATTTGATAAGGTCCAGAATATGATCATAAGGTCCTTATGATGTTTTCAAGACTGGATTAAAAAACAAAATAATTGACTGTAAGTTTGCTCCTACATGCCTATGGTCCATCTGCATAGATACTTTCACTTATCTGGCCTGATTAGACCTCCTCTTGGGTGCATGTCAGCCTCCTCTCTAAGCCCATACTGGCTGACAAAAATGCCACAGATTGCATAAGGATCAGAAGACCAGGTGCACAAATGAAATTTTCATTGCTTCAATGATATGATATGGTGTATCACAGTTGCTGGTATTTAATTAATACTGCAGTCACATCCTCTTGAATAGCAGTTTCACATTTCATTTTGCTGACTTCTCAGAAATGCACTTAAAATCTGCACAGTATGTTGGTGGAATCATATTTGCTGTTATTAGGGTGAACCTTTCCACAACAACCAGGGCAGAGGTCTAATCACTCAGAATTATTAACAACACCTGTGTGGGTGCGCAGGCCCCATTAAGGGGCAGTCACTGCTCCATACCCACTACTGTGTAACTTCCCTGCCTTCACTATGACTTCAAGGATGTTCAGGAAGACTCAAAATTTCCATCAAGCACCTGCAGGCTTTACTACCACCAGCATACATAAACTGTGGGGAATCCTGCCCTATCTTGAATCTTCATATGGGTCTACACTTAATGAGGATGCCTCACATCGATGGAGTTGTTCTGTTGCTAACATGGATAGTACACACTTCCATTTGATCTTTCCCTATTGAAATAAAGTGTGCTAAGCCCCAAGCAAAAATGTAGATATGGTGTAATATGGTGATATGGAGTGAAGTGCTGTTTTGCAACATCAGAGGGAAGCAGTCAGACATTTCATCCCACCAATGCATACAAAAGGGCCATAGTTTCTTATGCTCAAGAATCCATTAGCTATTGTTCCATTGTGACTCAAAAGCATTTATACCTATGTGAAAACAAACAAACAACCAAACAAACCAAACATATTTATGCTGAATCTGCAATGAATTATTTAATTTTCCAACTGGTTCACTCCAATTAAACAGAACACAACTCATCGTCAACATTCTCAGTTTGAAGACCCTTTACCACAGCCTTTGCCACACTACATGCTGATGTTTCATCATGATGTAGATTGAGCGACATACCTAACGCCTCAGATGCCTCCAGCATTTCATTTTAGCAAATTTGCATGGCCTTGCTGCTTCACACTGGCACAGCTAAAGGGAGCATGGCCATTATTCACATGGCCTTGTTGAATTCATTTGCATATAAAAAAAAAATGCATATAAAAAATGCTCTTATTGTGGTGTTTGGTTTTTTGTAAGAAAAGCCAGACTAAATTAGGCCATTTTTTTTATATTATTGATGCTTTGAACAGCACACATGAATATATTTGGTGCCATGGTGGTCTTTTTAGTATTTTTCTAAAAAGTGCCTCAGATAGCCAAGGCTCTGAAGTTTCTCTTCCAATGAAGCACATCAGCTGCTGTTGCTTAGCACTGATTTACTGACTGCATCTCCAAAGAAAAAGGGAGCAACTAATTGTGAAATCAAATGATGTCATGATTGTTTGGAGGGAAACCCTCTTTGGCCACAGCACATGATTGGACTCCGCTGTTGTCTAACAATCACCAATGGAGAACACAAAAACATCCATTAATCTATGTGGAAGTGCTTCAGATTTTTACCTTTCAAGGTCTCTTATAGATCCAGTCGGAAGTAATTTTGTCAACAAAGCACTTATGTTACCTGCATTTGGTTAAGAAGTACCATAATTTGTTCTTGAGGCTTATCATCAGTCATATAAGAGCTTGAATGATTCACTTTCAAAATGATGGATTTCATTTTGAATTTACATGAAATGGGGATAATTTTGCCGTGTACTGCTCTGCACAACAACTAGGGACAGTTGATGGCAAGCACCTCCTCAACAGTCATTTTCCTGCAGTACAAATGGGCCTACTGAGCACCTGTTGGGCATTTTTTCTGGCTGGATGAATAGGCGTAAAGACTTTCTTTAACAGTGCCTGGAATGATCATACTCCATGTTTTTTATCAGGATATCCTCCATTCGCATTGTGGCTACATGCTGCATGGCTTCTCTGGATGCAGTTTTGAGAGCCTTCATCTTTTTATCATGTTTTGTGAGTAAGGTGAGAACACAAAATAGCACACACATGCAGCACCATTTCCAGAAAACAGTGGCGTGTTTGATAAAACTGGCTTTTACCCGAATTATTAAAAAAAGCCCAAATTAGTTTATTATATGTGATACTGAAGTGCAACAGATATCAGAGCAAGACTTCCACAAGGTGCCTGCCTCCACTATTTAATAATGCAGAAATGTCAAGGCAAATAATATTAAAAAAGCACACAGAGCGAGTGTTACTTGCAACACTCTTCATATAAATGGAGAAATAATTGTATTTTCCCGTTTTCCTTGTGGGATGTGTGATGTCATTGGCACTTAGAGTCAGTATAATTAGATGCCACAGATATATGTCTCACCTGGGGCGTCTTCGTCCTCTCCTTCCATATCAGCCTGCTCACACAGGCATTGGAGTAGAAGGCTCTGCTAGTAGATTTATGCCACTCCTTAGTCCATTAATGTCTTCTTTTTATGTGTCCATTTGGCATAGTGGCCACTCCACTCACCTCATTTAGACCGGATGCTGTTAGGACAGCGGGAAAGTCCTGTGCTGATTCAGGTAGACAGACAGAAAGGGAGGGTGGTTTTGTTATGTACGGGAAAACACAATCATACACAGCATTCCCTGAGCAGACATTGGCAGCATACAGTATGATGCTATAGTTGGACTTCTTTGTAAGTCCTCTTCTCTACAGGGTTATGCAAAGCACATGTTGGAGGTGTGTGTGTTTAATATGTGGTGTATGCACTTTGTATATGTTTATTTGTATGCATAAGAGTGAGTCTGTATGTACACATCAGCATAAGTGTGTGAAACTGCACAGAAGCCCATACATTTTGATTAATGCTGTACAAGTTAATTTCACACATGGCAGCAAGGGGAGACTTTCTAATTTTGTGGACTTAAATAGCCAGAAATCCTGTAATATGATGTCAATAAACTTGACACAGCATGTTCATTTACACTAAAGCAGTCCTGGTTCTCAGACTTCCTGTCACGTTTCCTTCTTAAAGCAGGAAAAAAAGGTACTGCCCATACTCCCTGTAAATTAATTTTTTATCAACCATTATCGATTTGGGGAAACTGGTGACAAAATGAGTTATTGTTTTTGAAAAATGTCATCATGAATATGACCTGCATGATTTCTTTAGACACAAGTCTCTCCTGTGACATTGAGAGTGAAGCCCAAAGCAAGACTGTCATAATGTCCTGACTTGAATAAAATGCTATGCTCACCTCCTACAATGGTAAATGGACTGCGCTTTTCTACCTAAGCAGGACAAAGCACTTCACAATTCCTCCCATTCACACACATACTTGCACACACCAATAGCAGCAGGAGAGAACAATTTGAGGTTCAGTGTTTTGCTCAAGGACATTTTGATGTGTAGCCAGCAGGAGCCAGGATCGAACTGCCGATGTACTCCACTTCCACAGCCACATCTGCTCCACCATGATGCCTCTATGCCCCATAAAAAGGGTCTGCCCTCCAGTTTTTAGTACCACTATGCTTAGGGATATCAAAAACAACAACAGGAAAAAAATGTAGCATTTACATTTTCATCTTCTTCTGCAGCACTGCTCCTGTTGAGTTACAATTTGGTAATTTGCTCTCAGTTGTTTTGCCTCCAGTTATGGAACTCAACACACACATTTCACTTGTACAAAATGGTCCATTAATGGCAATTTGATGTTCTTTCCTCAGTTCAAAATTAATTAAAATAGGTGGATTTTTACATGCAAATCCTGCCTGGTTCACCTTTAAGGTTTTTGACTCTGCACTTTCCTCTCATTTTATCTGATGTTGATATGATGCTGTGGTGCAGTTCAGCAGGCTCCCTTCCCCCCACTAACAAATCAACACTCCTGTCAAGTCAACACGCTTCCTAAAACACCTCCAGATGGGATGAGCTACTACCAGCTTCACTCTGAAGACAGAGTAAAAGCAGTTTTTTTTTTTTTGTTTTTTTTTTTTTTTTATCAACAGCACTCTCTCTTGTCTTTGCCTCTTTCTTCCCCTTTGCTCCATAACATTCTGATGCCTTTTCTAAACAATTTTCAATATTGTGTACTCTATAATTGCATATTATTATCGCAGTGCAGTAAATCACCATGATAAGTCTGCCAGCAGAACTACAGTATAATCAATGTAGGTATTCTTAAAATGCGGATTTTGCCTTTCAAACCCACCATTTACACTTAAATAATGACGGTGATATCTTCATATTTACCTCAGCAAGGAATGTGTGACAAACATGATCGTTATTCTGTGTAAGCGGGATCCAATGGCACCAAACACATTGACGGGCCTGAAAGGTGCAGCACAAAAAGTGAGAAGTGTCCATGGCTAATGGGTGAAGCACCAAAGCTCAAAAACAGCTCTCAGCACATAGGAACAGCTCTAAATGAAAAGGTGGAAGTGCCATCTACAGTGTGGCCATAACATCTCTGTATTCTAAAAGAGCCCTGGCACATGGACAGTTTCATAAGAAGGAAATGATAGACATCCATAGCATAATTGCTTTTCAGAGGGGCAGTTGGCAGTAGTAGTTTGGATGGAAGGAAGGAGAGGTACAATAATGATAAAATATCAATGAGATGATGAAAAAGTAATCATTCTGCCGCTGGAGCACAGAGCTCAAAGGATCCAAGTGCCAACACTCAGAAATCAATAAGTCTGATCCAATGTGGGACAATTTATACACGGCACATCACTCATCACTCCATATTGGAGAGCCCACAGCCAGGTTGCCATTTGGGAGAGATCATCGCTGCTTGACAAGAATAATGCAGCAGAGTGTGAAGCCAAACTAAATGTAAGATATATATTTTAGAAAATGAGAGCCAACTTTTATTATATAAACTTTGTTCATCCACAGTGCCAGAAGTGAGAAAGCCTAGACATGTGTAGGTAGTCCATACATTGATTCATCTGACCAGGCTGTACAGCTTCCATTTATAGCCTCCACCGATCCCCCAAGTTTATTTCACATCTGCAGAGCCTAGTGCCAGTTTACCATCAGAAAGTGAAAGAATGAGATGATTGCAAAGGGAAACATTAATATTCATAATGGGAAATCATTCCAAAATACATTTTACAATCACTACACTTTGAAAGACATCTGCTAAATGGGTAATTTGGATGTTCTGTGATGGAAAATTGGAATCGAGCGAGGCCCAAGTTTATGCTCTAAGAAGCTGAATACTAAACGGCTAAATACCTCAACGCCATGTTTGTGTTATTACCAGATTTCTCATGATCAAGATGTCTGATTTCAAACCAAACAAAGTTATTAGACATTAGTTGAGATCAATTCTCTCAGAAGTACTGGACCAATTGTAGCTGTGTAAATATGCATAGCATTGATTTCTTATGTTACACATGCTGTAAAGTACATTTGGGAGAAGAAATCTGAACACAAGCTCCATTTAAGTTTTATTCACAGCTTTCAACTCAAAGTCTTTGTTTGTTTGTTTGTTTGTTTGTTTGTTTGTTTTTTGTGTTTTTTTTGAGTGTGAGTGAATCACTGGCAAACTTAGCACTGGCAACTTTTTATTCCTCCTCTCTAGATAATTCCAGGGTCATTCATTTCATACATCTCTTAGAAAATAAAATTGGAAGCAGTGGCCAGTAACATAACTGTTTGGCTTCTCTTCATAAGAAAGGAAAAGAAAAAGGAAATATCCTGGGTGACATGCATAATCCCCATACAAAGTCAACCCAACGAGCAGTGAAAAAAGAAAAACTGTTCAAATCACGAAAACCCCCAAAACCAACACACCTAATTCCCTGGAAAACTTCCTGTATTTGTCATGTTTTTTTCAACATTTTGCAACAAAGCTTTTGTTCGTTTTGTTGATCCAGGCAGAACTGTACTTAAGTACTCTGTACACATACAGATTCTCCAGTGCCAAAGTATTCCTGTGTGTATACTCAACACAGCACGAAAGCATTTTAAAAAGTGTTATGCCAAAGACAGGCTCATCTTCAGTGAGAAATCAACAACACTGCAGCTTTCCTGCATAAACTCAAGTCGTGAGGGTATAGAAGAGCATGTAGACATTGATTTTCCCTTGGAATTGGGGACAATTCAAGTCTATAATTTGCGACACACATCTGCACAGCAGAATCTCTGAGAAGGTGGTCCTCCCTTAGTGACTACATGTTTTTCCTGTTTCATTGTCTGTATTCTCCACTCCCTGACACTCAATTTTTTCTCTCTCACACATGCACATATACACACAAATATGCACTCTTGTGCTGAGCTCCCAGATTCACCGGGAGTGTCGGTGCTAGATAGCAATGCCAGTAACCAGGCCTGACAGATATTCCTCTGTGGCCAGTTCAGAGAGTGGGCAAGGAGCCCGAAGCACCTGCTGGCAGGCTGCTACGTCACAGCGGTTGTCACCGGCAATCACATTTCCCGGCTGAAACCAAATGTATGTGGGAAGGTGTGTGCGTGTGTTTGCCTTCTTAGCAAACCTTATCTAACAAAGTTGGCTAAATAGCACATTCCCGTGGAGGCCCAGCAATTGTATCTCAAACTTCCCAGAAATCTCTGCTGGTGCAAATATTTAGGTCATTTAGAGAACTAGCTGCACAGATGATGGTGGACTATACAGAATTTTACCCTGGTTAAAGTACAGCAGCTGCCTGAAAAACAATATTTTGGTATGATGGAAGTTGATGTGGTCATGTTCTGCTACTAAATAAAAGACCCAAATCACAAAATTGTGAGCTCTAGTTTTATTTTTAGTGACATCTAACTATGCAGGAACTTTTGGTTGTATTTGCTGCCGGCTGAGTTTCCAACAACAAAATACAATCACACCAAAAGGTCCCTTCAGTGGCTCCTCTGAAGATTTTGCTCATACCTGTCAAACACCCAACATCCATGGAAGATCATCTTGCTCCTCTCACTCTCTCTCCCCAATTTGTCATACTTGTCCTCTGTTTTCACTCTGTTCTACGTGCTGAACCGTCAGCTGTGCTTTGAATGAATGATATGAAAATTCCATTCACCCCCATTGTTGAGGTAGCAACAGAAGGTCGTTGTACACAATGCAAAATAAATTCCAAAAATACAGTAGTTGCATGGGTCATTGTCACATAGTTAAGTGTACTATATATCCATTTGTTTTCAAATAAATTACAAAGAACATGTACTGTGTTACTTTAAGAAAGAAAGTAGTAAGTAAGTAATTTGCCACAGATTGTAGTTGAAGTTGTTGTAAGTCATTGTATGTATGTATGTATGTGTAGACGTGATTGGCAGTGTGTGAATCCATGGGATTGTATCCTAACAATAGTGTGTGCGTGCTTGTGGACATCATTCAATTTTCAGTTTTCTGACTAAGAATATGTATGCATAGTTGGAGAGTGTTTGTTTACGTGTGCATTTGGAGGCAAAAGCTTTGGGACTTTGCAGACAGGGCTGTCTCAGCAGAGTTATGTGGAAACATGTGGAAAACAAGATCATCATTCCCCACAATGCATCTTTAACCACAGAAAAAGTAAACAGGAGTAAGAGTACTAAAGAGATGCTTCAAGAATACCAGATAAGCAGCCAGAACATTTTACAAAGGTTCACAGTTCATTTATTTCTCATTCTATGATGCAGAGTTGTGCAGTGAAATGCAAGCTGCAGTCCCTTTGTGCTACACTCAAATCGAAAACTATTTTTTATGGTTGAGTGTGGAGGATGAATCAATGAGTCTTCCAGTCTGAGGAAATAAGCTGCTCTGTAGTCTGGTGGTACTGCAGCGGATACCTCTGTATGGCTTGCGAGACAGCAGCAGGGTGAACACGCTGTGGCTGGGGTGGGTACCGTCTTTTAGTATCCGCTGGGCTCTGCGCAGACACCTCACCTCAGCGACATCATGATACTTGGTAGATGATGTTCTAGGCAGTTTTAATCAGTTGCTGCCCCCTGTCCTGGGCCGTGCACATCCCATGCCATTTTGTGATGTTTCTCATCAGGATGCTTGCTCCTCTGTGAGAGATAACTTGGCATGAGACATTTGTCTTCTTAAGTTTCCTTAAGAAATGTAGTTGTATCTGAGCTTTCTTTACAATGCTTTTATAGTTTCATACTTCTTTTTGTTGTTTTTGTTTTCTTTCTTATGTGTTAACTGAAATACAGATATCCTGTCCAAATATTTGCCAACTGTGAATCAATTAAAATGTAATAGAGATGCTTTGTACAGAAACAGCCAGGACATGCAGTTCTTGCTGACTGAGACAGATTGGAGTGTGGCAGAGGGAGGATTGAAATCCAAACTTCATCATGCTGAGCCAACATGTAGAGAGTTTTGAAGTGAAATGAGAAATGAAAGGACATTGGCGCCACGTCACACATTACCTTCACACACCGGAAGCTCATCACACTGGCCTGATGGCTGCTGACAGAGCGGCCCTGGAGCGATGCAGAGGACCCTCCACACACAGAGTGCATATCAAAAATTCTATCTAATTTTATTGTCATTCATGTGTCCCAGGTAGAAGATTACCACAGTACTTACACTTGCTAGTTTGACTGATAGCAGGGTCAGTGTTCATACCTGTGCACGGTAATGGTTATTATGCCTCTGATATTAATTTGATACACATTTTGATAAGGACTCTATACAGCTGGGATACATTTTGAAAGTCATTTAAATTTGCTTTAATATAGATAATAACATTTATTATGTTTTAGTTGCCAGGAGGGCATATTTTAGAGAAAACAAATGAAATATATTGTCTGTGACAGTCTTGCAGATAAAAATGTAATCCATGTGCACTAATGTCTCTTTACAAATGTATTCGCTGATTCAAATCATATATAAACGCAACTTTTAGGAGACGCTTATACACACAAGGGCAGTTTTTGTTAAGGGTGCTCTGTGGAGTTTCCTTGTAAACAAACAAAAGTATTATTTACATTTGATGTTACAGAATCCCTGAGACCTAATAGAAATGTTAAATGCATTTACTTCCTCATAAAACATTTGCAAAGGCAAATTTACCTAGAGAGCCCCTCCACACATGTATTAAAGCATATATAAAAACAGTGTAATCTGATGTGACATGATTAACATGCACCTATTCTTTTTTCTCTCATTAAAATTCTGTGAAGATTCAAATATTTTTCATTTCAAAACTTTAACTGCAGGACACAAGATGTCTCTTACTTACATTTTCAGTATTTGTGTGCTGGAGGCTTCAGGTTTCCACGTTACACTTGTGTAAATTGAATATTGGACCAGGATTGGCTTCCAGACTGTTGTGATGTCACAAATCATCCTCATGGGCCCGCCTCTTACACTCAGATCTTAGTGCAGAAAAAATGTACACTTTCAGCAATGAATGTGAAAATAGCCTTCTAGTGTCAAACTCTGCACATACATCGTTTTGCACTGTGAAACACATACATTCAAGTGGAGGAACAAGAAGAAAAACACATTTTTAAGTAGAGGGGACTTTAGTTTGAATCCTGTATTGTTTACATCCATGTCTACTCTCTACAAGTCTTCTTGACTGCCTTTGTTGGCTCTTTGGTGTGTATTCTGATGCATTTCCCAGCTGTAGGTTGGTTTACCCTTTTTTTGTATAACACACATACACGTGCATGTGCATGTGTGTCCTCGTGCGTGTGCACAAGACAAACAAAATAAGGACTCACATAAAAAACAGTGCTGTTGCCATAGTGCTGCTACAGGAAATTCCAAAAGCTCACTTATGTCAAGTCAGTTTCCTTACTTGTAATGGCTTTTTATCACAAAAAGTGGTACTTTTCCCAAAAAGCATCTTATGAGTATCAAGCACTGAGCTCCCAAAGGCATGAAGGCAGCAGTATCAACTTGAAGTCATATTAGAATGGATTCCAATAGTGACAAGTTTCCACAGAATGGCAAAAAAAAAAAAAAAAAAAAAAAAGTCAGAAAACTCAGATACCAAAAAAACTGCTGCAAGAGTAGTTTGCAATCTGAATTTAAAGGAAGACTGCATTGTTTTTTGTTTTTTTTTGTTTTTTTTTGCCCCCCCCCCCCCCCCTCTACCGGGCATATGAGTCTGAAAACTGCTGCCCCGTTTATCCAAACAGATGCGACTAGTTTTGCTTGCTTTGAGAGCTGGGCCGCTGCTCTCACAGCAACTGTGAAGGAGGGAGACAATTATGGAGATTCATCTCTGCAGTTTGTCTTCAGGGCACAACTCATCTCTGGAGAGAGATAGATAATTCTGCAATGTGTCGGATGACTTGCAGATGTTATGTGTCACACGGTGCAGAGAAACAGCTCTTCAATAGACCCCTCACTGCAGTCTCAGCACTGCTGTAAACGGGTGATATGTGTGTTTTCTAGGAGCAGGGAAGTGTCAGGCTTCCTAGACCCAGATGTTCAGTTGAGCACAATGAGGTGATTTGTTCATCGATACTAGAGACCTGCACCCTGTCACACTGGTTCAGTGATTTTTGGGGCATGAAGACAGGGATGAGATCTGTGCATTTCACATGTCAACTTCTGTAACAACATATCCAGTCCAATACGCTAACATAACTTATGTCTTCCTTAAAAAATACAGCTTTTGTTCCAACTGTAGTGAAGAGTGCTTTGAAATGTTTTATGCTGTGATATCTGTGAGAAGAAAAAGCTCAAATATGGAGCATAATCTCTGTAATCATTTACTGTACTTGCACTTGTTGTTGGTGTGTTCTTATTTAACCAAGCAAAAATGTTTCAGTGGAAGACACAGATTTAAATGAGCAGTCAACAAATTATTTAGATTTCTTAAAGGACTGCACAGGAAGGCCTAAAACAGTTGGAGACAGCAAACACAGGCACCACTGTTGCACCTATGCTGCAGAAGTTGTGCAGTGTCATTGGAAGGCTCCTGTCTGAACTGAAATGCTCTGTTGCAACTCTGTGCACACTGGCCAGTTCAGAGACAGGGCAAGCAGTTTCTGAATCAACAGAGTAGCAGATATGGAAATTCTCTCTGGCACAGATTAGGTTTTTTCAATTTGAAAAAAAAAAAAAAAAAAAAAAAATCCCAGCTTTGCTGCTTTAGAAGCTTAGTGGAATATTGAGCTGATGAGACCATTCAATGATAAAAGACAACCAACTGGACTCAGTGATGTGTTAAAACCTCAGCCAGAAAAGACAAGTACATTATAAGCCTGTGAACTAATTAGAATTGAATGGTAGATTGCACAGGCAGCTCTATTGTTAGGATGGCGCTTCTCTTAGTGGATGCGGCGCTCATATGGAATTATTAACACATTATGAGAATGTTATAATTGTTACAATCAGGGTGTGATAATGATGTAATATGTTACTACATTTGCAATCTGCAAAGTCTCTGAGAGGTGATCTTTTTCTGGAGATATATGGTACAAATAACAGCATTTGCATCAACAGTCACACCAGGGTCAGATTATTTCTGACAAGGATGACAAGGACAACTCAGTTTCTTGTTCATGTAATCAGACGAGCTGGGTTTTATATATCTCACCGGTCTGTTCAGCGGTATATGCTCCTTATATTCAAATTTGATTCCACTATAAGCATCAAAACGGATTAATTCAGTAACAGTATTTGATAATAACCTTAACAGTCAATAACTCACCTGAAGCTCCATTTCGATCCATTTATATCCAATATTATCCTCGATGAGAAGCAGTGTGAGTGATTTCACAGCAAACCCTTCCAATAAACTCCCCATATGACAGAATAGGATATCTGAGATCAGTAAATAAGACAGATGCTCCAATATATTGGACTAATGTTTCAGCTGCACAAAACTAAGCCAATGGTTTCCATGGTGCAATTTGGAAAATCTTCAGTCATGGAATGCACAAAATCCATTATAATCCTATAAAGTCTCTTTGCTATTGCATCTCAGTATTTAAGAAAAAAGTTTCTGGCTAAGCGCATTCTATCTGGAAAACTCTAATTATTAACCATGAAACAATTAGATGTGCAATCAAAATCTGACTATGTATTCAATGCAATTAAATTCAATTTAGGGGCATTTTATCAGAATGAGGATAGTGATGACTCCTAATAGCTGGTAATTGCAGAGAAATTGCAAGCTCGCACTTTTTTTTAATTTAAAGCAAAGCTTTTCCTTGACAGGAAAAAGACTATCTGGAGAAGTCTGCAGCAGGTCACTGTGACATATAACAGTACATTTTAGTAATCATTTCCTTAGCTTTGGAACATTTTCTGTGGGCAGCACACCTTGGCCCACATTCAATATGGTACTCATAATATCAAATGTACTCATTTTTTGATTGAATAACTTCAAGATTGGCTGGCTCAGCTTTGAGTTCTGCTGTGCTCTGAGTTCCTCTGTACATCCTGTCCTCTTTTATAAATAACCAGTGTGCATACGACGACAGGCAGGCTTAGGTCTGAATCATCTCGCCGCTGTGATTGACTGAAAAAAAAAAAAAAAAATCTTTATTTAAATCTATTCATTAACCTCCCTCTAGTACTGGCTGCAGTGCACTGACATAATGTCATCACCTTGGTTCCTTTGCTGGCTGGAATTGCAGATGTTCTGAAGAAAACTTTCATGTACCACCTCTGTACCACAGCAGGAGGGGCAAAATAACTGTCAAGGAGCATAAGTGAGGATGGGGTGATAACCACTGTGCTGCTGTTCTTCTGCCATCTCTTCTCTTTCCACCCTGGCCCAACAGCATCAATTTTTCCTTATGTAAATGTCACTGTGTTACCTTATAGACCCCATAACATCCATCTCCTTGTGGAAATGCCACAGCATCAGCACCACTGTGCATCGATCCATCGCAGAGGCTGCAGCATTCCAAAAAAAGGGGTCAAGAGGCATGGTGCTATTTCAGGAGGAGGTATTTCTGTGTTGCACTGCTTAAGAGAGCTGGTCGCAAAACCATGTCAAATTCAAATGACCTCATAGAGGCAGAAAGGAGAAGTGGTTGATAAGAATAAGGTGCACAAAGAGACGGACACATAGACAAATGCAGTGCAGGAAAAAAAAATCTGATATCTATTTTTCATTCTCTGTACACAGTGTGAGGGTGCCTGTCGCTCTGCACGATAAGGAGTGGTCCCGTTTAGATTAATGGCCTGCTTAGTGTGCAGCACCAAATCAGCGCAGATGTTGTGCGCGGAAAAGATGACTTTGCTGACAAGCAGTGTGTCCTTTCTGTCAACGGGAGAGACTCCCGGCCCCTACTATCGCCCGACACCCCCACTGAGCCGTATCACGCTGATGAAAATCTCACCCCTCTGAATTTAATCAAGGTATTTCCAGTTATTCCTTGCTCAAACTAGCTGTCCCCTCTTTTGGATTGTTTCTTCATCCCCCACAGAGCAGCACAAGATGATTTCATCAGCCATCTCAAAGGGATACCTTGACATTATGAGCGATAGTCTTGTTATTAGTTAGCATTAGTTCTCTTCACTAGGTGTGGGTGTGGGTGTGTGCACGAGTATTGGCAGCTCAATCACCCAAATGACAGGATGTTTGAATCTGGCCCGTAGGCACAGCCAGCTGCAAGCCAGTTTTGGATTAAGTGAAGGACAAATGTTGAACCTTCCCACAGAATTTATCGAGTGCCTCCTGTGTACATATAGCACTGTTGAAAGAGTGAATTTGCATTTCTTTGTGTACATCTTCAACTCAGCTTTCTGTCTAGATCCTATCACCCAGTATCTTATAATTCAGAATTCTCCCATATCTCCCATCCTATGAGGATTCAGTTTTCACAAATGATAATAAGGACCAGTTATTCTAAAATCTTTGAAACAAGGTGTGGTGGGAAATCTATATAAAACTAATTGCCACTTGCATTATACAAGTATTTGAATTGCATCTGGCACTGGTGCGGTTTCAGTGTTGGGTTTGATTAAATAGCTGGACCTCCTGTTAGACACAGTTGGGCTGGCACCACTTGTCTCTGCTTACTGGCGCCTCTCCTGGGCAGCTCTTCTCTCTCCCATCTGGCACCACCATCACTGCCAGTAAGCTTCTTGCACCGTTGCGCTCTCTTCCTCTGTCTGTCTCTCCTACTATGAACTTTCCTACTAAGGACTGCCTTGATTCATTGTTTCACGCTGAGACGGAGAGTGTACAAAGTCTGACCCATGGCAGCCATACACTGTATTTTTAAAGTGTCATTCATGTTTTAAATCCTGCGTCCTATATGTTTGACCACGTTTTGTGTTGATTCTTTCAACAGTCCCTAAATGTTCTGGCAGTTTCAAGTGCTCCTGCAGAGCTGGAGGTATTATTTTCCATTCTTTTCTCTGTTCCCCAAGAAGACGAGTCTGACTCACACACTCATGCTGAGACTGCAGGTATTTCCGGCAGCCCAGATTTTAGAAAGGCATCAGGATGCTTGTGGGAAAGGACACCTAATGGCAGAAATTGCAGTGATTTTCAGCAAGACTTGCAATGACAGTGTGGATGCACTGAGGTGAGGGTACAGTGGAAGGAACAATATAAAAGAGATATATAAAGAATACATGCACAGAAATAAGATAGTGTAAGAACACAAGTAAAAGTAACAATAATCCAGCTTTGTCACTCATTTGTTCCACTTGCAAATGAAGCAAGACGTATAGCTCATGAAGGTCTTCATTGTCCTCTAGTAGCACTTTTGGCAGCTATATCATTATTTCATGGTCTCTAAGCTTAAATGCCTGCAGTGTTTTCTTAAAACATCTGATGATGATCAATGAGGAAGTATTGCCCAATAGCACATAAGCACCAATTAGCAGATGTGGATCAGAGGCATGGCCCATTAAGGGTCTGGAAAGTAGAAGGTTTGCTGCTGGATATGACTCAACAAACAGTTTCATGGTCCTTCTTTGTTACTGATGCTGTGCAATTATCGAGGCTGACTGAAAGGGTCGGCTCACCCAAATTATTTTTCCCCCTCTTTGTCCCAGTTGAAACTAGCCATGCAAAAGGTTTTGGTTTGAACTTCTCTCCTCCAAAGAAATAGTCCTTGGGAAAAAGCCTTGTAAAATGAGCTCTGTGGAATATTCATTGTTACTGCACAGATGTATTATTTATTTATTTGTTATTTTCAATTTTGTTTGTCTTTTTTAGCATTTTGAGAAGCACAAACAAAATCCCATTCACTTTCATTACACTGGGGCACCAGCAGTTAAAGAGGTAGATATTCTAAAACCTCAGCATATAAAATGGAATTTATTTGCATTGCCAGACAACCGCTAAGATTGAGTGATAAAATCGTTTTCCTGTAATGTGGGTGAACTGACCCTTTGAGAGCGCTGATGGGAGAAATTACTGTTGTACTGGATTTAATCCAGAGCAATACATTTAGCTGTCAAAGACAAGTTTCTGAAAAAAAAAAAAAAATCACATTTTCCCTGTAGTTGCACATATGTCATCAAAGCTCGTTAATTTAGAGAGGGTCAGAGAGCAGTCTGAGGAGACATCTGGAGGTATGTGAACGTGGCTGATTTCTATCAGCACAAATGCGCTCTTCCCTTGCAGTGTGAAACGATATGTTCTGAGAATGATGAGAATGATGAGTCACTGAGCGCTCACTCAGTTCTAATCACCAGCAAACATCTGACTTGTTTAGCTAATGTTTTTGATTGCAATCATTGTTTGGTTCTACCAAACTGCTTTGCATCTCTTCAAACTTTCTCTCTTCCAACATCAATGTTGTCTGTTGCTGCACAAACGAGTGCACACACAATAAGTGCTGCAAGCTGCTCTTCCCTCTCAAGTTCTACTTTGGCAAAATAAGGGTGAAAAACAAAGTATGTTTCACATTTGTGCTGTAAAATCCCTCATGACTAATTCCAAATAGAATTTTTTTTTTAATGTTTGGTCACTCCTTGTGTGTGCCACATCATTCAGTTTGCTCACCACTACGATGGCTGGACGGTTGTTTAATGTGAGAGCGACAGAACAATGGCAGTTGTGACAGCTGTGTATATGCCCGGCTTTAGCTGGAGAGAATGGCTAAAAAGTGAGTGGCACCATTTTGGAATAAAGTAACCTCCTTGATTGCTTGCTCCAGAACTAGGAAGCTATGTAGTCACACACAGGAGACAGATGTCAGAACAGTGGGTGCTACAAAGAAAGACAAGTGTAAATGCTGAATGTTGGCAGGTGGGTGTGTATATATATATATATATATATACACATACATATATACACACACACAGACACACACACACATATATATATACCCACCTATATATTGTTGTCAGGGTTGTCAAAAACTGCTATATGGTTTCATATAAACATACATTTAGGTGATTTCATTCACATCATCCCACTGGCCATAGTGTAAACTACAAATAAGTAGTAAACAGCACAGCTTGGAAATTATCTTCAATTGAACTTTGCAGAGATTTTATAGAATTAGAACTGGATTGACTTTGTACTTTAGGCAGCAATAATGAAGTCATTCTGTTTGGATAAAAATTTAAATGGAAGCTGGTCATCAGGAAAGAGACGTAGGATAGCTCTGAAGTCTAGCAGCACGGCAGTAATGAAGAAAGAGATGTCCTTCTATTGCAAAGTATATGCGGTAATGGTTGAAATTTGAACTTGTGCAATTACTCATGCCCACCTTTTGGCCTAGGTTCAAATCTTGTCTTGGCCACTCATTACATGGATTTTCCAGTGCAAATTAAGTAACAGGCAAATCAATTAAATTAAAATAGATGTTCTGTTTTCTTTGCAATCCTAGAGGAACAGAGTTCTTTAGTGAGATTTCCTTTCTCTTCCATTATGATTCAGCAATACAAGACATCTCCCAGGACGAGAAGTTTTGGAGTCAAGAGAATGCCTGCATTTACCGAGGCGTCAACTGCATGCGGCCCCTTCGTCGTTCTGGCTGTCAGTGGAGCTTTGCCGCTGCATCGAAATCTAAGAAATGACTCCCCCACAAAATCTGCACACAGCACAACAATCAGAACTTGAGATGAGTGCCAATCATGTCAGCTTTCACGTGTGCAAGGGGGATAAAAAATAAAAACTCTGCTCTAACCTATCAGAACAGAGAGGATGACAGGCAGACATAATCTCCCCATGAGTCTGAGCTCTGTGCTGTGGATGAAGGATAAGGGGGTGGGGGTGGGGGTGATGGAGTGCTAGTGGAGGATAGATGGCTGGAAGGATGGATGGATAGAGGGGAGGGGAGATGGGGGAAGGGTGGACTGTACTCTAATGCCCTCATGCTCTTGATTTGAGATAACTAGTGTCTGTGTAGTCATCCAGAGTCAACACACACGCCCTGTATACACACAAATACACTCAGTAAAATACATACACACTCTCACACTTGTCAGATAAGACAGCTTTGCATCAGGGATCACTGCTCACAA
Source organism: Chaetodon trifasciatus (assembly GCA_037975065.1). Taxonomy (NCBI): domain Eukaryota; kingdom Metazoa; phylum Chordata; class Actinopteri; order Chaetodontiformes; family Chaetodontidae; genus Chaetodon; species Chaetodon trifasciatus. Next base: position 6,801,764 of record JBBMOE010000026.1, on the reverse strand, counting down.
GCCTGAGACCAGTCAAATCCCGTTCGAAAATCCTGCCACTATTGATGCCAGTGGGGAGGCCTATGAGCGGCGCGCTGTGCACCTACACTTTGTGTGTGATAGAACAAGCGAGAACTGTCATGGTCGATAAGGAGGGGCACTTTATCTCTGGATCAAGCCTTATCCTGATGAAAACCAGTCATCACACTGACATTTTATAGGCAGCAGTGGCTCTGTACTGCACACCGTGGGACAGATGCTGTTTCACAGCGGCATTCCAGGGTTCGTTTTGCCCTTGTTGCTGATGACAGCAAATCATCCTGGGAGGGCTGTTTGATATGCACATCTCAAACAACGTGTGATATGCATGTTTGGTTTTGTTCTTTATCTTCTGAAGACCACCAAGCATTATTGTGTGTGAGGCTGTTCAACGCCAACTCAGAACCCTTGCTCGATGTCACTAACCGTCTTCTGACCCTTGTTGTTGTGGACTCTGCATGCCGTGCCCTCTAATAAAGCAGAAATGTCAAAGAAGTAAAACAAAGGTTACTCAGCTTTAGCTTCATTTCATAACACAATGCATCTGCATATATTTTATTATATATTCTGTGACATTTCTGTATCATACCCTTAGAAAGAAGATAAAGGTGTCAAAGAAAGTCGGGGGATTAGAAGGAAGAAAAGGTCAAAAACCAGGCTTGAATTTGCAATCCTAAACAGGACACCAGAGTGAGACTTGTTATGTGTTATTGTTGAAAATTTTCTATTTCTCTAAGTACAGTCATCGGTGTACATTTCATCTTCCTTTTTGTTAAGATGACATTATTCTAAACAGGCATACTGTACTTGTAGATGCATAGGCCCACTGTATTCTTAATGCGGTCATAGTGTTTGACCTGAATCTTGAATGCTTGAATTTGATTTCCATGTACTTATTTGACAGCATGACATTTTTATATGGGTGTGGCCAGCAGTGAACATATATTGTCTTAATGCTGGTTAGAATCAGTGGGTATATCGTACAAGCAGCATGTAAGAATTCTGCTAGCAACTATTTGAAAGTGTAAAAGTTGTACTCAGACTTCATCAATACAGTCCTACCTCAACAGATTTTGTATATAAAACATTCAAACAAAAGAATAAAAATATGTCTCTGGACCATAGAGATGCATATTGTAATGCACCTTTTTTTTTTTTTCCAGGCTCCACAATGCAGCTGTCAACACCAGCAGGTGCATTTCAGATGCAGAACCTTTCACCTGCCTAATTTTGTTGACTTATTCAGATTTTGATGATTTGGTCATTTTTTTCCCTTGATATTTGTGCTTCTACTGCAGGTAAGTAGGCTTTGTAGTTAAATTGTTTCTTTCTTTGTCTGTTTCAGCTGCATCTATTGTTGATGTAAGATCAGGAGTCTGCACATGGTGTTTGATTTTGAAAAATACCGGATTTACTACACTGTTCCTGTGTCTGACTTCCTATCTGGCTCAATGTGCACTGTGCAGATTGATGCAAAAATAGACTTGGAGCGTGAGAGCTGCTTCTGGGACACTTCTGAAACAGAAACGGAATTGCATGCATTGCCTAGAATGGCAGTAATCAGCGCCGTCACAGACAGAACATGAACGATACACACCCTATGGACTCAGTGCCCTGTGCTATAAAATATGGAGTAGTTTTTTATGAAATTCTTATGGTATAGCTCTAAGATGCTTTCATTTCTTTTAGATGGAGTACTGACGTATGTTAGTGGTATGAAAAAGACAACACAAGAAAATCTGCTTGCATTGGTTAAAATGGAAGCATATTTGGGATTTCAGATGGACACTGAAAAGGACAGTAACTTGACCTGCTGAGGGAAAGGGGGATGCATGACCAAAAACTGTACTGTCTGAAAGATTTGGTAATAGTTGTGTCTGTGACAACATTTCAACAATCAGCAGCTTCAGCTCAATCAAGTTTGTTTTTGAGGAAGTTGCAGATATGCACCAGTGCATTCACGTCAGAGGATTGATTTCTTTTCGTTGTCAGAGCCAACATCTGAAAGACAGAACTCATCCAAAATGACACTGAGTGATATGTTTTACACCGGAGTCTGGTTTGCAGAGAGGGATGCTCTTGACCTGTAGTCTTCATTCCCTTGACACAGCACCAAGCACAGCTGTGGCAGTCAGGAGAGTTTAAAAATGTAATTTCTGGAAATAATGAACCAATTAAAATTAAATGCCACCCATAAACACAGACTAATCTTCTCCTTATTTGCATTTTGTAATTTATTATTTCAAAGCACTCATCTTAGCATGACTGAGTGCTTCCTGTGCTTAATATTAAAGAGACCCACATGCTATCTATCTACCTGTCTATTGATTTAAACAATCGTCTTACTCACTTTCTTGCTCCACTTTTATGAAAAGAAACACAGTACAGGGTTACATCCTTTATTCAGACAGAACTTTATTGTAGTCAAGGCAATTCTTCTATGACCAAAAAAGCTACATGCTGTCCTTGAACCTGTCAAATCTATGAATTTGTTAAGATGACAAGCTCACATTAGACCATTAATCTTTTGCCATAAATCTGAACATAAATCTGGTTAAGGGGTAACATATGGTTCTCTTAAATGCAATTTTATTCACTCTGTTAATACATAGCAATCTGTCAAATGGATTAAACAAACTGCAAATGGGACAGCCATTAAGCAGCTGAGTATACTTTAAGCCTCAATTAAATAAACAAAGTTTAATTTGAGCTAATTAGGCAGTAGTGGCCAAAGGTGAGAGAAGCATACTTGGTAGTGTCACTGGTTCGATCCTATGACCAGGAGCAAAGGCGAAGTGAAAAGAGCAGCACTTGTTCGCCAGTATAGTGCCCTTGAGCTACACCCTTAACCCCCCACTGTTCAATGGCCAATAGATCAGACTGTGCACTGGACAGCTTCCTGAAGTCTGAATGTGTGAAACTATGTGAATGTGATCAGCGTGTTCCTCAAAAAGAGAACATTGCTCACAACAAATCTTCCCTAAATAAATAAAGGTTAAACATCTAGACAACTTAATCACTAATGAATTTAGTGTGTGGATTACATACATAGAGCAGCTAAGTTCAAATGCACATAGGAAGAAACTGGTAACACTTAATCGATGATTGTTCCCTGATTGATCATTCTTCACTGCAAACATCCCCTAACTACAATTACAGCAACATTACCTTGCACTATCTGTAAACATTGCAAACACTAATGAACATGCCCTAATTATTTACTATCAGATAAAATATGTATTTTTCAATTCTAAATTACAAACATTGTAAGTATCATTAGCTGGCAGTGTCATTAGATCCCATTACTGTGTGTCCAAGCAGATGTATAATAGCAATGATGAAATGTAAAGTGAATCAGTGAGCATGAGATCAAATTAGATTCATGAGAGACATTTTTTAGAGTTCACAATTGACAGACTCAACACTTCCATCATCCTGGGCTATGACATTTACATGGTGTGCAAATTCTCTTGTTTCCACGTACTGCCTGTGCAACACTGTAAAGTAAATCATGGCCACTGTAGTCGCCGTTACCTCCGGTCATCTTCTAGTGTTCCTTGATACTGAGATGAAAGCCAAGAGTGCTTTCAGGGATTTAAATTATTAAACAGCAACATGAAATCTAATTCCGAGTGATAAATGAAATTACGTTAAATTAGAGTCCGAGTCTATGCGACCCAATCGTTGCTTGGAGGGTATGGAAGTAATGGTGTGTGTGAGTAAGTGAATGTGTGTGTGGGTGTGTTTTGATGAATGTATACCTCTCTGTAGTTATGGCTGTAGGCCAGCATGTGCTCCAGAGCGCCAACTCGCTGTCATTGACTCTCCCCTGACAAGACAAAGGCCGGCACTTTCAACCTTTTGCCTGTGCTATAAAGGTTGGTCAAGAAACCTAAAACTTTATCCCCTCTTAATGTACAGACACGCTCCTGCAAACATGAAGATTCTATGGGCTGTATTCACCTAGGGTAAATGGAACTGTGGACTTTTGATTGATTTCTGATAATTGCAGAGATTATGACTTTAGAAATGTACAAAGCTGGAAAATCCCTGATCTGTAAACCTTGAGTTGCAGCTTGGCTACTAGAGTTTAGCAAAAACCTGTCCATTCATCAAGTGTGTGTTTGTGTGTGTGACTCAAATCTCTGTAACTTCAACTGCACATTTTATGTGTTTTTTTCTCCCTCTTAAATGTGCTGGTCTACCATCCTCCTGTCAAAGAAAATGGAGACAGTCGGGGGTGGACTTGCCATCTGGAGTAGCGGGAGTTCTCTCTGTGGGACAGTCAACCTGTAAGACTAGCAACAGTGATAAGATTAAAAAAAATCCCATACCGTTTGATTCAGCATTAGACGGACTGGCTGCCTCCATACAGGTGTGTGTGAATTCATCCTCCTCTTTTTCCTGCTCTGGCTTTGCTTTGAGGCTGCCTTGCTGTGTTTCACATTTGGTATTTGTGTGTTGGTTGTGGGGATGTGATTGATTCTTCGCACCTCACTTGCACTGAAGCAACAATCATAGATTTCGGTTTGTGATGCATGATCGGAATGTTTGCAGTGATTTTAAAAACCCAAGGACGCAACCACAGCTATGTTGCTGGCAACATAGCCTTTAAACATGATACAGAGAATCCTCTGCTCCATAGACTCTATACCAAAATGTCTTTTGGGAGGTACTACACAGATGGAGTGAAAATGTCTAAGATGTAAGAGCAGCATTTATCACTGAAAAACAAACTCTCACTGTCTGCTACCCTCATCAATGCACAGTCCCTGAGAGCAAAGAAAGACTGCTTCCTGCGTGAGTATTGGAGTTCCCGGCAATCACTGAGACTTGGCATGGCAAGCCAGACATCTTCTTTTGTTGCTTTGAGAGGGGCAACAGTGCTGAGCCCCCTTACACCCAACTCTGCTGTCAAGGAATCAGAAGTCCTTCACATAACACACACACAAGGCTGTAACCAACGAAACCCCCAGACTCTGAGAATATCATAACATAGCATAGCATTGACAATGCTGGTCACTGAACAGCTAGTGAAGAGTCATATTTTGCCACATACACAGCACCTCATGGAACCATTACAGTTTATCTATCAAGCCTCTTGAGGGGTGGAAGACACAATGCTAACTCTCCTTCATTTGGTGCACACTCACCTTGAATAACCAAAACATCATACTAAGATTTTATTTGTGGACGTTTCCTCCACTGTTCAGCACAGTATTTTAGCAGATAAATGCTGGCAACAGAATTTTCACATGACGGTGGCTTGGATTAATGATTTAATTTTTTCACAATGAATATTGTATTCAAATTTATATTCCAGTTGTACAAAAATCCAAACACTCGATGATGGTAAAACAAACAAACAGACAAACAACAAAAACAGCATTGCTGCTGCAGCTGCACTGAATGCAGTCCATGACTGGCAGGAGGTATAAAACCAGAATTTCTGCTGTCCAGTAACTAATGTTTTTTGTTTGTTTTTTATAAGGAAATCTGTTTAAATCACTCCTGTCACAATGTCATAATCCTGAATTAGAAATATTCCAATATTTTTCACTGCCTCTCTGATGTCCACCCTCTCTCTCGCTGCTCTCCTGATTCAGTGAATCAAAAGTTTATTTCTATCAAAATCCAGAGCTGGTGATGGTAGTTGGAACAGAGTTTAAGGATGAATCAAGAAGGCTTTGATTAGTTTTACTTTGTTTGAATGAAGAGTGTTTTTTGGTTTTTTTGTTGGTTTGTTTGTTTTTTTAATGACAAAATTACTGTTTCTGTGAATGGAGTCTGGTGGCTTTGGCAAGAGTGATACAATGGCTTTTGTTTTTGCTTTTTAAAATAATATAAAGTAATATGTCTTTCATTGTGTTGGTTTTCCCTCTTATGGACATAATGCACAAAAAATGGCATATGAATTCAGCACGTCAGTGTTTACTTATGTATTAATCAAGGGATAAATACATCACACTTACACATTATGATTCGCTTGTGATTTTGAGAGAGGCATCTGGCAAGAGAGACAATTGGTTGGTGAGGGTGATTATGAAAATGGATGGCAGAGTTAGTATAAATGCAGTCATTGGTGGAGCATGTTTCTGCGCCTCTTGAGTGTGCTTATGCTTGGCAGATTTGTTGCTTTTCCCTTTGTATAGTAGATTAAAATCTGTGTGGCATAATTTACAAAAAGCATGACCAATGTTGCTCTCTATTAAGTATGGATAAGCTTCCTTCCATTTGGTGAGATAATTTTTCAAACTTTGAGCCTTTTTGCCAAGTATAGCCAAGTATTCCATCCCTCTCAAGTGCATCCATCATCATCTTCTTCTCGTAACTAGATGTTAGCTAATCAGCTAATGTTCTACATACCGTCACCTGCTGTACCACAGAGGAATTTAGCAAACACAACAAAAAAACAGTTATGCCTCCCGTCAACATTAAAGCCTTTTTTTTTTTTTTTTCTCTCTCATTTTTAGAATGGTTTAAAATACGGGAGATTCACGGGAAAATGTCTAAAAAGGAGGATAGTGGGAGAGAAAGGTAAAATACCAGAGAATCCTGGGAAAAATGTGAGGGTTGACAGGTCTAAAAGTAACTAAAGCTTTGTTTATAGAGTATTCTTTGAAAGTAATTCATGCACACGAAAAGATAAAAAATGAAGAAGCAAAAAAGTAAAAAATACATTCCAATATAAAACAAATCGCAATGTGACACAGACCACACAAAAAAACAAAACAAATCAAAAACAGGAGTGGAGATCTACAAAAGGCTTGCCGTTAAGATGAGTTTTTAGAAGCCGCTTAAATCAGTCCAACGATTCAGCAAATCTGACTGATGGGGGAAGATGATTCTAGACGGTTGGGCCAGAAACCGCAAAGGCACCATTACCTTTTGTTCTACAGTTGGAGCGTGGGATGGTTAAAAGGCCGAGATTAGAGGATCAGAGTGGTCGAGAAGTGGAATACGGAAAAAGGAGATCAGAAATGTAACTGGGGACAAGGTCAGGCAGAGGCTTATACGTAATCAACAGGATCTTCTAGTTTATTCTAAATTCCAAGGGAATCCAATAGAGGGAAGAACAGTTGTAATGTGGGATGGTCAGCTTCTGGTCACATTCTGAACTAACTGTAAACAGTTCAGACAAGCTTGACTGAGACAAATTACAATAATCTAGGCGCAAGAAAATTCAATTATGATTTATAGTGCAACATCTGTAGAAGACAAGATATTTTTGCATATTTCTTAGTTGAAGACAGCAGGACTTAACAAGCTTAATAAAATGTTGGTCAAAAGGCATATACTGAGCAAAGATCAATATCTAATTTAAAAATCTTGGTATTGAGTATCTTGGAATTGAACTGACTTCATAAGCACTTAGATACACCAAAGAATATACTTTTTAAAGAAATTGCTATCCATTCATGTCCACTACAAAAATGCTTTCATTAGAAATGTTTCTACATCATTCTGGCAATACTACTGACAGACAGACATAGACTGTCAGAAAAACGATATTACCCCTGTTTATTCACTAAAAATGTTTTTTAAAGCGGTAACACATTCGCACCTCACCCCCCATGTACTTTGTTGACTCCCTCCTGGTCGCAAAGGATGTCCAGCTGGTCTGGGCCATCCTATTTCTTTGTTCTATTTTTTTTTTTTTTTTTTTTTTTTTTTTTTTTTTTTTTTATACCCGATTTGTTGCAAGATACAAGGTTTGTGTATAGGTGTGTGTACAAGTATGTCAAGTGGAGACTTGTGAAGTTGTGATGAAATGGCTTGGACTGTGGTACAAACCAATTTCTCCACGGGTACACAAAGTATCTATCTATCTCATTAAGGGTGTACTGTCACTACTTCACCGTATTTCTCCACAGTTGCTTAAGTGACAAGAGAACAAATGTTAAAAAAATTCCTCAGTAATTACATGTGGCAAGTTGGAGGTGGGCAATATACCAAGGGATGGTAGTGTATTGTCGACAACGCCACCTAGGGGAATATTACACCCAGGAAGTAGTGATTTCACCCTTACCAAGAATAAGGCTTACAGGTCCGCTAACACACTGACAGAGACAGGAATCCAAAATAGATGTAGCAATATATATATATATATATGTCAATCGATTAAAATATTTAATTGCGATTAATCTCATGAATGTCACAGTTAACTCGCGAGCAGACCCCTCAAATTAACTCAGTTAACAAAGGAGACAATCAAAATCAAACTAAATTAAATAAATCTAAATAAACAAAAGAACATAAAGTCAAAATCAAGATAAACAAAACAACTAAATAAATCTAAGTAAACAAAATAACATAGCTAAATAAATTTAAACAAATAACGCAAAGGTGGTGAGGGTGTAAGGCCCCACTTCAACTCATGCATGCAATTAAAAACGGGACTAAAACCGTTTAAACGTCATTCGAATCTGCGGTGCAGAGCCAAGCCACCGACAAGACATCTCGTCGAGCCAGAGCAATGGGGAAACTTCTTGTGGAGACAAAACAGCAGCGGCCCCAGTCAGCTGACTCCCCGTCAGCTGATTATAGCGGCTAGATCGCAGTTTTACCTAATTAAAAATAAGGTTAGCATTTCTAAGCCAAAAGCTGATAATGATGCGGCTACATGCTAAACTGAATACATACCTTATAACAAAGGCAGACACATGCACACACAAAAGGGAGGATGCAAGAGGGCTGCACACAGTCACCAAGTCTCTTACCTGTGACCACACAAGCATTAGCCACAACATAGCAAACACCATAACGCCAAGAAAGAGAGGACACTTACAACACGAATGCCACACACAGGAGCACACACGGGCAGCACGAAGCGGCACACAAGCAGTCACTCTAAAATACAACAATCACTGTCAGCATGAAACAATGCAACGTATCAGCCAGCAAGGAGAAGCAGTGAGCAGCAGCCATACCTGTTGAAGGCAGATAGCCTCTGACCTGGAAGTGACGTGTCAGGTGGAGCGCAAAGAGGGAGAACCCAGGGAAAGGGCCACTGCTTTTATACCCGGCCCATTCCTCTGATTGGCGTCAGCAACATTCATTGTATGCAGCAATACATAGAACGATTAACATTTCTATGCTGCTGCACTGTATTAAGGCCTACTCACAAAAAAACGAACAACTCTCAAAAAGTAAATAAACAAATGCCAAAAACAGAAAATGTGGTCCATTTTAGGTTTGCTGCCACAGCAGGAGGAGGAGACGGTGGATGAGGAGGAGGAGGTGGAGGACAAGGACGAGCAGAAGGTCAACGACGAGGTGGAGGAGAGATCGCCGGTGCCGGTTCCGGTGCAACAGGAGGAGAGCGCGCCAGTGCCAGCGACAGCGTCATGGCCAGGTGCGGCAGGACGACCAGGCCTTCCTGACGACCCAACAGGCGAGGTTCTCCATGCTGGAGAGGGAGCTGGGTGCACTCGGTGTCCAGGTAAAGGAGCAGGTCCAGTCAGTGAAGGCTCGACTGACTGCCCTTCAGGAGGTGTTTAAGGCCCGCCTGCTCCCCTTGGGTTCAGTTGCAGCCAGTCTGCAGAGGCTGGAGGATGCTGCGGAGAGACTGCCGCCACCACCACGCCCAGGTGACTGCTGAGGCCACACATGAGAGGGGGACATTCTGGCTCCCCTGATGTTGCACCATCATGTAGGAGAAGGGAAAGGGGAGGGGGAACTAATACTGTGGTGAGCCATGTGGTAGTAAGCCTCATGAGACAGGGATCACAGTCTAATGGCAAATCCAGTGCCCCATACACTACACCATTCCAGGAAAATGCTGTTTATTACCAATCAACACAGTAAACACGAACACTTACTGATGTCTTCACCCGACTCCCATGAGTCTTTGCACTAACTAGTGCGCGAGCTAGCTAATAAAACCCCAGACTGTCCTCCCATCCCTACAATACATTTATTTCAATACTGTCTATCTGTTTAGTGTGGAAAGTTATTGATCTTCAGATGTTTTTTGAACTGATGTAACCGCAAATACTCGCTTAATGACAAAGCTGGGTGGCGAGGCGCTCCCTCCTCTGTACACTTATGGGAAATTTTAACTGGCCACAAATCTTATGTGGACCATGTCATGCAAACAGTAAGACAGAACAGCAGCCTGCGCCAGGGGGGTGACGGCGGATGACTCAGAGGATGAGGCACTGAACCATGGCGTACAGCCGGGCCTTTGAAGTATCTAAAATGTGGATTAATAAATACTAATATTATCAAATTGAAAGTGCACTGAAAGCAATAATCAGAAATTTGGATACATACCACCCAGCGTGAAACAGTTTTTAGACAGCGTAATGGAGAGACGAGGACACACAGCCGTTGCGCACTCTGCCAACTACTGACCAAAACCCAAGAGAAGAGGTAATTTAAGTAGAGAGGAGACCAGGCAGAGACCGGATACGATTTAAATTAACTCCAGCGAGCCTACCTCACAGCACCAAGTCACGTAAAGCCAGAGCTCAGAGCCGGAAACTATTGTTCTGGGCTGTATTCACCTCCAAAAGGGAGCGACAAAAGCAGCCACACTGCACGGCTGGAGCCTATCCCAGCCGTCAGCGGGCGAGTGGTGGTACACCCTGAGCCGGTCGCCAGCCGACTGCAGGGCAACATACATACAACCATTCACTCTCGCATTCACACCGAGGGACAATTTAGAGTCACCAATTAACCTAATGAGCATGTTTTTGGTCTGTGGGAGGAAGCCGGAGTGCCCGGAGAGAACCCACGCATGCACGGGAAAAACATGCAAACTTTGCACAGAAAGGCCCCGCCCGACCCGGGGATCGAACCGATGACCTTCTTGGCACGCGCACTACCTGCTGCGCCACCGTGCGCCTTCTGCCACAGTCAGTACTTAGCAAAAGAGTCTACACTTTATTCAACCAACCCCTTTTGGTACAGGGCCTGTATCTGAGTATTTTATCTAAAAGAAGAAAATTACAATTTGAAAATACAAAAAAAATATGACACATTTAACCAGACCTCAATGACTGTCTCTCATTTATTAGACTCAATGTGTCAGAAGAATTTGTGAGCATATTGGTTTTCATGAGAATACTTTGGGTTAACGTCAGGTAAGGGCTTAAATTATAAATAGTACTGTTTTGTTCCATGCATATGCATTTATTTATCAGTTTCTTGTGTGTGAAAATATGTATGGATTTAGAATTACTTCTGGCCATGCATATACAAAACCACTGGTGGTAGAAAATGAATACAATTACAATAGAGAGCACATGTGCACAAGAAGCACTGTTGAGTGTACTATAGGACTATTGAATGGCCACTGGCTGTCTTGAAGAGGCAACACTCTACAATGCTAGGTTTGATGCCAGCAATACCCTTGATCATTTTCTCTTTTTTCTCCATCTCAGCTGCAGAGGACCCTTGGTCCACACTCTGCAGATCTCTGAGCCCGTGGAGCAGGATCTGGCAAATGTGATGAATCTTCGAAAGAAAAAAAGCTTCTTATTTCTGTAAATGTGAATAATCTACAACTATAACAACAGTAGCATACAATAAGGGAAAAAGGTGCAGGATGCAGCCTCCTCTGTGGTTTTCAAAGATGTCCAGTGGCATGTACTATGCGCCATCAGGCATGATTCCACTCAGGGTTGTCTCACCAGTTGTGGTGGCAATTTTGATCAACAACTGAAATTGAAGAGGTGGACTGCCCTCTGTCTGTGCCACTTATTTATTTATTTATTTATTTTTGTGGACTGCAATTCTTTTTTCAGCAATTGTACTGCTGTTCTAATCTCCAGCAAAACAGCAGTTACATGTGTCCAAGCTTTTCTTTTGACAGTCTGCCTGCAAGCACACAAAATATAACTGCTCGGTTTTGCATTGTTTTGTTAATTAGCACCTCTGCCTCATCAGTGATGTTTCTGTTCTTGGCCTTTTTTTCTCACACCATGTTGTCAGTGACAAGTGTGATGCCAGGACCTTGTGAAAGAGAGCTGTTCACCATAAATGTCTGATTAGGAGTTTTTCTCTACGTAAATGAAGCTGATCATGGTGGCAATTATTTTAATGTCTGTGGGGATCAGGCACATCATAGAAATATGTTATGTTCATGTTAATACGTTAAAGTAACCTTCAAGGACTGTGTGGTTGCATGTATTTGTTTGGCCAACACAGTTGAGCAAGGTTCAACTTTTTTGCCGTACCACGCTGTGTTTCTTTGCTAAAGCGTCAGAATCCCCACTGTGCTAACACAGTTGGATTCACTCAAATAAGTGAGTGGGTTGTGTTTGTTCATGCAGGAAAAATGATGGCTTTAACACGGTCTTACAAACAGGAATGATGGCAACGAGATATGACTTGCTGGCTAGCAAACTGCTTTCGCTTTGTTTCTGACAGTTATTCAGAAATATTTTCCTATGCTCACTAAATTGCCTACGTGAAAGTATTATGCATTGCATATATCATCCCATATACACAATCAGAGAATATGATTTTTTAGGTCATATCTTGAATACTTAATACTATGCTTTGTATGTGTCCATATTTTCTGTAGTAGTGCAGAATCTGTGAGCTGCTTGTGATTGGCCAAAGGGTTTAAATTTTTGATGCCAGAAAACCGCTGGAGACCGTGATGGAATCTACACTGGAAGGTTTTGAATGTGTTTCCGGCACACACACTTATATTTCAGATTTGCTCTTAAATTAACTGTATAATATTGACCTTATGCATTTGTATGCATACAGGGAACTGATGTTTCCAGCCCCTTTCATTAGTTTATGAAAATGGATTTGAGACAGTGCACAGGCTGTGGTTTATTTCATTAATTAGTTACGTGACAGTCCCACACACCCACACACTTTACTAGTTACCCTCACCAACATGTATACATTCTCACTCATAAACAGGTCATGCCAAGTAATGTTTACACTAGAAGATACTGATGAAACTAAAAGGTCACTTTCAACCTTAGAAAATCATACTTTGGGTAAACAAAATAGTCCACTTTTTAGTTCAAGCTTTTAACCACATAGCACGGTGTTTGTCCGTAGATGGAGTTTGCTCAGCTGTCATGGATTCAGCCCAGTTGTCATCACATGACCTAAGTATGGAGCTTGGGTGGCGTGATAACAAGTGGTCATGTGTTACACAGATGGTCCTTGACATCACATATGACTTTTCTCTGGTGTTCCACTGACTCCTAATTGACTTTGACCTTTTTCCAGTTCATACTGTGACTCTTTTTGCTCTGATGTTCACAGACAGCTGATGTTGTCTCTTCATTTGTCCAGAGTCCTTGCCTGTTAATTGATACATTGCTTTCCACAGTCACTGCCTGTGATTTGGTAAGCTCTGTTGGTTCTTAACCCGCAATTTTGCAAACATGCCAAACATGTCAAAACATTTCGATAGCTTCATTTACCGACAACAAATATACTTTCAGTTGGAACTGGTCAGCAATATAAGTGCCTACATACTGTCTGCTGTACATGTGTTCTGTGGGCTGTGTGTTTCCAGTTTTACCACCACACTGTGACTCACAAGCTTCTCCATCTGCTGCAGATCCATTAAACAAACAGACCATATTAACTGCATGGACTCAACAGCAATATGACTGCTCTTGAGAACACGCCACATTTGATTTCCTTCTGCGTATACCACCAGCCTAACACACATACATGTGCATCTGAGCTTCTGACTCTTTTGATCTGTACTACACTTCCTAGAGGGCAGGTGAGTCATTCAGCCTTCCATCGTCTGTATGTATTCATATTTTTCTGTCTGGCTCCAGTGTAATTTTTTATGCCCTTTCTCTTCAACCTTCATATGCTCACCTGAGGGAAGAGGCCTTACCACAGGGTGGGGATCAATGAACTGCTGTGTTGTGTTCAGCCAGCGTAGGATCTTATTTAGAAGCCCTCCAGGTGGGTAGGATCAGTGGCGCACAGAGGGAGAGAGGCAAAGCCAGCATCCATTATTTATTTCCTCATTTAACACTGGCAGCAGGTTCCTCACCCACTTTTATTTGCTCAAAGACTAGTGGTGTGTGGGGTTAATTCTCTAAAGGGGTTAATATTAGGAACCTTATTGGATTCCTGCACCAGGACAGATGGGACTTGGAAAGATAAGGGATGTGTTGTAAACACACTAAGACCTGTCGTTGATAAAAGATCTATTTGTGCTGCTTGGCTTTTTGCTATAATGTCAGTGGATGCCAGAACAGGCCGTCCTGACAGAGCTTATTGATCTGCCATGAATTCTTCAATTACAGGAATGAAGAATTATTCCTTGCCAAAAAAAAAAAAAAAAACATAACTTACTGTGTTCACCACTGGTGCCCAACCCACCTGTCCATCCTGCCATCCATTGCTCCTCCTCACCATTCATCTGGCCAAAAAACAGGGGCCGTTCTAATGAGAGTTTAAGAGCAAGCTGCTTTGCGCTGTTAGAGATAAACCCCTCTGAAGAAAAATAGGTCTCCCAGAAGGTAAAATGTGGAGCTTCATCTATACCACGGATGGTTTTATGTTGAATTTTATGCAGCCTGATAGTCCTCAGAGAAGACATTTCAATTCAAACTTGTGTTTCTCTCCTTTATTTTTTGATATTCAAAGTGAGAGGGAATAATTTTGCTCCATTTTAACCTGACCTCTGAAGTTACACTGAATTTCGATGTGTCATTTTACACGCTCATTATACAAAACCACATCAGATAATGGACTCATTGAGCAGCTGACCAAAACATAAATGCATCACAATTACACCAGCCACTAGCACCACATTAACTGTACATTAACCTTGCAACCACCCTTAATTAACTGTAGAGTGGAAACAGAGTGTGTCAAAATTGCAAGACAGGCCTAAATTTACAATCCAAAGTGGAGAAAAATTCCATACCAAAACTCTCTGATTTCACTTAAAGTGGATACTAAAATTCAAATTCAAATTTTAGATATATTTGCTTTTGTAGCAGCAACACACATGCTCTATTTATTAAGTTTGGCTATTTGAGACTGTTCAAGGCTCTTGAATAATTGTTTTTACAGTCAAAACAGCTCCTTCTATAAAGGGAAATTCCTCGAAACATGCAAGTTTTTACACTGCCTAAAGGGCTAATGTTCAGCAACTCCCTTTACTGGGATCCAACAACTAAAAATGCTAAATGATCTGTTATTAAAATACTTTGCCCATGATAATCACCACCACTGCCCCAAATGGTTGAGCAGTTAACGTTAAACTTTTAAGCTCTAATTAAAAAATAGAAAAGATGAGGAAGAAGAAGAAAAAATGCATTCAGCCGCTGCACCCCCAGGGATGAAATCTGTCTTCTATTCTGTTGTAAATTGAGCACACCTAGCAGCTCACTGCAGAATAATCAGGAATTAGGGGATAAATGCAGCAACTGTGAAGAGTAATACGAGCCTGCATTGCTCTTGCACCCTGAGTTTATAAAGCCCCCCACCCTTCACCCCACCTCAAGATTGTGGCTATGCTTCTCTGTTTGAATGCAGGATTTAAAAGTCTCTGGAGGAGCACAGTGGGTGAGTAAGAAGTGTTTTTATGTCATGCTATAAGCTTCCTCTCAAGATATTTCCTACCCTTTTAGATTCTCTCTTTTGTCATCTCTGAATGCACGTGAATTGTGCTTTGAAATAGCAAACAGGATGTGTGAAGTTCTGATTGCTGTGTAATAAATGAGAGAGAGAAACACTTGCGGTGCCTCATGCTTTGACAAGTAATTAAGGGTAACTGTGCCACAGCAGACACTGAATGGTGGCCAAATATTACACATAAACAAACTCAGGCACATTTTCAAACAATTACCATATTTGCAGCAACTGCTGCTCAGTTCTTCCTGTTCATGAATAACAATTCACAGTCTGTTTTAAGAGGGTAAATGATGCACTCTGATATACAATGTTCCCATGCTGTATCCATTGTCACTCTTGCCAGTGGATATTAGCACAATTTACAGCCTTTACATTTAATCTGCCGGATCCCATGGCCAGTATCAGGTTCTGGGTGAGGGTGAGGGACACAGAAGAGGCCATGGCCAGCTCATCACCCTCACATGTCCTTCAGCAGATGGAGTTAACCCACAGTGCTGACAACAGCCGTCATAGCGGCTCTGGACGGCCTTGCTGAAAATTGAGTGTCAGGTATTTGCTTGAGCGGATTAAGCAGTGGCCCCAAGATTGTATGGGTTATTTCTTTAATCCTTGCAATTCTGCTACAGTGTTCACTGCCACGTAAACATGACCACAAGCTGTTTGGACCACACACTTTTTGTAATGTGGTTGTATTTTTTTCATAGCAGCAGATATGTTATGGCAGGCAGCTCTCCATTATGTTGTTTTGCAGTTTTATTGAAAAAGGTTTCAATATAAAGACACACATTTTTGATGGTTGTGAAATGGGAAAACACCATAAACTTTATTATGTACCTGCATTTGTGTGTGTGGGCAAGGCTTATTTATCAAATATTGGCTCTGAGTGTTTTATTAAATGTAAGACATTTTTAAGACTTAAGATGTCACTTATGCACCCTGTGTCAAATAAACCAGAACATATATGCCTAGTCGACACATACTTGAGTATTTCCCCTTTGTACTTAAAAAAGTTAATAAATCCTGTCAACACAAACACTGTATTCAAAAACATTTCTGTACAAATGAGAATGCAGACACATAAATTGAAGCACTGTCGAGAGCATGCCAAGCCAACAAGCAGCAATATAATCTCAATTGTAATGCCATGTTGGCCAATTAGAAGCCTGAAAAAAAACTTTCGCCAATAGAAGTCCAACTGCTAAATTATGAATCTTATTATGGTGAAGGCATGACCCACTCTGACTGGCTTTGAAAGTTACAAGTACTAGCCAATCAGAGGCAGATTAGGGGGGGTGATGCCTTCACCACAGCAAGATTTGTAAATTTAAGTCTCATCCTAAGCCAGTGACATTGGCAATGAGATGGAAGAGTGACTGTACATTTATGTCTAAACTTATAAAAAGTCCTGTTAGCAAGATTAAAGCCAGCACTATTTTGATCACATCTGCCATTGCATAAAATGGACTAATGTAAACAATGGAGATAAAAGCACACACTCTGACTCACAAGCCAAAAACTCCCTGTTTTCACTTTAACACAGCAACAGAGCTTCTGGGTATCTTCACCCTGGAAGAAGTTTTCCTAAAGCTCCATTTTCAGTGACCTAAAACTGCATTTTTGTGTGGACGAAAGGTGAAATCCAAATGGAAAAGCTACATTTCAGCAAATACTCTTGTACATGTGGACTAGGTAACAGACACTTTTCACATACTGCTGAAACAGACACAACCTATTTTCAGTGATGGAAGCTTCTCTGATATCATTTTTGGGGAAGTATGTGTATGTAAATGCATGTAAAAATGTCCTAATGTCTTCATTTTGCTTCACAGAAGATTACCTTAGCATTAAATGTAATCCAGTAGGTTGTTGTTGTACATCGGTGGTTACATTGCAAACAGGAGGTGCTGAGGTCATGTATCATCCTGATTTGACAAATTTTCTGTTCTCAGTATTGGAAATAAAGGTAGTGTAAACCAGCAAAGCATACACCTAAGTGGCATCAAAATGCTTAATGCCACCCACCCTTGATCCCCACTACATCGGACTATCTCATGATCTTATTGCACATGTGCGGAGTGATTTAGGAAGACAGCATCCAGCTCATGTAAACAAACAGCTGGGCATGGTATAGAGACTGTTGAAAAATGAAGCAAAGCTACCCCAGCAGCACTGAAAAAGTGCAAGCATTGCTAATACTGGCAAAGAGGAGCTACCTGTTGCTGTCTTCAGTGCCAGCTCAAGTTGCTCAAGCAATGCTGCTGCTACATGCAAGACGACAGGATCCTGGGACAGGAAATGACAACAGAACTACCACATTCACTCTCCATGATAACAGTGGCTATGACAAAGATGGTAATAGAGATAATAACCAACTACTAGTGAGTAGTTACCCTAATCAGCATTCTGCCTGAAACAGCTGCCATACAAAGAGTGATGCCCAATAGTGCAAAGAGAACCAGTTCAGGTCAAGGACACAATTTTCCCAAAAATCAAGAGGACTGCTGATTTGCAAGCAGTAACTATTACATGAGTAGGTGATTGTGGCTCTGGTTGAGTGGATCATCTACTGGTTGAAGGGTTGGCAATTTGATCTCCTCCTTTCCATGTGGCCAAGTGTCTTTGGGCAAGACACTGAATCCTGGGTTGCTCCCCACTTGCTAATTTAATGTGGGATAAGTGCAAGGGGTTGCAAGCAGATGATCAGCTCTGGTGACCTCCAGTGGGGAAACAATAACATACAAATGAAGAATGAAAGAATGGAGAAAAGAGTACAGTGGAAAAAAAAGAGTGTGTGATGTGCTTTATGTGCCTGTTTGGAAACCAAGAAAAGACCACATGGGGGTGCTCTTTTGGGGGTTTGTTCAATAACTAGAAAAAGATTTCAACTCAATTGAGACAGCACGAGATGTCTGCTGAACACATTACAATTATGGTTACCTGGCACAATCTATCACAGAAACTATAAACAAACACAGCTATAGATCAGGTGAACAAAGATCTAATATCTCTTGAAGCAAACCACTGTAAAGACATTTTAAGATGAGCAATTGCTATTGTGAACCATCTGTCAGAGCATAGTCTCAGACAGGTTGTTTGAGTCTGGCAATGAAAAAAATTTCTTGGGGAAGTAGAACTGATAACTCAGTTTGACCCAGTCATGCAAGATCATTTGAGGCAAGGGACACTTATTTAAGCAATCATTTCACTCGTGGCAAAGCGTAGAACTAATGCAATTGTAGAGAGAGTAAAGAAACCTAAATATTATGCAGTAGTCACGATCTGCTCTGTGGACCTTGGTCACAATGAGCAGCAATCAGTGGTCGTATGACCAGTAACTTGTGAAACCTCAAAAGGTGTCTCCATTCATGAGCACTTTGTTGGTTTTTCCTCAGGCATTTGGCACAGGAGGAAAAAGCTTATGCAAGTCAATCTTAGGTCGTTGAGATACCCCAGGTTTGGATCTTTCCAAATGTCAAGACTGTAAATGACCCAAATAGCATGCTGTTTCTAAAGTGTTTTAATCCATTACATTTTTAAAAGGTCGGTGCTTTTATTTTGAAAGAAAAAAAGAAAAAAAAAAAAACGGAAGTAAAAAGGAGACGAAAATGTAAGGGAGACGATACAAGGCACACATGAAAAACGGAGTTAAAAGCAATATTTCTGTTTGGTATAGAACCTGGCTGAAGAGGGCGCAAGGTTTGTTTATGTTTTATTTAACATTGTGTGCATCTTAAGTCACTTTAGTTTATGTTCTTTAGTAGTTTTGCAGAGTTTGAGAATGTATGAGTTAAGCTAATATATCGCCATATTAGCCCCGTTGCTAGTATGGTAGTTTTATAAAGGGATTTTAAGAAGACATTGCATTGTTATATGTAATTAAAATATTTTGTTTTATTTTGCTTTCTCACTAGCTCTTACGGTGTGTTCAAGTGTTGTTCATGACATTCAAAGACAAGTTATTAAAGCACTACTGAACCATCAGTCAAAGAGTCAGACCATTATTCAGCTGGGGATGCTACAAAGACCATTTTTATGATAGTGAGAGTAACATGCAGGGTAAAAAGCACGGGGTCTGATAGAGGCTGCTAGACTTAAGCAGCAAGGTGTTATGTATTCCTGGTTTTACCCTGATATTCCTACTCTAACCCTAACCAATCTCACTCTTCATGCCTAAACCCAACCAACCCAATCAACAAATGCAACAAGGACTAGCCAATAAGAGGCAGTGTAGGATGGGTACTGACTTTGCCAACTTGGGAAAATAAATCCGTACAGATTTGAACTGATAAAAAAAAATCTCACTCTTAAATGTATAAGTATGTATAAGGGAAATATCCTTAACTTCTATCCAAATTGAGTACAGCTCTCAGACTTCTTCTCAGACAAGCTTCCCATCATTGAAACTCATTAAAATGCACCATCAACTTTGTCAGGACAGGCTGTCTGCATTTGCTGCACTCTCCATCGAGCATGGAGTCAGGAAGTCACTAGATATGGAATTGCTGATTACAAGATTTGCTGAGGCCAAGGCTCGCAAGGTCAAATTTTAACATGGCCATCTAAAGTGTATCTCCCAGCCATAGGCACACAACATAGCCTAATGGCATAGGATGTAGCACAACTTCTGAGAATTCACGAAAGAGTTCCATCACTGCTCTGATTACAGGCACAACAATACTGTGACAGCCCAAGGTTCCCCACCATCTAAATCTGAGTTGATTCAGGAGAGAAAGCAAGTCAAACTCAAAAAGACAAAGAGAAAAGGTAAACATTTTTAACAGTATATCAGGGTTATTATTCCTGTCTCTTCCTAATCAACCTCTTGCTGTTTTGTGTGTTGTCTTCTCACTTAAGTAACGCAATACAGAATACAACTTATTCAATTTGGGCAGGAACAAGTAGGTCCAACAAGAAGATTCTATCGAAACCATAGTACATGATGACAACCAATGACAGATGTTCTATGTGAATGGACTAATGTCCACTACAAACAGTCTTATCATAGAGACCTTATTGGTGGCTGTATTTGTTAAACTGAATGTTTGTTTGGTTTTTTTTCTTTACAGATACAATTCCAGAAGTGTGGACATTACTGCTGTGTGATGACCGATGAAGAGAAGTTACAAGTAGGTCCTTCTTAGATAAATAAGGATTGATAAAGGGGGAGAACAAGGGATGTGGAGGGCCCCATGCCTGTTTGCCTTAGGCCACAAAATGACTAAATCTGGCCCTGAGGATGCTGCTAACCTCAAAATAATTTTCAGGTTTCAGCTGAATCCTGCAGTTGTCTTAGTCATCATATTATAAATTCTGAATATCAGCACTGCACTCTGCACTTTCAGAAACAAGAATAATATCAGACTTCCAAATTCAGTACATAGTGCATCATAGTGTACTAATGTGCTATGTTCTCTTTACCAACATGTTATTGCAGCGTACCATGCAGCACCCAACCTGGTATGTTGTTTAATAATGTTTCCTCTCTTGGCATGTTATCACAACCACAGGGAGGACAACAGTTTCATATATGTGGGTGTTCTTGCTGTGGAGGCTGGCAGAACAGTGATGCAGTTTCATAATATGGAAGTTGTCAGACCGTCCTGCTGACCAACAGTATGTGGGTGCAACCTCATTAATCCTTAAAAATGTGTATTTTCTCCAAATCAAAGAGTGTTATTTACACCAGCACTTGGATGGATATGCTCCCTTTGACTATAAAACATCAAACCATGTTTTACATAACATCACAGCTATCCATTTGACAAAAGTATAATTTAGATATTTGTATTTTACCCAAAGTTTGAGGCTGCTATGTTCATTTTGGTGCTGTATGAAAATCAATCACCCAACTTTACACTTGCTTGAGCTCTGTAATTCATCAGAGCGAACATCAAGTCTGCATTAATAATTGTCAAAGTTACATTATTGTTGTTTAATTCATTGACTGATTACAAAAGTCTGCACTGTATTACTAAACAGCATTACCAAATCCTGCATGGAACAGTAGAAAACCTACAACCCTAAATCTTCAATTCTACTGCATGCATTTGAAAATGATTGGCAGCAAGTTTACATGATATGTAGTTGAAGAATACTTCTGTCTGTCCTGTCTCTGCAAATATGTACAGTATGTAGTATTATCAGCATATCTAACCTAATGTGGTGTTGACCACATGAAGTTTCCTACATTGTGTGAGAGATTTCAGTAAGGTGAATTCCTGATGTTGAGCAGATCTCTTAAAACATGAGTTTGCAATGAATTAGAAGTAGTGGTGCATTCTGCATTCTATTATAAGCACACACACACACACACACACACACACACACACACACACACACACACACACACACACAGTGAAACAGATGGGAAGCTCATACACATACATATCATACATTTCTGATTTCCTTTGTTGTGTATTAGTGCAATTGTTTTTCTACCCCACACACATAAGCAACTAGTCTTAAGATTCTCACAAAAATGATTTCAGTAGGATATGGAGTTGTAACGCTCATTATCCACACACTCATCTCCATAGGAGCGACCCAGGGTCATCACTGACAGGTCTGTGACTCATCATCAAGCAGCAAGTCCCCCAGCTAGCAGCAGTTACTTTATGTTGCAATAACACCACAGACATCCTCAGCAGACGAGCGACTCTCAGTTTGTCTTAAAGAGGTGGAGCCAGTGAGGCATATATGTAACACCACCGCAGCAGGGGCCTGCAACACTCAGCACGGCACTTCTCATCTCAGAATTCTGGCTACAGTGATAATCTTCAATTCAACTCCTCACAACAGGAAACTGCAAGTAAATATCGGGTGACTTTACACAGTGTGACAGCTTGTTCTTTGAATACCATTCTTACAAGCAACACATCCACACTGATTGTTTCAGGAGAACATTAGGTAAAAGTAAATCATTAGGCAGCTCATAACTGTAGTGAGGAAGCTTGTTTTCTGTGTTGTTAGCGCTTTTTGAAACGTGTACGCATGCAGCCGAGACCCTCTCTCTGTCTTTGGGGCATGACAAATAACTCAGAACTGTATTCACTTTCATTCCCACATTGCACATTAACAAGAAGGATGGCAGCTGATGCATTTGAAAAGAAATGTAATTGAGACTGGGTGCAGTGGACAGTCTGATATTAATTTCTCAGAGGGCAGGGCCTGCTGCGGGGCATCAGATAAAATGTAATTAGGCCCACATTTCATTTGAGGGCTTCTGTGCCACAAACATAGACCTGAGGTGAAATCAGGTTGCTACTTTGATGATTAGTAATGCTGGATGCCAAACGATGTATCAATCATGCCTGTTGGCTATTTAACTAATATTTATAATTCTTATTCCCTACTGTAAAGTAGAGAAGAAAATGTTCTGACAACTTAGGCTACTTTGTAGGGATGGGGTACTTTACTTTTTGCACTATTTAAGTATAAACCATCATGGCAAGTGCAAGTGCGATTGAACTGTCACTCTCTGTTCGGGTCTAATTGAAAACAAGTTCAACAAAGTGCTTTACGAGATATGCTGTAGCACAGTACTAGCTATAGCCTCGCCCTAACATTTCCAATTGATATTACTGTTGGTGCAGCTGTCACAAAGAAGAGTGGATTGCTCTCCACACCACTTTGGAAACAGGAGAGAAGGACTGAATAGGTAAAGTAAAATAGTCGTGAGGGAAGAGTAAAAGAAAGCAGAAGGTATAATGTAAATTTTTGTATTTTACCCAAAGTTTGATGTGTACTTTTTTACGAATGGTATTTAGAGAACAAGCTGTCACAGTGTTTAAAGTGATCTCATATTTACTTGCTGTTTGCTGTTGTGAGGGGTTGAATTGAAGATTATCACTGTGGCCAGAATTCCGGGATGAGAAGTGCCGTGCGGAGTGTTGCGGGCCCTTGCTTTGGTGGTGTCACATATATGCTTCACTGGCTCCACCTCTTTGAGACAAGCTGAGAATGAATGAATCTGAGTTCATTCAAAACATGAAAGCAGGTAGAAAGCAAGTGAGCAGGACCAGTTTGCCTTGTTTTCCCAGGATATTGTTTCACCAAACCAATCTAAATGCTAGTGGTGTCATGATTCCGTAGCTATTGCATTGTGCAGTGAACATTTACTGTACATACTGATACTTTAAAGTGAATAACGTGTTGATTGCCAGTTTAACATACACTGACTTGCTTGTTCAGATGCTTTCGACTGCATCAATTGACCTTTGGTTGTAAAGCATTTTCTGATCTGACACCCCTTTTGGCAGGACATCACTCTTACAAATCACTGTTAAAAAATACATTTGTTTAATGATGAGACTGCTCTGGTTAAGTTTTGGTTAGGTTAAGCCACTAAAACAGCTACATTAAGTTGAAGGAAAGTTCTTGATATAGTCCAAGCATTGTGATTTGGATTAAAATGACTTGAGTTAAGTCAAAGGACCTTTGTAGTCTTTATTGCCTCCTTCTGTTGTTAGGTTCTCAGAATAATAAATTGGATATTTACATCTCCATGATAGCAGAGCAAACTACATCTGCTGATGAAGACCATTTAATATTGTTGAAAGAGGGGCGTCACTGTGATCAAGTGTCTAAGTCTTGTACAATGTAGGCATAAACATGGCAGTTTTGAAACTGGCCGGGGAATTTGTTGTATGTCATCCTTGTCTTCCTTTCTCCCCACAGTCCCTGTCTGCCTCTCTAATATATACTGTCAATCAAGCAAGTAAGTGAATTGAACCTGTTTTGTCAATGGCTGTTTCCAAGGTCAAGAATGAACAGTTCTCAAGTAGGAGATTCTGTTCAATCCCACAACAAATTGACACAATGACAGAGGAGTCATCTCAGGGATCTTGTTTCTATAAACCTCATCACTTGCAAAAGCTAATTTGTGTAAAATAATATACACAAATGTGATACCTGGTCAAAAATTCATCCCACATTTAGAGGTCTGACTTAAACATCATTTATTTTTTGACCAAGCAAGTGCAAGCAGAGTTTTACGTCTTTCACTGTATATCCTTTATCATGTGATCGGTCCTGGACATACAGATCTGGAAATATGCTCTGCTGAAGATATCTATTGAAGTGGCTACCAGAGCTCTGCCATTGTGCCAGATACTTGCCTGCACCACCTGGTCTGAATGTGTGGAGCCCTCTGTGCTTCAGAGACTTCGTAGTCTAAGCCAAAGTCAATTACTTTTACCCTCAATGGCTGCTGTAAATGGTCCACAATCATTATATTCTCAGGTTTCAGATCTGCATGCACAATCCCTTTGCTCCTCAGAAACCAAAGAGGCTTACCTCAAACTGAAATCCTGGCCAGAAATATTATGAAAAGGTCAACTACACTGTAGCCGTTAACATTTGTGAATGTCTTAGCATGGGCACTGCTTGGATTTGGGTTCACTTCAGGGCAAGTTGCTTACTTTCAGGTAGAGCAGAAATAAAACCACCTTACAATATAATGCAGTGCAATACAGTGTGATACAATAGCAGATGTAGAAAAGCTGTATTATTTCTACCAGATTTAATAGCTGTGAAAGAATAAAGATCTGAGGGCAGTGATACAGCTCAGTAAATTCCCAGTGTTGCTGTAAAACTATATGAGATGAGCACTTCCATCTACAAACGTGTCTGATTTCATTTGATTTTCTCTCTGAAAAAACAAAAAACACTGTTAAGACAGTATTGTCAGATAACAGATGTTACATTTCAGTACGTTAGAGCAAAGAGGTCATAGCTGATAAATTAATATTGATTGACAATTAATATTCAGGGTTTAGTATTGACATTTAGTTTCCTCCTTGTTCAGCAAAAAACCAAGTGTGATATGGATTTGAATGAATTTCACAATTTACCATTTTGCCTTTACTGTGTTATTATAGAACTTCATGATTATATTTTTATTTGTATGCATTATACGTGGATATAGCATTCATATAAATGTTTTTAAAGAATACATTCCCTTTCATAGTTTATTTACTAAATCTTCTTGCAAATGGTAGTCCTCTCTGTACGTTGCTGCTGGTTGAAGCACCTCCTTCCACCAGTGCGCAGGGTAACGGCATTTATCCTCAACAGCTGCCTATGTGTGCCGCGTCTGAATGAGTGTCAAAGAGCTCGCCTCTGTCCTCCATTAATATCATACGGTAAGTAATATTTTCATCTACTGACAAAATAGGCAAATCATTGCTCATATATACAGGATTGAATATAATGTATCTCACATTTATGTAATAGCTTACATTGCACTTTCAGATTCAAAGGCATTTTGTAAAGCAGGCAGATGCATTAATCTAAATGCCACAACCAACCTCCCCCATTCCCTCTCTGCACACAAAACAATCTACAATCTGTTTCCCCCGTGGTGGCTCTCCTGACTTATGCAGAGCTCAAATCTTGCCAGAGTAATTTATTACTTTGCTTCGTGTTCGGTGAGTCTCCATTCTGCAGTATGAAGAGCCGGCAGCGAGCCCGAAATACTCACACATCATTATGCAGTACAGAGATAGTGTAACCTGCCTGACAAGTCCTGAACATTCGCTCTACATATAGAGCTTTATCTGCATAGTTATAAGCTAATTCAGGAGGAATTCTACCTTCAACACTGTGAACATTGTGGCTTTGACCCCTGTATGGGACACTGGATTCACATGCATTCGGTGATTCCACAGGACTGAAATGTCATCACCTGCTTTCACGGTGTATCACAAGGACAGAGTGAATCACGATCAGCTGTGCCATAACTGCGCCTGTGGATGTAGTAAAGAACGCACAGAGCTGGGAAATGGCCTCTCTCTCTCTCTCTCTCTCTCTCTCTCTCTCTCTCTCTCTCTCTCTCTCTCTCTCTCTCTCTCTCTCT